>OY754309.1:28098762-28451991 GCA_963573325.1 Astragalus glycyphyllos | reverse complement strand
TCTCCAAGTCATTCCTTGTGCGCTGTCTATAACCATTGTGATATTGATTTTCTAACTCCATCTTTGATACAAGGTCAACGTGTTGAAATTTTAAAAGAGTTTGGCAATACCAAGACATTTATAGTGAATGAATCTATATGTGGTAATTCGAAAAAAAATTGTCATGTTCCTGTTTCGAAATTTACTTTTTTATGGTGTTGGGTGTTGGTTATATTTGTCAAATATATTGATACTTCCCAATTTCCATTTGACCCGGGAGGTATGTTGGTATTGTTTGAGTTATTTCTTTATGTAATATACAATGGAGATGCTGTCATAAGAAGAGGGATACAATGAAGATCAAATTCGAGGTCGAATTTTTTCAAAAAGGAGGGAATGATGGCGACCGCAAGAGCATTAAGAAATGTTATGGACACAAAGAGCATGAAGATTCAAGACTTGGCACTTGGACCAATTAGAAGAGGAAGAGCAAAGAAGATTAAAGAACAAGAACAATTGGAAGCTCAAATGATTAATTTGCTTAATGATAGCAAATAATCTAAAATTGTTCCTTGTCTTTTAAATAGCTTTATAATTAAGATTTCATATGAATTTTATAATTGTAATAAGCCAAACACTTTTAGGCGCGTTATTTTTCATTCTTAGATGCCTAATTGTGTAAGGCCTAGTTTGGGCTTGAATTTGGGCTTTTAGGCTTATGTTGGTCACTTTAGTGAGTCCACAATCTATTCCCTATAAATAGGTGTGGTTATGTAAGTTTAAGAAAACTTTTGGACGAAATAGAATTGTGAGAATAGAGAGTGTTTCTCTAGGGTTCTTCTTAGAACCAAATTTGAGTCTTATCAAGAGCCTCTTACTCTTGTGGTGACTCTACCTTGATCTTATCATCCTCCTAGATGTGGCGATTTCTTCATCTTCTAGCCTAATCCGTTTGTATGTTTCTTTTCCCTTTCTCTTTTTATCCTATTTGTTATCTTTGATTCAAGAAATCACTTGGTTAGATCCTTAATCTATCATGGAATCAATTAGATTCTCATCAAGTGGTATTCAGAGCTATTATCAAGTGTTATTGTGTCCTTGAATCAAGAAAAAAAAATTAAACAAAAAAAAACTGTTATCTTTTTCTTCGGTGCTAAAATTTTGTTGTCGTTCATATTTAGGTTTTTCCTTTCTTTTGATTCAGCGCTGGAATCATATATTCATATCCATATAATTGGTATTTGGATCAGCTTCTTATTTGTGTCGGCCAATAGAAATTTCTAATCTTGCATTTGTTTCCCATGGCCTGCATTTATTTATCATAACACACATTTGGTTCTTGTGCTTCATATAATCATATATTAACAATGTCAGCGTGTTCTTCATTCTTGCCTTGGTTTTGTTGATATGAAGCTCATTTAGTAATTCAAGGGTTGTTGGGTGGTCCTAATTTTATTAGCTGGGAAACTAATACTATCTTCACTTGCAATTGTTTGATCCAAAATTCGATATGCAAACTTGTTTTTTCTTTCATATATGTCCGATTCTGGAAATTCAAAAGCCTAAGTTGATTAGAAAAAAAAAGAGTAATTCAAATATGCAAAAAAAAAAACTGAAAAGATAAGTGCTGAAAAAAAAAAAGTGATTCTATACAAAAGCGCTTATAGAAAAAAAAAGGGGCATTTACAAAAAAAAAACAGAATCGTTCATTTTGATACATCAATCATTTTTGCATCTTTGTTGCTTCTATTAGAAATTTCAAGTTTATTCTAGTATCTTACATTCCACATATTTGAACCACTTAGTCAATTAATTTTGTTCTTTTTTTTAAGTCGTCTCCTTGTTTATCTATTATAGTGTGTCTTCCTTTGCTTTTCTTTCTTTCGTGTCTTTTAAATTCCTTAGTTGTGTCTTAGAAGTTTCTCTTGTCTTTGTTGGCCTCTTGAATGATAACTTTCATGTGTGTTTTGCCACAATTGTGTAGAGGTTTTCCACAAACTTGATTGAGACTTGTTTGGTTTGTTTTTAAGAACTTGAAGTGTTGCATTAGGGAGTGGAAAAAGGCTAGAGGGAACATTATAGAAAAAGCCATAATTGAGCGACATACACGAGTGATACATTTCATGAGTGTAAACACTTAGCGAGTGGTGAGGACTATTGTTCTTTCTTGTTACTTTGCTTGATCATTTGGTACTTGTTATGTTGTCGTTGGAATGATGTATAGAGGTTTTGACTATAATAGAGAATGTGTTCTAAAAATTCTTAAGAAGTATAAGGTTGGAGATTTGCGCCAAAAGATGCAGGAGAGGTATGAAGAGAATGTGACAGAAAAAGATAGAAAGTATAAAAAAGAAAGGAGTTATGAGAGGAGAGACAGAGAAAAAGAGAGAAAATATGGAGATTAAAATGAGAGTTATAAGAGCAGCTGAGTAGGTCTCTCCCTTTTTAAAGAGACCAAAACTTCCCACAGAGTTGAACTTCCTATAACTGGTTCAGACATTCAGCTCGGTACTCCTCAAAAGTTGGCAACAGATAATGAGGTTCTTGTAAATGAATTGCTCCATGAGCATCACCCTAGTTTCACCAATGACTTCTGGTTATGTTATCCCTCCAATTTAGAAATTTGTGTTGTATAGAATCGATCCTTTCGTAGTTACTCCCAAAATTAAGTTTGTTAAAGGAGTGTGTGATTTTGTATTTGCCAACACCTGAATACATGTATGATATTTTGAGTTCTTATTCACTTTATTTTGCAGGGCAAAATAAAACAGACAATGGAGAAGGCCTTTTGTGATGAAATATTGTGATGGCTCCGATAAGCTGAGAGGATATTGTTTCCGCCGTTGATTTAGAAACTCTTTCTCAGGTAATGGCTATATTGTCTTCATGCAACCTCTGTGATGGATGTTAGATGCATCACTGAAATATAGCTAACTATAATTTCTCCTTTTCTGATTATATCTTTGTCATGTGTTGCGTGCCTTCCTATTTTGTTCACTTTGAATTAACATAAGGAGTTATTTCTAATAGGGAATAAGGAAGAAGGTAAAACATAGTGTATGATGAGTCAATTTGTCTCAGGTCCAAAGCTTGCCATCAAACTCGATGACAAGAATTTCTTACTGTGGAACAAACAGATCGAAGGAGTGGTGAAAATGCACAAAGTGCATCGCCTCCTCGTTATTCCTGTGATACCACAGAAGTACGCATCTGAAGCTGATCGTCTTGTTGACAAAACATCCGATGAGTTTGAGAATTGGTTGGTACAGGATCAAACGCTCTTCACTTGGATTCTTTCTGCACTTTCTAAGAGTGTGCTTCCACGCGTACACCCTTGCGAACACTCCTGGCAACTATGGGAGAAATTGCAGCAATACTACTTCTCGCATCTCCGGGCGAAGGCACGACAACTCTAGCACGAGCTTAAGAACACCAAGAAAAGTTCGAAATCAATCTCTGAATTTCTCACCGCCGTGCACACTCTCACCGACACTCTCACATCAATTGGTGAATCAATCACCGATTCTTACCTCTGAGATGTGATTCTTGATGTTCTACCAGAAGAATACAATCCTTTTGTTATGATGATCTTCGGTCGATCTGGTACACCATCGCTTTCTGATATCGAATCTCTCCTTCTAGTTCAAGAATCGCAATTAGACAAGTTTCGTCAAGAATTGGCCGTCAACAATGCCTCTGTCAACGTTGCTCATGTGCAAACTCACTCTAATCAGACTTCTGGACAAAACGCTGATGGATCTCTAGGTGCTCATGGAAATAACTCAAACAACTATCATGGTAGAGGTCGTGGCAGGCAAGGTCGTGCTCTTGGATGTGGAAATGCTGCTCGCGGCGGCCGGAGCTCCACACCTAGGCCTACTTGTCAACTTTGTGGTCGTTATGGCCACTCCATTCTTGATTGTTGGTATAGGTTTGATGAAACCTTTGTTCCACCGCCTAATGTTGTTCAAGCATCAGCATCTACTCCAACACCTGCAGATCCATCCACTTCTGCACCAACTAAAGCTGCTACTCCCAGTGTGTGCCTTGCAGAAGCCTTGCCATTAGAAGCCACAGGTAAACTCATTCAATTTCCCTCACCTAATCCTGAAGATTATGAAGATTGGTATGGAGACACTGGTGCCTCGCACTATGTCAGTGCCAATCCTTCTAATCTACAGCAAAGTAAACAATACAGAGGTAGTTCAAAGGTGAAAGTAGCTAATGGTAGAAGCTCACATATTAACTCTATAGGCACATCCACATTTACTTCACCAATCCATCCACATGTTAACTTAGTGTTGAATAATCTATTACATGTGCCACACATCACTAAGAACTTGCAAGGCATATTAGGATCTGATGGTCTCTATGTCTTCAAAGGCTTACCAATTGTGAAAACTTCACCTTCCGTTTCCAAGTCTTCTGTAGTCAATTTACATTCTGTTTCACCTGTATTAAATTCTGTTGATGCATCCACTTGTAGTTCCTCTGGTGCACTATGGCATGCATGATTAGGTCGTGCAAACACACATATTGTTTCTCATGTAATGAACCAATGTAATCTCAAAGGATCAAATAAACTGTCTTTTGATTTTGGCAAATCCTGTCGAATTGGTAAAGCTCACAGACTTCGTGCACCTCTGTCATAAACACAATATAGTCATGCATCCATTTGAACTAATTTATACAGATCTTTGGGGACCATCTCCCATAGCCTCTAGTGGTGGTTATTATACTACATAGCATTTGTAGATGCATACAAAAAGTTCACTTGGGTCTATTTTCTAAAACAGAAGTCAAATGCATTGTCTGCATTCATTTTATTTCATAAATATATTCAAACTCAATTTTCTGCTAATCTCAACGCTGTTCAATCTGATGGTGGAGGTGAGTATTTACCCTTCACCAAACATCTTGCTGGTCTTGGTATTTTGCACAGGTTCACATGTCCCTACACATCTCACCAGAATGGAGCAGTGGAGAGAAAACATAGGCATCTCACAGAAATGGCCCTCACATTACTCTCACATGCTTCTCTACCAATGAGTTTCTGGGACCATGGCATCGCCACAGTAACTCACCTTATAAATAGACTTCCCACTCAAGGCCTGTCCACTCCAATCTCACCTTTCCAAGCCTTGTATCACACTGCTCCAAACTACAAACAACTCAAAACCTTTGGTTGTGCATGTTACCCTCATCTAAGACCTTACAACAAAGCCAAATTTCAATTTCATAGCACTCAGTGTGTCAACCTTGGTATATCACCCTCCCATAAAGGCTAGAAATGCCTCACTTCAGATGGCAAAATTATAATCTCAAAAGATGTCACATTTGATGAACTCACATTTCCATATCCTATTTTGTTTCCCTCTTCTGTCTCTGCACAAAAATCTGCAGCTAGCACCACAAATCTACCAATTCCCAACTACTCTCAACCATCAATCACACACTCTACTCCAACTTCACACACACCAAATACTGTGACTACTTCACCTGTTCCAGAACCAACCAACTTATCCACACCAGTGACAGATGCCTCACCACCACCTAGTCCAGTTTCTGCTTCACCTCCACCAATTGTCCCCTTGCCCACTCCTGCTGTAGCTCCTTTGAAAACTCATCATATGGTAACCAGAATGCAAACTGGATCTTTAAAACCTAAGGTTTTTCACACAGAAGTAGAACCTACAAGCATCAAGCAAGCACTAAGTGCTACTCATTGGAGAGATGCTATGCAAGCAGAACTGCAAGCCCTCCAAGCTAACAATACATGGACAGTAACCACTCTTCCACCAAATAGGAAGGCCATAGGCTGCAAGTGGGTATATAGAGTCAAGGAGAATCCTGATGGCTCTATGAATAAATATAAAGCACGGTTAGTAGCCAAAGGCTACAACCAACTTCTTGGGAAAGATTATGGAGATACTTATGCCCCTATTGTGAAGCCAACAACCATCAGAATACTCCTCACTATTGCAATCTCAAACAAGTGGGACATCCAGCAAATAGATGTCAATAATGCCTTCATTAATGGGCATTTAGAAGAAGAAATGTATATGGTTCAACCACCTGGCTTTGCAACTTCAGACAAGTCTCAAGTGTGCAAATTGAATAGATCACTCTATGGCCTCAAGCAAGCACCAAGGGCTTGGCATGAACGTCTCAAACTTGCTCTAAAATAGTTTGGTTTTACTCCAAGCAAGTGTGACTCATCACTGTTTGTCCACTCCTCTATTGGTGTTCAATTATTTGCTTTAGTGTACGTGGATGATATCCTCATAACAGGTTACTGTTTGTCCACTCCTCATAACGTGGATGATATCCTCAGAGATCTAATTCAGAAACTCAACACTGCATTTGCAATGAAACACATGGGCAGACCAGATTACTTTTTTGGTATTGAAATCAAGTATCTGCAGAATGGGTCAGTTGTGCTAACACAGAGCAAATACATTAGAGATTTACTGCATAAGGCCTCTATGACTGATGGGAAGGGTATCTCAACCCCAATGGCATCAGCTACAAAGCTTAGCAAGTTTGGTTCTACATTTCAGGATCCGCATACTTACAGGTCTATTGTAGGAGCACTTCAGTATGCAACACTGACACGACCAGAGATAGCATACTCAGTTAATAAGGTCTGCCAATTTGTCTCTGCTCCTCTTGAAAGTCACTGGAAATGTGTTAAACGAATTCTAAGATATCTGAGTGGTACTTCATCTCATGGCCTGTTACTTCAACCAGCTTTTGTCACTGAATCACTCACCCTTAGAGCTTATAGTGACTCTGACTGGGGTAGTGACCCAGATGATAGGTGTTCAACTTCTGGCTCATGTGTGTACTTGGGACCTAATCTTGTCTCTTGGAGTTCAAAGAAGCAGACACTTGTGGCAAGATCTAGTGCAGAAGCTGAGTACAGGGGTTTAGCCAATGCAACAGCAGAATTGGCATGGATCCAATCTCTTCTTCAAGAACTGAAAGTGAAGCATCATCCACCAGTTTTACTCTGTGATAATCAGAGTGCAGTGGCTATTGCTTATAACCCTGTTCTCCATTCTAGAACAAAGAACTTGGAATTAGACATTCACTTTGTAAGGGAACGTGTTTTTCCCAACAAACTCAGCATTTTACATGTTCCTGCAGCTGCTCAAATTGCAGATACACTCACAAAGCCACTTCCATCATCACAGTTTCTGGAGTTCAAGGCCAAACTCAAGATGATCCCTGTGACTCACCATTCGTTTGAGGGGGAGTAATAGGGAATAAGGAAGAAGGTAAAACATAGTGTATGATGAGTCAACCACATAGGGTTGACTGCCAGCTAGATTAGAACATATGTGTATGATGAGTCATCCACATACTGTATTGCTGAGTAGGATTAGAACAGTTAAGCTCTAACTGAATGCTGTTAGAAGCAAACAATGTATATATACTGTAATCAAAGTCAATACCAATCAATGAGACTCAGTTGCAAATATTCAATGAAGCTCTAGCTTCTCTTACAATTTCGACAGATTCTTAAGAAGGAGATAAGCAAAGCACGGATTAGACTAATGGAGCCTTTGGTTAAGGGGCCTGCTGGTATGGAATGCCTTAGGAATGCCTTTGCAAACAAATATGGATCTCCATCTAATGCTTGTAAGTCTCTGCCTTTGTCATACCCTAATTTTGTCCGGCTTGGAAAAAAACCTTAATTTTCCACAAAAAGCAATAAATTATGAAGTGAAGCATCATTCTGAAGGATGTGAAGAACTATGAGCATGCATTTTTGGGTTCTAAAAGTCATTTCAGCGCTTTTAAAATCATTTTTAGGATTGGAATGCCTTTTGGAGTAAAATTAGGGTTTTTTGGGCAAAAGGGGTATTTTGGTCATTTCCAAAATTAAACAATTTCTCACCAAAAATCATTGTTCAGTCTCAGAGGAATTTATTTGGATCTAGATGATTTGGGTTATGAATTTTTGTGCGCATGCATGCATGATTTTTGGCATAAAATTCAAATTTTAAGCAAAAGGGCAAAATGGGAATTTCCATCAAGGTGAGGTCTCAAATCAATTTTGGGAAGGGTGATGTCATGGAATTTTGGGCCCAATCATTGATCCCTAGGATATGGCCCAAAGTGGCATGATTTTTATGGAATTATCTAGAAAAGAATAATCAAAAATGGTGAAAATAAGGAAGTGTCCCCAATAAGACAAAATGTACTATTTTTCTTGACAAGCTTGCAAAACTTGGGCACCAAGGCCTCATTTGCTCCGAATTTTCCAGCTCATTTTCACCTCATTTTGTGTTTCCTCATGCCCTTGATCCATGTGAGTTGTATTCCTAGCCATTGATTAAAATTCTAGATCAAATCCTAGGCTACAACTTTGTGTAGAATGACCTAGGTGCCCTCAACAATTTTTGTGCAACAAAAACTCATAATTTTTGTGTATGACCAGCTATTCCTCACTCATTTGTGTTTTCTCCTTGTCCCTAATCCATGTGCATTGCAATCTTGGCCTTTGATTCAAATTCTAGCTCAAATCTCAATGGTTTGCAGAAGCACAATGTCCTATATACCCTTAATTTTGCACCTCATATAAAACCCAAAATAGGAGACCATGAGGGGGAGACTCATTTTTTTACCCTAGCACCCAAATCTCTCCTCTCTTTCTCTCATTCCTTCGAAGCAACCAGCCACCATACCCATATTCTTTTCTTCAAAATTCTTCCAAAAAAATCAACCATCAAACCTTGTTTATTCTTCATCCTTTCAATAAATCTACTTCTAAACTTGCATAATCATCAAAGTTTCATCAAAAACCATCAAGAATCAAGCATTTGCGAAAGGTTCAAGAGGTTCTTGTGGTGTTCTTCAAGTGTTTTTGCTTCTATTCTCTTTCCTTCTTCATTTTCTAGCTAGATCTAGAGGTAAGCTCACTAACCCTTGCATTTTCTTTAATTTTCATCATGTAATCTCTCTTCTATTCCTCTTTCCTTCTTGAAAGAAGCTTTGAGGACTCATTTCAAACATTATTGGACAAGGACATTGGGAGCCTTGGGTGTTTGAGATGAGTCCTTGGCCTTGAAGGAAAGATTCTTGGGTTTTCTCATCATTCATTGCATTTCTACCTCATTTGCATGATTTTGGTGAAATAAACCTTGTTTTCCTACCTATTTTGCTTCGGCCATAGCATGGATTTTAGGGTTCTCGTGTTCATTTTGTTCATTTCATGATTTTAAGTTGAATTTTGGCTTGATTTTGGTGTTGGGTGCCTCCGGTTGTTGCTTCAAAACCTAGGGTTTTTGTTGCCTTTTTACTTCTTTGATTTTGTGAAGAATAAAATACATGATATGCTTGATGCTTACTTTAGAACATGGCATGATGATCTAGGGTTTAGTCTTGTGAATTGTTTCATGTATTAATTGTGAATTTTAGCATGAAATTTGATGGTGATTTGTGCTTAGCATTGCTTCGGCCTTAGGCCACTTTTGTGCATATTTTGTGCTTGAAAACGTGTTGTTTTGATCTTGTGTGAATAAATGCAATTGTGCAATTGTGTTTTTACCCTTTTACCTTTTTACTTTACCATCTCATTAAATAATTACCATTTACCTCATGCATTTTTACTCTACCATTTCATTAACTTCTCACTCAAACTTTTTACCACTTGTAAATTTGCATAAAAAAAAATCCCAAAACATTTCAATCATTTGCATTTTAAACTTTTACTATTTCTCATTTAAAACCCCAAAACATTTTTACCACTTCTTACTCAAAACGTTTTCAAACTTTGCATTTCACTTATTTGCATCATCTATGCGACACCTTGCATGCTTGCACACACATTCACTCATACTTGTATACCATGCATAATAAATGCTCATGCATTCTCTTGTATACTTATTCATGCATTCTCTTGTATGCTCATGCATTCACATGCTTGCTTAATCATGTATCATCGCTCACATGTTCATTCATTAAACCTAGAATACTCTATGCCTATGATCAATTGTGTTCACTTGTTCTTGATGCCATCTGAATGACTTGATTTAATTGTGTGCCCTTCCTTTCCACTAGTATGTATTCTTAATGAAGACGTAAGCCCACTTTTCCGGTTGTAGCACAGAGTCATTAAGGTATATGCACCCCTTTGAGATTGTTGCCCGTCCCGTAGCAATTCTCACACACACACACAATTGTCTTGAGAACTTTGTCTTGCATCCTTAATAATTGGATCTCTTGATTATATTGGCATGTTTAATCTTGGTTAATAATCAACATGTTTATGATTGCTTGATTGGTGAGTATGTTTGGATCTTGTTCATTCATTGTTGCATTTGGTTATGGACTTAGAATTGATTGAATAATGTTCTACTTGTTTTCCAAAACCCATTTTCTAAACTCGTTTTCAAACGCTCCTTGCTTTGCGAAAACATTTTCTTCCTCCATTAAATAAAACAAATTGTCATTGATGATCACTCGCGTTGTTGCCGTTTAGATCGTTAATGATGATTTTATTTTCAAAAAAGAGTTAGTAGTGAGGCCATTCTAACCGTTGTTGTTCGGTCTTCACAAACGCTCACCCAATTGCGAAAAACTCTTAAGCCGTTTTCAGACGCAAAAGCCGAGAACTACGTAGCTTTGATCCCTCAACCCAGTGAGGGTACGTAGGAGCGGGTCCGTCCCGTCAAGCACCCTTTTAAAAAATCTTTGTTTTATTTCCACTTTTCAAAGATAACAAAAATATTCCTGTCTTCCGTTTTCAATAAAACGATTTTTCAAATAAAAAGAAAAGAAAAGAAAAGAAAAGAAGTAGAACGAATCGCTTTCAACTCAAACCTTTGTCAAACCACACATCGAGTTCATGGTTCCCTTTCAGTAGAAAGGACGTATGGGATGCTAATACCTTCCCCATGCGTAACCGACCCCCGAACCTACATCTCTGATTTCGAAAGACCACTCGCTTTTCCAAAAAAAGCGTTTTTCCGATGTTTTCCCAAAGAAATATTGGTGGCGGCTCTACTATTTTTCACGTTGCAAAACGAGAAGTCCCAAACCGGATTTTTCGGGCGCAACAGCTGGCGACTCCGCTGGGGACTTTTTATAAAAGGCGAGGGCCAAGCCTAGTTAACTCGATGTGTGGTTTAAATCGTTTGAATTGAAAGCTTTGTTCTACTTCTTCCTTTTCTTCCTTTTCTTTTCCTTTTCCCTTCTTTCTTTGTCTGTGATGCTTGATTGTTTCTCTAGCATTATCATGATGTTATGTTGTATTCATATGCATTTGTTTTCCTTCTATGTTTGCTCCTTGCGCATTTTCTCTTTGTTCACATACCATGTTCATGCATTCCTCAATTCCCACGTCCCCTCTTCTTTGCTCCCTTTCTAAAGGTAACTTCATGCATTTCTCCCCCACCTTATCATGATCCCTTCCTCTTGGCTCCCTTTCTTAAGGTAAACAATGTTTGCGATTGCTTATTGACTTCCTGTGTTAATTCTTGAATTGGAATGCTATATGATATGCAACATGCTAATGTATGCTTTTGTCTGGATTGTTCTGGGTTTTCATTTGCAGGTGGGGGTTTATGATGGGTAGTTTTAGGCGGTATGTCCTTGCTACACACACTCACACCTTATGCTTATTGTGCTTTGAGAGGGGCCTAAAACCCAAGGTCTGACAAAACTTAGGGGAGTGGAAATGAGTAGTGACTGGCAATTGGACCGTTGTCCTTCTGACTCTCACGAAAGTTTCAGCCGGAGTATGCTCTTTCACGATGCCTCACACCAGATGGCGTACCATCGTTGTGGGTGCTATTGTGAGAGAGAATTAGCTCTGGTAACCTGGTGAGGAAGTGATTAAAGCCAACATGGGAGGAACATCTGAGTTGCCCTAGAACCTAGCTTCCCGCCTCGTAGGACACAAGGACATACAAATTGTGTGTTGCATTGTAATCTAGGCATGTTTTCCAAAAGGAGTAGAAGGAGATTTTTCCAAAAAAAAAAAAGGGAAGCAGAGAAAGAACTGCCGTTGTAGCCTTTCTTTTGCCGGTCCGTACGAGATAACATATGGCCCACCCTTTTCAAAAAAAGGGAACGAGCTGCCGCTGTAGCCTTTCTCTTATAAAGTAACATATGGTCCACATTTTTTTCAAAAAAAAGGGAGAACAAGTTACCGTTGTAACCTTTCTCTTATGAAGTAGCATGTGGCCCGCATTCTTCAAAAAAAGGGAGAACGAGTTGCCGTTGTAGCCTTTCTCTCACTGGTCCATATGAAACAACGTACGGCCCGTATTTTCAAAAAAACAGCTTAAATCAATGCCAATAAAGATTTTGCCCTAATCTACATATGCATAAAACATCATTAGCATTTGCATACATCCTCGCATTATATAAAACCCATGCATGCATCATTGCATCTTACTCAAGTTTGTTTGCCGAGAATCACAAAGTGACAAAGAATCTTGCCAGAGGAACTTAATGGAATCAAGAAGTGAGACAGTGCATGCTCCAAGGTACCCGGGTGTAAGAAAGGTAGACGTCACCAGCTTGAAAGGATATGTTGACCTAATGGGACCTATTGAAAGGGGATCGTTTGACAGCTCTTATGGGAACCTTCGGAAGTTGTTGTTGCTAGAGGTACAGACTGAGGCTATCGTGGCTCTAAGCAGATTCTATGACTCCGAAATTAGATGCTTCCTTTTCAAAATTTCAAAATGGCTCCCACTTTGGAAGAATATCATCAGATCTTGGGTTTCCCTCAGACCAAAGCTGCTCCCTGCCAGTATCAAGAGCAGTATTACACGGATGAGAAGTTTGCTGCATTGTTGCAAGTAAAGGTAGAGGACCTGAAGCTCCAGAGGCAGAGGAAGAACCTTGTGGTAGGTTTCCCGCAGAGTTATCTCGAGGGTATTATGGATACTCATGCCAGAAACAAAAATTGGGTTGTCTTCAAGCAAATCTTGGCCTTAACAATCTTCGGGATTGTTCTCTTTCCGCAGATTGAAAGACTTGTGGATGTGACTGTCATTCGCATTTTCTTAGCTTTCCAGAATGAGAAGAATCCTATCAATCCGATCCCTGCAATGCTTGCTGACACTTATTCCGCTCTTACTCACCACTGTGAACTCAAAAGGAAGAAAATCTCTTGCTCTTCCCATCTGTTATATGCCTGGCTTCTTATCCATGTTTTCACCAATCCAAAGAAAGTGGAAAAGTTGATTGACTATGCTGTATCTTGTGAGGTGAAAACCATGAGTATTCAAGAGTGGATCCAGTTTCTAGGGAGTCTAGACGAGCACTCGGTTCGTTGGTATCTTTCATCTTGCTGGGAAGCTAGACCTGAGGTAGTCTTCCGCTGTGGTGGTTTTCAAAATGTTCCACTGATGGGCACTAAAGGGTGCATTAACTACAACCCCTCCCTGACGCTGAGACAATTAGGATATCCTATGATGAACTCGCCTACTGAAGAGATGGCATTCCCGTTTTACATCTATGAGGGAGGTCCAAAGGATGACAGTTTGACTAGGAAGATTTTGCAAGCTTGGAGTATGGTGACTCGTTATGGAAAAGTAGAGATCTCTCAGAGAACTAGTGGTGTTTCCTTTGCTCAATGGCTTGAGAAAAGGATTCAGAGCGTCCGATTGCCTTATCAGAAATTATTGCAAGTTGAGAGGGAGGTAATAGACTCTGGTACTCCCGTTGTTGAAGAGTTAGGTGAGGTCAAGTTGGCTCTAATGAAAGCAGAGGAAGAGAAAAAATCCTTGCAAGCTGAGATAGAGAAGTTGACTCTGAACAACCAAAGATTAAAAGAAGATAATGCTCTCAAATCTGCTGCCATTGAGGAGTTTGACAAGAAACTCAAAGTAGAAGAGAAGGAAGAGCTAGAAGCTCAAAAGTATCTACAAGTAGCCAAAGAGGAAATCAAGAGGCAAAAGGCTAAACAAAAGGGAGCCATTGAAGAGACCAGTCAGTGGAGAGATCTCTATGAAAAGACAAAGATGGATGAGAGGACTGTGAAGAGCTTGCTTGCAAAGTCAAAAAGAGAGTCCCGCTTGCTACAGGCTGAGTGGGAAAGCAAACTGAGCAGTGTCACGCAAGAAAGAAATTCAGTTGAGAGCATTGTCAAAGAATACAAGCAGGCTCTAGGATTTGAGCGAGAGATTTCTGATGAACTGAAAAGAAACCTTCGAGACATCAGTGATGCATACAGGCAGGTGAAGGATGAGAGTCAGCATTGGGAACACCGCTTTGTTGAACTGCTTGGCAGGATTGAAGAACAAGCAGTTATCATTCAGTTGAAAGATGAAATTCAACAGTGGAAGGCTAGATTCTCTGAGCTTGCAGAGTTGGCCAACCAAGCTCTTGCAGGTGTACCTAAAAAGCTAAGAAAGGCTGAGGTTGAGATGTTTCCCTTTAACACTCCACTGGCAGTTTACAAATTCGTGGAGTTTTGCAGGGCCTTGGTTGAAGAAGTCAGAAAGAAGACTGGAAGGGTTCCCACAGGCAACAAGAGAAAGAGAACTGAAGATTTCAAAGCTCTATGTAGTTGAGCTCTTGTTTGTAATTTTCATTGTACTCTCTCTTTCTGGATGACCGTATTTCCATTTGAGTATTCTACCTTATGAAATGTAAGGCTTGAAGTACTTGCTTGAATTTGAATGTATGGAGTATGTTTTGTTTCACTTATTGATTCCAATCTTGTCGTGTTTCAAACAAAAATAATCAAAGTCCACTGTTAGGCCTATGGCAAGACATGGCACACTGTGGTTCACGGCATACGACAAACTAAAACTAACACCCATTTGCATTGCATTCATTAATACCCCTGCTCATAAAAAAAAATGTTTCGTCAGAGAGCAAGTCAGGCAAGCTGGTTCTCCGTCACCGATACTTCACCCAACTGCAAGCAAAGTTGATGGCCAATCTGCAAGATTACCCAGAGATTGAGACCGAGAGTAATCCAGAGCACGAAGATCTGGGTGTGCAGATTATTAATCCTGAGCAGCTGGCTCAGGAGAACCAGGTTCTAAAGGATAAGGTTGGGGCCATGGAGACCCAAATGCATGAGATGATGGCTTTGCTACAAAGCCTAAAGAGTGGAACCGCTGCTGAAGGTACTGCTGTGGTGGGTCCCGATGGTGTCATTTCTTTTATACCTCCTCTAGTGTCAGTTAATGCTGCAGCCACAGTTCCTCCGGGGTCTGGAATCAATCATCCCGTCTTTGCTTCAGGGATGAATAGGCAGAATCAGTCACAAAGATATCCTTGGGGGATGCCCGCCGAATACATGCCGCAAATTGTTAGACCCATTCCTGCTGACGCTGTTGGGCCACATCAGGCTACTGCTGCCGTGTCTGGGGGAGCTGCTGGAAGACCGCATGTCCAGACTCCTAGTCCTCATGCTGTGCTCAGCCCTACTCCGGGGCTTGTTGCACACCCTCACAATGTTCCTCATCCTGGAGGATATTACTATAGCATGGGCAGTCAACCCCAAGGCCACATGTTTGAGGGATCGCAGCCAAATGACCTGATTCGTGCACTAGAAGAAAGGGTAAGAGCCGTGGAAGGTGCTGGCGTCAAGGCTAGAGAAGCTCGTGAGCTATGCTTAGTCCCAGATTTGGTATTACCACCGAAGTTCAAAGCTCCTGAGGTGGACAAGTACCGAGGCACCGGCTGTCCTGAGAGTCATGTTACAATGTTTGTCCGGAAAATGGGTCCTTATGCCAATGATGACAAACTGCTGATTTACTGCTTCCAAAACAGTTTGGCCGGAGCTCCTCTAGATTGGTACATGAAACTGCAAGCCTCAGAAATCCGTTGCTGGAAGGATCTGTCCGAAGCATTCATGAAACAATATAAATATAACATGGACATGGCTCCGGACAGGTCACAATTGCAACACATGAGTAAGGGCGAAAAGGAGACTTTCAAGGAATATGCCCAGAAATGGAGAAGCTTGGCTGCCCAGGTTCAACCTCCTCTGACCGAAAAAGAAATGGTGTACATGTTCCTGGAAACCTTGCCAGCAATTTATTATGACCGACTGATTACGAGTGTCTCATCTAATTTTTCTGATATGATAGTCTTCGGGGAAAGACTTGAGCACGGTCTCCGAAGTGGGAAGATTTCAAATCATTTCAGCAATTCAGGAAGCTCTGGTAGCTCCCACAGCCAGAAGAAGCACTTCTCCCATTTCCCAAAAAGGAAAGAAGGGGAAACAAATGTAGTCTCAGGAGGAAACTCATCCTTTGATACCCCTCCACCACAAACTGTTCCATTCTCTGCCCCTGCATCACCTCAGCAAAGCAGTGACAATCACAAAGCTCAGGGTTATCAGTATAAGAAACGGACCAGTTTCGATCCTATACCAATGACATACACTGAGTTGTTTAATCACCTGACTTCAAAGAACTTGATCAACACTCGGTCAATGAAGGCCCTTCAACCGCCATTCCCAAGAAGCTACAACGCTAATGCTACCTGCAGTTTCCACGAAAACGGGGTCGGTCATTCTGTGGAGGAGTGTAAGGCATTTAAGCATGTGGTGCAAGACCTGATAGATGCTGGTTGGATCTCGTTTAAGCAAAGCAGCCCGAACACAACAACCAATCCATTGCCAGGCCATCAGAGGCCAGCAACCAATGCTATAGAAAGTTCTGTTGGGAAATTGGTGAAGGATGTGCAGACGAGCAAGACTCCGTTGGGTGTTGCCTACTCGGAGTTATGCCATGCTGGAGTGGTCAAGAAGGGGTGTTGCCTTGAAGAAGGATGTGCTGATTCCACATGCGTGGGGAATTGTGAAAGCTTTAAAATGATCCTGCAGGACCTGTTGGATCGGTGTGTGGTTCAGATAGGAACCCATGATGTTGGAGAAGAGGTGTTGGCTCTACACTCTGATAAAGGTAGAGGAATCAGAAGACCTATTGAAATCCCTTACAATTACAATCCCAGATTGGTGCAAGCAAATGCTCAACCAATAGTGATTGAAGTTCCGACTCCTTTCCCCTATGAGTCGGACAGGGCAGTCCCATGGAAATACACTGCGCTATCTACAGTAGAATGCTCTCCAAGTACTACTACTGTAACAAACATAGTGGGATCGAGCAGGATCACCAGAAGCGGGAGAGTGTTTGCTCCAGAGACCCTTTGTACAGAAACTTCCAAGGAAGGTGAACAGAGAGTTCGGAAGGAGAAGGGAAAGGAACCAGAAGTTTCCTAGGAAAAGGTAACGGAAAGGGAAGCAAATGAATTCTTGAAGATAGTCCGGCAGAGTGACTACCAGGTTGTCGATCAGTTAAAGCATACCCCGTCGAAGATATCCATGCTATCATTGTTGCTCAGCTCGGAAGCACACAGAAATGCTCTTATGAAGGTGCTTAGCGAGGCACATGTTGCAGAGGGTATTTCAGTGAACCAATTTGATGGGATTGTGGGGAATATAGTGGCTGCAAACCACCTAACTTTTGCTGATGATGAGTTGCCCGCTGGAGAAAAAAAGCATAATCGGGCTCTCCACATCTCAGTTAAGTGTGGGGACTATGTGTTGGCGAGAGTGCTGATAGATAACGGATCTTCATTGAATGTAATGCCGAAATCCACTATGGATAAGCTGGACGTGGATTGTTCCTACATGAAGCCAAGCTCGACTCTGGTGCGAGCCTTTGATGGATCCAAAAAGGAAGTATTGGGAGAGATGGAGTTTCCCATCCAAATTGGCCCAGAAGTTTTCTATATCAACTTTCAGATCATGGACATCACATCCTCGTACAGCTGCTTGCTTGGCCGACCCTGGATCCACATGGCAGGGGCAATTCCGTCATCTCTGCACCAGCAAGTCAAGTTCGTGGTGGATGATAAGGTTGTTGTAGTGTTTGGCGAAGAAGAGACTCTGGTGAACAGGCCATCAGAATTCAAGTATGTGGAAGCGGCGGAAGAATCTTATGAAACGGCCTTTCAGTCTTGGGAGATCGCAAATGCAGTGCTTGAGAGGACCAAGGAGGAAAAAATGGTTGCTAAAATCATGTTAGCCGAAGGATATAAGGTTGGTTCTGGCCTAGGAAAATCTGGACAGGGAATCCTGGCGCCCATCCAGCTGAAGGAGAGCAAAGATCGTTGCGGACTAGGACACACTCCAAGTGAAGATGAACGGAAGAAGATAGCAGAGGAACGAAAGAGCAAATGGTTGGCCAAGTCCAAAGGCCAAGATCCATGGCCCCAGAGGATCCCAATTTGTGACATTAGCCAGAGCTTCGTGAGTGCTGGTCTGCTGGATCCCAACCAAGTTGCTGTCATCAAGGATGGCTCTGAAGATGAAGAGGGTAGTGCAAGTCTGGTTCGCCGCTGCTGTGACGGTGAAGAGTTGAAGAACTGGGAAGCTGCCGACTTTCCTATGACTTTTGGTTCAATGTAATCATCTGTAATGCAATCCTGTGGCTCTGCCCAAGACCATAAGACCAGTTGCTAGGGGCACACATGTTTTTATTTTCTGAATCATCATCATCAATAAAAACATTTGTTTTGAATTTCTCAATCAATAAAAATCATTTTCTCTTCATTGCATGAGTCTTTTTTCTGCTTTATTATTGCTTGCTTGCTTGTTTCGCCTTTCCTTCTGCTTTTTCGCTACGGTAAAATGCAGATCCACAGTAATGGTCTCTGAAAACAGTAGTGTCAACAGTCCGCATTCTGACTTTGATCATCCTATCAACCAAGCGGAGGGGGATGTTGAGGAAGATTGGGAAGCTCCTCCGGAACTCATGAGACTAATGAAGCAAGAGGAAAGGGTAATCCAGCCTCACGGGGAATCTACCGAAGTGATTAACTTGGGTACAGCTGAGAACAAGAAAGAGGTCAAAGTGGGAACGGCCATGAATGACGAAGATCGCATGAAGTTGGTACAGCTGTTGCATGACTACGTTGATGTGTTTGCGTGGTCCTACCAAGATATGCCTGGGTTGGACACTGATATTGTGGTACACAAGCTGCCGGTCAAACCTGAATGCCCGCCCGTAAAGCAGAAATTGAGGAGGATGAAGCCTGAGATGTCCCTCAAAATCAGAGACGAAGTAAAGAAGCAATTTGATGCAGGATTCCTAGCAGTGGCCATATACCCACAGTGGGTTGCCAATATTGTCCCAGTTCCCAAGAAGGACGGGAAGGTTAGAATGTGTGTTGACTACCGAGATCTGAATCGTGCTAGTCCCAAAGACGACTTCCCACTGCCACATATTGATGTTTTGGTGGAAAGCACTGCACAACACTCGTTATTCTCCTTCATGGATGGATATTCGGGATATAACCAGATCAAGATGGACCCCGAAGACATGGAAAAGACAACTTTCATCACTCTCTGGGGTACTTTCTGTTATAAAGTCATGCCATTCGGGTTGAAGAATGCTGGCGCAACCTACCAGAGGGCCATGGTCACCTTGTTCCACGATATGATGCATAAGGAGATTGAGGTCTATGTTGATGACATGATCGCAAAATCCAAAACTGACAAAGAGCACATTGTCAACTTGCAAAAACTCTTCGATCGATTGAGGAAGTACAAGCTCAAGTTGAACCCTGCCAAGTGCACATTCGGGGTGAGATCAGGGAAGTTGCTAGGCTTCATTGTTAGTCAGAAGGGGATTGAGGTGGATCCAGACAAAGTGAAAGCCATCCTTGAAATGGCGGTGCCCAAAACAGAAAAAGAAGTCCGTGGCTTTCTGGGAAGGTTGAATTACATCTCCCGATTCATCTTCCAGCTGACGGCCACCTGCGAGCCAATCTTCAAGCTGCTCTGGAAGAATCAAGAACTGAAGTGGAATGATCAGTGCCAAGCTGCCTTTGAGAAGATCAAAGTCTACCTCCAGAATCCGCCAGTTTTGATGCCACCTGTGTCGGGCAGGCCCCTCATCCTGTATCTCACGGTGCTAGATAATTCCATGGGCTGCGTGCTGGGGCAGCATGACGAATCTGGAAAGAAGGAACATGCCATCTATTATCTAAGTAAGAAGTTCACAGATTGCGAGACACGGTATCCTGCGCTTGAAAAGACATGTTGTGCTCTGGTATGGGCTGCTCACCGCCTGAGGCAATATATGTTGAGCCACACAACTTGGTTGGTATCTAAAGTAGACCCGATCAAGTACATATTTGAGAAGCCATCTCTCACAGGACGGATTGCCCGTTGGCAGATGCAGTTGTCTGAATATGATATCCTGTATGTCACGCAGAAGGCAGTTAAGGGTAGTGCACTCGCAGAGTACCTGACTTGTCAGCCCATTCCAGACTACCAGCCGATGCAGCATGATTTCCCTGATGAAGACATCATGGCATTGTTCGACGAGGGGAAGTCCCAAGAAAACGAAAGGTGGAGGATGATCTTTGACGGTGCATCCAATATTTGGGGGCATGGGGCAGGCGCCATGCTGATATCTCCTGATAACCGCTTCATTCCTGTCACTGCGAGGCTGAGCTTCTATGTCACAAACAATATAGTAGAGTATGAAGCATGCATCTTGGGCATTCAGGCAGCCTTAGAATGGAATGTCAAAAGGCTAGATGTGTATGGTGATTCCGCCCTGGTAATTCATCAAGTAAGAGGCGATTGGGAGACTCGAGATCCCAAACTGATCCCATATTATGAATATGTTCAAGAGTTGGTGGAGTCTTTCGACGAAATCACCTTCAAACACATCCCTCGAGGTGAAAATCAGCTGGCCGATGCCTTAGCAACACTGTCATCAATGTTTAACATCAGCTGTGACAAGAGTTTAGCTCACCTCAGAATCCAGCATAGGGATCTGCCAGCACATCATTACTGCACTGCAATAGACGAAGAGCCTGACGACAAGCCTTGGTATCATGACATCAAGCAATACATCATTAACAGAGAGTATCCACCAGGGGCATCAGAAAATGACAAAAGAACGCTCAGAAGACTGTCAAGAAATTTCTTCCTGAGCGGTGAGGTCCTCTATAAAAGAAATTATGACATGGTTCTCCTGAGGTGTGTTGCCAAGGAGGAGGCTGAAAAGATCATGAAGGAGGTACATGAAGGCTCCTTTGGAACCCATTCCGGCGGGCATACCATGGCTAGACAGATTTTAAGGGCGGGCTATTACTGGTTGCAGATGGAGGGTGACTGCTATAGTTTTGTCAGAAGATGCCACAAGTGTCAAATCTACGCTGATCACATTCACGTACCGCCTGCCAAACTTAATGTTCTGACTGCATCATGGCCGTTCTCGATGTGGGGAATGGATGTCATAGGTCCAATTGAGCCGAAAGCATCAAATGGGCATCGCTTCATCTTGGTTTCGATCGACTACTTCACAAAATGGGTTGAGGCTGCCTCATATTCAAGTATAACCAGCGCAGTGGTTGCAAAATTCATCAAGAGGGATCTGATTTGTCGCTATGGTCTTCCCAACAAGATCATCACTGATAACGGCAGTAACCTGAACAGCAGAATGATGAAGGACATGTGCAAGGAATTCAGGATCCAACATCATAATTCTTCCCCCTACCGTCCTAAGATGAATGGGGCAGTTGAGGCGGCTAACAAGAACATCAAGCGGATAGTGCAGAAGATGGTGGTAACATACAAGGACTGGCATGAGATGCTTCCCTTTGCTCTGCATGGCTACCGTACTTCAGTGCGTACATCAACTGGGGCAACCCCTTTTTCCTTGGTATATGGGTCAGAAGCAGTCCTGCCCATTGAAGTTGAAATACCCTCCCTGCGGGTACTGATGGAAACAAAACTAGAAGAAGCTGAGTGGGTACAGGCCCGGTTGAATCAGCTAAACCTGATTGAGGAGAAAAGGATTGCAGGCTTATGCCACGGTCAGTTATACCAGCAGAGGATGAGAACAGCTTTTGATAAGAAACTCAGACCTCGTGAATTCAAGAAAGGCGATCTGGTGCTGAAGAAGATCCTGCCTATTCAGACTGATCCCCGAGGAAAGTGGACACCCAGCTATGATGGTCCCTATGTTGTCAAGAAAGCCTTTTCTGGAGGGGCGCTGTTACTCACAGACATGGATGGCGAGGATCTCCGGAATCCGGTCAATTCTGATCAAGTGAAGAAGTATTATGCCTGAAAGAAATAGACGAAAAAAGAGAAAGATAAGCCAAGTAAGAATCAGCTCGCTAGGTTGAAAACCCGAAAGCGCGGCCTAGGCAAAATCAGAGCGACCCGGTGGATTGAAAACCCGAAAGGGCGATCCAGGCAAAAATTAGGGTCAGAAAACTTGGGCGTGGAAAGTTAAACAAAGGCATACAACCTTCCCCGAGGCTTGAATGAGGGAATGATCAAGGTCAAGGACACAGATGTTGGCACTGCTCCACAGAGATGGACAGTCAGAAATTAGCTTTTCTCTTTTTTCGTGTCTTTTTGTAGTTTAAACTTTCAAATGTATTGAACAGTCGTCGTAACATTCTGTGCGATTGGCTTCTACATTAATAAAGCTCAACTTTTTCCTACCGGTTTGTTATTTTCCGCTTCTCTGCTCAAGATAAACGTTTTATGATGATGGTAATACTGAGTTGCAAAACATGTGCATACATCATAGAGCATTACAAATCATTGCGAAATCCTTAAAAGTCACGGGAATTAAGCAATCTCCCAAAGAAAGTTAATCTTGCAAGGAAAGTTGCACTCAAAAGTCATTCCAGAAGGCAAAACCATAAAGCAAACTTGCACTCGGCTCATGGGTCCCGTAAATCAGTTCCTCAGTCTCGTGCCAAGAGTGTCGGGGGTCGGTTGAACCAGCAAAAGAATAAGCCTTTTATTAAAAAAAAAGAAGAGCACAAAAAAGCAAACGATCAGAAAAAAAAAATAATAATAAAAAGCTGATCAGGCAAAAAGAAGAAAAAACAAATGATCAGAAAACAGAAAGCTGATCAAAAGAAGAATTAAAAGATGAAAGAAAAAAAACAATCAAAGCTGAAAGAAAAGCATTCCCCAGCATTCATCATTTACCCAAAATCATCGCATCGCATGCATTCGCATAACAGGCCTTTGCATAACATGCATTCATTCCATGCACCATGCATTGCATCTGCTGACATGTGTAGGTACCGCCAACCTAAGAAACCTGAAGAAAAGTCCTGCGACCAGAGCAGGCACCCCTGGATCGGTGTGAAAGCATTGACCCTGAAGAAGATGAATTGGATTTCCGAATCCCCCCTTTGGACCCACGTGTCCCCCAGAAAGACTGACTTCAACTTGTATTCGAGCTGCAGGTGAGTCCCTCTGATCTCCATAGGTCCAGTCGAAAAGGATAGCCGTGTTGGTCTAAAACATGGCGCAGTCCTAGGGAAATATCGAGATCTAGACTTGATATAGTACCCTCCCCCTGGTCGCTCGAAAGACCACCTCTTTTGAGCCCACGCGCTCCCAGGCCCAAGTGCAAACTCGGATCGTTCGCGATTCGTTAAAAGGCTTTAGGCAGCCTCCTTCGCCGGCTCAATGTGAGTCGGTACCCCTTTTATTGCTTTCTTTATTTTCTGCTTTCTGTCAGCTTATTGAGGGTTGGCGCTCATAGGAAAAACAAACAATATCATGTCATCGCATCTGCATCAGAAAAAACAAAAAAAATAGAAATGGAAAAAGGAAAATTCGGGTTTCTTTAGGTAGACAAAATTGGTATAATTTCTGAATTCTTTATCTTTATTTTGCCTCGAAATATGTTTCGGCCAATTCATATTCCTTGTTAAAATCCAGATAAAGAGGGGCAGCTATCATTCCCTAATTTTGTCCGGCTTGGAACAAAACCTTAATTTTCCACAAAAAGCAATAAATTATGAAGTGAAGCATCATTCTGAAGGATGTGAAGAACTATGAGCATGCATTTTTGGGTTCTAAAAGTCATTTCAGCGCTTTTAAAATCATTTTTAGGATTGGAATGCCTTTTGGAGTAAAATTAGGGTTTTTTGGGCAAAAGGGGTATTTTGGTCATTTCCAAAATTAAGCAATTTCTCACCAAAAATCACTGTTCAATCTCAGAGGAATTTATTTGGATCGAGATGATTTGGGTTATGAATTTTTGTGCGCATGCATGCATGATTTTTGGCATAAAATTCAAATTTTAAGCAAAAGGGCAAAATGGGAATTTCCATCAAGGTGAGGTCTCAAATCAATTTTGGGAAGGGTGATGTCATGGAATTTTGGGCCCAATCATTGATCCCTAGGATATGGCCCAAAGTGGCATGATTTTTATGGAATTATCTAGAAAAGAATAATCAAAAATGGTGAAAATAAGGAAGTGTCCCCAATAAGACAAAATGTACTATTTTTCTTGACAAGCTTGCAAAACTTGGGCACCAAGGCCTCATTTGCTCCGAATTTTCCAGCTCATTTTCACCTCATTTTGTGTTTCCTCATGCCCTTGATCCATGTGAGTTGTATTCCTAGCCATTGATTAAAATTCTAGATCAAATCCTAGGCTACAACTTTGTGTAGAATGACCTAGGTGCCCTCAACAATTTTTGTGCAACAAAAACTCATAATTTTTGTGTATGACCAGCTATTCCTCACTCATTTGTGTTTTCTCCTTGTCCCTAATCCATGTGCATTGCAATCTTGGCCTTTGATTCAAATTCTAGCTCAAATCTCAATGGTTTGCAAAAGCACAATGTCCTATATACCCTTAATTTTGCACCTCATATAAAACCCAAAATAGGAGACCATGAGGGGGAGACTCATTTTTTTACCCTAGCACCCAAATCTCTCCTCTCTTTCTCTCATTCCTTCGAAGCAACCAGCCACCATACCCATATTCTTTTCTTCAAAATTCTTCCAAAAAAATCAACCATCAAACCTTGTTTATTCTTCATCCTTTCAATAAATCTACTTCTAAACTTGCATAATCATCAAAGTTTCATCAAAAACCATCAAGAATCAAGCATTTGCGAAAGGTTCAAGAGGTTCTTGTGGTGTTCTTCAAGTGTTCTTGCTTCTATTCTCTTTCCTTCTTCATTTTCTAGCTAGATCTAGAGGTAAGCTCACTAACCCTTGCATTTTCTTTAATTTTCATCATGTAATCTCTCTTCGATTCCTCTTTCCTTCTTGAAAGAAGCTTTGAGGACTCATTTCAAACATTATTGGACAAGGACATTGGGAGCCTTGGGTGTTTGAGATGAGTCCTTGGCCTTGAAGGAAAGATTCTTGGGTTTTCTCATCATTCATTGCATTTCTACCTCATTTGCATGATTTTGGTGAAATAAACCTTGTTTTCCTACCTATTTTGCTTCGGCCATAGCATGGATTTTAGGGTTCTCGTGTTCATTTTGTTCATTTCATGATTTTAAGTTGAATTTTGGCTTGATTTTGGTGTTGGGTGCCTCCGGTTGTTGCTTCAAAACCTAGGGTTTTTGTTGCCTTTTTACTTCTTTGATTTTGTGAAAAATAAAATACATGATATGCTTGATGCTTACTTTAGAACATGGCATGATGATCTAGGGTTTAGTCTTGTGAATTGTTTCATGTATTAATTGTGAATTTTAGCATGAAATTTGATGGTGATTTGTGCTTAGCATTGCTTCGGCCTTAGGCCACTTTTGTGCATATTTTGTGCTTGAAAACGTGTTGTTTTGATCTTGTGTGAATAAATGCAATTGTGCAATTGTGTTTTTACCCTTTTACCTTTTTACTTTACCATCTCATTAAATAATTACCATTTACCTCATGCATTTTTACTCTACCATTTCATTAACTTCTCACTCAAACTTTTTACCACTTGTAAATTTGCATAAAAAAAAATCCCAAAACATTTCAATCATTTGCATTTTAAACTTTTACTATTTCTCATTTAAAACCCCAAAACATTTTTACCACTTCTTACTCAAAACGTTTTCAAACTTTGCATTTCACTTATTTGCATCATCTATGCGACACCTTGCATGCTTGCACACACATTCACTCATAATTGTATACCATGCATAATAAATGCTCATGCATTCTTGTATGCTCATGCATTCTCTTGTATACTTATTCATGCATTCTCTTGTATGCTCATGCATTCACATGCTTGCTTAATCATGTATCATCGCTCACATGTTCATTCATTAAACCTAGAATACTCTATGCCTATGATCAATTGTGTTCACTTGTTCTTGATGCCATCTGAATGACTTGATTTAATTGTGTGCCCTTCCTTTCCACTAGTATGTATTCTTAATGAAGACGTAAGCCTACTTTTCCGGTTGTAGCATAGAGTCATTAAGGTATATGCACCCCTTTGAGATTGTTGCCCGTCCCGTAGCAATTCTCACACACACACACAATTATCTTGAGAACTTTGTCTTGCATCCTTAATAATTGGATCTCTTGATTATATTGGCATGTTTAATCTTGGTTAATAATCAACATGTTTATGATTGCTTGATTGGTGAGTATGTTTGGATCTTGTTCATTCATTGTTGCATTTGGTTATGGACTTGGAATTGATTGAATAATGTTCTACTTGTTTTCCAATACCCATTTTCTAAACTCATTTTCAAACGCTCCTTGCTTTGCGAAAACATTTTCTTCCTCCATTAAATAAAACAAATTGTCATTGATGATCACTCGCGCTGTTGCCGTTTAGATCGTTAATGATGATTTTATTTTCAAAAAAGAGTTAGTAGTGAGGCCATTCTAACCGTTGTTGTTCGGTCTTCACAAACGCTCACCCAATTGCGAAAAACTCTTAAACCGTTTTCAGACGCAAAAGCCGAGAACTACGTAGCTTTGATCCCTCAACCCAGTGAGGGTACGTAGGAGCGGGTCCGTCCCGTCAAGCACCCTTTTAAAAAATCTTTGTTTTGTTTCCACTTTTCA
Organism: Astragalus glycyphyllos; assembly: GCA_963573325.1. Classification (NCBI taxonomy): domain Eukaryota; kingdom Viridiplantae; phylum Streptophyta; class Magnoliopsida; order Fabales; family Fabaceae; genus Astragalus; species Astragalus glycyphyllos. The sequence goes on along the minus strand of OY754309.1, from coordinate 28,425,212 downwards.
AAGATAACAAAAATATTCCTGTCTTCCGTTTTCAATAAAACGATTTTTCAAATAAAAAGAAAAGAAAAGAAAAGAAAAGAAAAGAAAAGAAATGAAAAGAAGTAGAACAAATCGCTTTCAACTCAAACCTTTGTCAAACCACACATCGAGTTAATGGTTCCCTTTCAGTAGAAAGGACGTATGGGATGCTAATGCTATCCCCATGCGTAACCGACCCCCGAACCTACATCTCTGATTTCGAAAGACCACTCGCTTTTCCAAAAAAAGGGTTTTTCCGATGTTTTCCCAAATAAATATTGGTGGCGGCTCTACTATTTTTCACGTTGCAAAACGAGAAGTCCCAAACCGGATTTTTCGGGCGCAACAGCCTTCAACACTTAAATGGCTTTCATCTATTTAGAATTATAAAGATAAGGAATGGGAAGAACACGTGACTTCCTCCTTAGCATTGGCTGATAATTCACCCCAAGAAAGGATCCCTTCAATTACTCTCAGAGCTGGTGGAAATAGTGGAAATATTCTGCTCAAAACTACTGGAAGTCCAATGGCATTTTCTCCTGATGATTCAAATACTAAAGGAGAACAAATTGATCTAGTTGTGAGGCTTGGTTTACTAAAGTTACTCAAATTCAAAAAATTATTGTGATTTCTATGAGGTAAATAGGTTGTTATATTTGTTATCCGGATATCATTGCTTTCTTTTTCTGAATGGAAAATTATATTGATAGGAGTACTCGGGGGCTCTAATGAAATTTACAATGTTAATGTTAAGATTAGGAATTTTGTTAACCATGCCTGGTACATATATGTTCTGATTTAGAGTTCTAAAACTAATAAAATTTACAATGTTAATGTTAAGGCTAGGAATTTTCTTAACCATGTATGGTACATAGATTCACTTGAAATGCCTTATGCTGATTGGTTGGTCATATTTGCTGTTCTCTCCACAGTAATTGGTTATATTGTCAAGACATACACCACAAGTTTGTAACGTATACTATAAATGCATTTTATAAATCTATTTTGTTAAAGGATAGCTTAAGAATAACTGTTATAAGCACTAACTGACTTGTTAGTAGTCAGTATGTGGTTTTACATATTCTTGCTTTGTGGTTGAAGATTCATTGAGATTCACATCTGATGACTTCATTTCACTATCATTTTTGTGTTTACAGGTCGAAGATTCATTCCAAGTTGAAGATTCGTTGTTAAGTGACCAGGTGGAAGATGTAGCTGGCAATGCATGTCTTTGACTTTCAATATAAGAGTCTACTAATGCAACATGCTTGTTTTATGTATTAATTTGTTCAATTTGAATTCATAGAGGTTAGAGTATATAATACTCAGATAACTTAAATTTTGGTGACTTTTAGTATTGTTTTTGTTTTATTGTTGTGCTTATTAGTAGTATAACTGCGAGTTGGATTCATTGTGTTTGTTGAATTGGAAATGGAAGGACATTTCATTTCAATGGATTGCAAGTACTTTAGGAATTCCTTATTCTGTTTCAAATTTGATTTATATTGCTGGAATTAGTACATATGTTGTTATATAATGGTTTTTATTGATATTGATTTGCTCAACATTTAGGAGACCATGGAAAGATAAAAGCATCAATATTGTTGACATAGGACTCAAGCAGGCTCCGGAGAAGCACCAAAAATAACGAAAAATTAAAACTTTTAAAGTCGGATATTTCTACCACCCTACGTTAAAAATTAAGTTTTAAAGTCGGACTTTCCTATTATCCAACTTTAAAAGTGTTTCGCAGAGGCCAAAATCACAGTATACAAATGGTCATTAAAGTCGGATACTCCAATTATCCGAGTTTAAAACGGACTTTTTAAGTCGGATTTCAGTCCAACTTTAAATTCTCAAACTTTCTAAGTCTCCCTAATATAAGTCGGACACGTATCCGACTTTAAAAGTCCAAAATATCCGACTTTGAATCCCTTTTTTTTCACTAGTGAGCCAGGCCTCAGATTAGTGACTAATGCCGAGGTGGCCTAGTATTTCGCCTCTCAGAAATCTCAGGCGGTCCCTCCTTCGACAGAAGAGTTACAGAGATTGGAGAATGCTCTTCGAGGAGGAATCATTACCGATCCTACCCAACTATCAGATCTGCGATCTTTAGCCTTTAGGTTGGCTTCTTCGGAGAGCTTGTCGGAAACAAGGAAGAGTGCGCTTAAGGATACAGCCTATCGGTTCCTAAAGATCTCCCAGATCTACTCGGCGTCTAACGCTGCTCGGGATGCTGTACAACAAGCATTATATCGCCTGAGTGTACTGCAGGCCGAGAAAAACACTTATCTCACAGCCTATGGCAAGAAAGAGGCAGAACGTCGATTAGTGCTATATAAAGAGGAAATGCCCAAGCGTCGAATTGAGGAGATTAAGGTTTCTTTGTTAGAGCTTTAGCGGGAGTTGCAAGTCCTGCGCCCTCAGCAAGAGGAGGCGGTCAGTATACTAGCCAAGGTCTCAGAAGAACAAACCCACTTGTCTAACCAAAGCAAGCCTTTAGACCACCACATCAACGAGCCGGAGTCTCAAAAGGAGGTTTACGACTGGGAACGTGGGCAGAGCGAGGTACAGACCGCCATCTCGGGTGGGAGAGGCTACGTGCTCGCTTAGCTAATGCTCCCTCTATAGCTCCTGTCGCTGTTGACGCTTCTGTGGCCATTGATTCAGACCCAGCTGTCCTCCCTCTGGCCAAGAAGTGCCTAAGTCTACAGAAGGGGATGATCCGCTGTCGCGCACGGACCAAAAACGAGTATTTTGAAAATATAGTATGCGGTAACGACAACTCGAATATCGTTCTCAAGGATTCTTGTATAATAATTAACCAAATGAAATCGAATTAGGGGGTGTTTGGTTTAAGGTTCGAATTAACAAATAGAGTAATTAAGTGATTATCAAATAAGTTTAAAAATCAATTTACTGATTCGGTTCCTGCCTATCATCGATTGTCGTAATTCCAACCGCAAATTATCTAATCCTATTCGACTATAATATCAACTGACAAGCGCAATTGATAGTATAAGTTGTATGTTCCTATTATCCGAATTAAGCAAACGGGATTAAGTTTCATGAATTACGCAAACATGAATTAAACGAACACGATAACGAATTAAGCAAACGATAACGTGACTATAGTTAGGATCATACAATCAATCGAATTAAACCAATATAACCTATGTAAATCAAATTAAGCAACAAGAGACATAGATTTATATTGAAAGGAGTAGAGAACCTGAATTATAATTACTAAAATCTCAAGGTGTCGGAACCTGAATACAGCAAATTGTCTGGATCGGTTAGTTCTCCATGAGAATTCGTACAAAAGCTTCCAAAATATTTCGTGAATAGTAAACTCGATCCCTGAACAGTAAACGGCTGCCTAGGTATAATGGAAAACAAGGAATTTGGGTCATAACCCAACTGGGTCAAAAACATTAAAAACCCGGCCCAAAATCGACCAAAACTTAAAAATATCTAATGCTGCAACTTCAACGAATTATTCAAGCCTGCTACACTCCGAATCATCTTCTGGCTTAAACATGAAAGTTGTAGCTCTTTCTCTTAGCTTTTCAACGCATATTAGAACGCATCGATCCGATACTCGTAGCTCCAGTTATGAATTTTTCCGTGAAAGCTGCTAAAGCTGAAAATAAAATACGGAAATCAAATTAAACCAAAAATAAACTAAATTAGAAAAACTTTATAAAACATAAAAATAAACAAAGCAAAACATAGAAATGCTTAAGTACAAACATGGAAGAATGTGCATCAAAATGCACTGATCAAATTCCCCCACACTTGAACTTTTGCACTCCGAGCAAAATAAAATAAAAACTCAGGAAACACCCAAGCATCATCAGTTACTCATTCCAGGCCACAAACTTTTCTTCAATTAAGATTGCATCGATAGGTACTAATCTTGCACACTAAGGATATCGTAGGAACACTAATCTACAATTGTGCAATCATAAGCCTCCTGAATACACAAACCAATCTGAATCATGTTATTATGCCTAAGCCTAACTTACCCATCCTCCTTTTTCCTCTTTTTCATTCTGGCGCAATCACATTAAGCCCGTTATCTCCACACACTCATAGTAAGGCTACAGGTTAGTGACTCTGATCCTTTTTGCATGGGGTTTTGGAATTAAGTGGCATAACCCCCTGTTTACCCAATTGTAGTTGCGGGGGATCGGACCTTAATCCGCCCTACCAAGTTCAGCACCAGAAACCTCTGAACCAACTAACAACGGGGATCCCTTTTTTTTTTTGTGTAGGTTCTACGACCGTTGGGTTAAGTGACCGGGTGAGGGTCACCAAACTTAGAAGGAACATTCCCTATTTTTTTTTCTTTTTTTTTAAAACTTGGATCACTCGCTTATTTTCATCGGCTTCCTTACATAGAGCGTGTGTGAGATGGTGCCGACTGCAAAGATAAACTACTCAAGAGCTGTCAGAGAATGGGAATTCAAGGTTATGTCATAATAAGGATTCAAATTAATTTCCATATGCAGGAGACTCACGGTGTTAAGACGATACCGATCTTGTGAACTTTTCCCAAGTCTCCACAACCCAAAACTCAGATTAATCTATAACCCAAAACTTTCAAAAAGATGCATTTTTTTTTAATAACTGAAAACAAAACAAAACAACGAACAAAAGCAAAGAAAACAAATGATTCCCTCCCCCACACTTAAAACAAGCATTGTCCTCAATGAAAGGACATAACTATGAAAGTAGAGAGAAGGAAAGAAGAACTCCCTGATCAAGTTGCAGTGTAGTTGGGCGCTTCCAAAGAAAGCTCCTCTATGTTTGCATCTTCAGGCGCTGAACTTTCATGGAATAGCTTTAGGCGTTGCCCATTGACCTTGAAAACTTTGTCAGTACCTGCACTTTTAATCTCTACTGCACCATGAGGGAAAACATTAGTAACAACAAAAGGGCCAATCCATTTGGATCGAAGTTTCCCAGCCATAAGCTTAAGGCGGGAATTAAACAGTAAAACCTGTTGGCCCACAGAGAATTCCTTCCTAGAAATCATCTTATCATGGAAGTGCTTAGTTTTCTCTTTATAAATCCTAGAGCTTTCATAAGCCTCTAGCCTAAGCTCTTCAAGCTGTTGTAATTGGAGTTTTCTTTCAATACCCGCTTGTTGCATCTCCAAATTACAACTTTTCACCGCCCAATAAGCACGGTGTTCTATCTCTACAGGAAGATGACATGCCTTACCAATAACAAGTCGATAAGGAGACATCTCTATGGGTGTCTTGAAAGCTGTCCTTTGAGCCCAAAGTGCGTCTTCTTGACGGCGGCTCCAGTCCTTCCTATTTGGCTGCACCATTTTCTCTAAAACCTGTTTGATCTCTCTGTTTGAGATCTCAGCTTGCCCATTAGTTTGTGGGTGATATGCAGTAGAGACTTTGTGCACAACTCCATACTTGCGGACCAAAGCTTCCATGGTGCGGTTACAGAAATGAGTGCCTTGGTCACTTATGATAGCTCGCGGTATTCCAAAACTGCAAAAAATATTAGACCTGACAAAATCTGCAACAACTCTAGAATCATTAGTCCTAGTGGGGATAGCTTCTACCCACTTTGAAACATAATCAACAAGAAGTAAAATGTAGAGAAAACCAAATGATATAGGAAAGGGACCCATGAAGTCGATTCCCCATACATCAAATACCTCACAGAAAAGCATAGGTTGCTGAGGCATTTCACTCTTACGAGTGATGGCTGTACCTGCTATCTGGCACACTTTACAAGTGCGGTAAGTCTCATAAGCATCCTTAAAAACTGTGGGCCAATAGAAACCTGAGTCTAGGATTTTTCTTGCAGAATAGGACATGTATCGGTCGGGTGTTCAGGAGAAGTACAAATACCACACAAGTTTGCTGCTTGAGTCTTACCTACTGCCAACCGTTTCACTAAAGAAGTAAGCTCGTCAATTCTTGTTTCTAAAGCTTTGTTGGAAGAAACTCGAATCTCGTTCACACCTTTGGTTTGGACAGAATTGTTTCTAGTGGTGAACTATTGGGAGTTGAGAGACATGTTTTCAATCAAGGCTTTAGCAGCAGTTGGAGTTTTATCAACAAGTGCTCCACCGCTAGCAGCATCAAGAATGTTTCTATCCATCGGTAACAATCCCTCATAGAAGTACTGGATAAGTAACTGCTCGGTGATCTGGTGTTGGGGACAACTGGACACTAACTGCTTGAATCTCTCCCAGTACTCAGCTAATGACTCATCGTCCTGTCTAATGCCACATATCTGTTTTCTGATTGATGCAGCTCTGGAGGCAGGAAAGTATCTTTCTAAGAACACTCTTTTCAGAGCATTCCAGCTTGTGATAGAATTCGGTTCAAGGTAATATATCCAATCTTTTGCCGCACCTTGCAATGAGAATGGAAAGGCTCTGAGCTTGATGTGATCTTCAGTGATTCCTTCAGGCCTCAATGGCGTAGAACACACAACCTGGAATTCTTTCAAATGCTTATGCGGATCCTCACCTACAAGACCATTAAACTTTGGCAACAAGCGTATTAAACCAGATTTTAATTCAAAGGGTGCATCAGCTTCAGGATAATCAATGCATAAATCGTTATAATTCACATCAGGGGCAGCCAACTACCTTAAAGTTCTTTGGTCAGCCATATCAAAAACAAATTCAGAATCGGAATCAAACAAGTTATGTAAATAATCCAAATCAGAATCAGACTCAATTGTGGGTGGTGAGCTATTACTAGCCTGGACTGCTCTACGACGTGTATGCAAAGTTCTTTCTACCTCAGGATCGAAATCAAAAAAATCAGCACAAGAAGACCTAGTAGCCAGGACTAATGCACAGCAATGCAGCAACAATCGTGAAAATGCGAACAGTGTCCCTATAAGGCAGAAACAAACACCATGAAGGAAATCGATTAAAAAAAATTTTAGAAAAAAAGAAAAACAAATTTTGATCTAATTAGATGAAATAAGAATTTTAGAAATTTTTTTTTGGATTTTTCCGACTCTATGAAAACAGTAAATAATTCATAAAAAATAGAAAAAAGAGGAATTTGGCGATTTGAAATCGAAGTCCCATAACTCTTCTAGGTAAGGGACAAATGAGCCTGGAATTTTTCTGCTACAGATGCCTGGAACAGATTTCTAATCGGACGCAATTTTCCCAAAAACTAAATTTTTTTTTTTGACTCTAAAACGCGAATTGGCTAAAACCGTGACGAAACTAGGGCCTAGACACGAGAACACTAAACCTAAGATTCTAAAATTAGTTAATAACGACAAGAATCCCCGGCAACGGCGCCAATTTGATCCGCTGTCGCGCACGGATCAAAAACGATTATTTTGAAAATATAGTATACGGTAACGACAACTCGAATATCGTTCTCAAGGATTCTTTTATAATAATTAACCAACTGAAATCGAATTAGGGGGTGTTTGGTTTAAGGTTCGAATTAACAAATAGAGTAATTAAGTGATTATCAAATAAGTTTAAAAATCAATTTACTGATTCGGTTCCTGCCTATCATCGATTGTCGTAATTCCAACCGCAAATTATCTAATCCTATTCGACTATAATATCAACTGACAAGCGCAATTGATAGTATAAGTTGTATGTTCCTATTATCCGAATTAAGCAAACGGGATTAAGTTTCATGAATTACGCAAACATGAATTAAACGAACACGATAACGAATTAAGCAAACGATAACGTGACTATAGTTAGGATCATACAATCAATCGAATTAAACCAATATAACCTAAGTAAATCAAATTAAGCAACAAGAGACATAGATTTATATTGAAAGGAGTAGAGAACCTGAATTATAATTACTAAAATCTCAAGGTGTCGGAACCTGAATACAGCAAATTGTCTGGATCGGTTAGTTCTCCATGAGAATTCGTACAAAAGCTTCCAAAATATTTCGTGAATAGTAAACTCGATCCCTGAACAGTAAACGGCTGCCTAGGTATAATGGAAAACAAGGAATTTGGGTCATAACCCAACTGGGTCAAAAACATAAAAAACCCGGCCCAAAATCGACCAAAACTTAAAAATATCTAATGCTGCAACTTCAACGAATTATTCACGCCTTCTATAGTCCGAATCATCTTCTGGCTTCAACATGAAAGTTGTAGCTCTTTCTCTTAGCTTTTCAACGCATATTAGAACGCGTTGATCCAATACTCGTAGCTCCAGTTATGAATTTTTCCGTGAAAGCTACTAAAGCTGAAAATAAAATACGGAAATCAAATTAAACCAAAAATAAACTAAATTAGAAAAACATTATAAAACATAAAAATAAACAAAGCAAAACATAGAAATTCTTAAGTACAAACATGGAAGAATATGCATCAAAATGCACTGATCAGGGGAGGGTTCCGCAAGATAGACATAGTGATATCATTGACCTTCTCGTTTATCTTTCCCGCTAGATTGCCGGTGTGTGGCCAGCCACCTTGACAATTTTTGTTTATAATTACCAATTTTCTTTCCCTTGCATATTTTCTCATAGAGTAGGATCATACCCTTTGAGATACTTGCCGTTTATTTTCGTTTCAAACTCTACTCCGTCTAGAGTGATTAGACGGTATGCCCCACCGTTGTATACCTCGCTAATGATGTAGGGCTTGCCCAATTTGGGGAGACTTGCCAAACTGGGGATCTTTCTTCCCTAGTGGCAGGATGGTCTTCCACACTAGGTCACCTTCAACAAACTTCTTTGGTTTGACATCTTTATTGTAGGCTCGGGCCGTTTTGGCTTTATTTATTTTAATCCTGTTGAGGGCAGCCAGCCTGTCATCATCCGCCGAGTCCTACTCCATCAACATAGCTTGTTGGTACTCATCTCTACTAAGAGAGTGATGACGAGCCACCCTTAACAATGCCACACTGATTTCCAATGGTAGCACGACATCGTGCCCGAAGACTATGATAGGGAGTTGCCCCCGTGGCTGTGGACTTGGAATTTCTCATAGCCCAAAGAACCTCATTGAGGGTCTCATGCCACCGTTGAGGCTTGTCCTCTATGTTTGTCATAAATAGTTAAATGATGATTTTGTTAGTAGCCTCTGGTTGTCCATTAGCTTGAGCATAATAAGGAGACAAGTGTCTCATTTTAATGCCATACTCTTGGGCAAAAGCCACCACTTGTTCACTGGTGAACATTGTGCCTTGATCGGTTGTGTTGGTTCCAGGGATGCCAAATCTGTATATGATCTGGTTCTCTATGAATCTAATCACCGCAACCTGATTGACACTTCCCAGAGGCATGGCTTCCACCCACTTAGTGAAGTAATCTGTGGCAACAATGATGAAATTATGGCCCTTTGAGCTCGGAGGGTATATCTTGTCGATTAGATCCATGTCCCACCCTCTAAATGGTCATGGTTTGAAAATAGGATGTAGCTCATCTGCAGGGACGCTTTGGATTGGTCCCTGCAGCTGGCAAGCCTCACATCCTTTGGCAAACTGGAAACAATCGGTCGTGATCATCCGCCAATAGTTTCCTGTCTATAGATAAGCCACTTAATGATAGGGCCAGACCTATGGGCACCACAAATTTCTGCATGGATCTGTGCCATTACCATATAAGCATCCTTCCTCTTGAGGCATCGTAGTAACACCCCATTGGCGCTTCTCTTATACAGGTCGTCCCCTATCAAGATGTACTTCAAAGCCCTTTGTTTGACCTTAAAGTCAGTGTCAAACGTTGGGTTACGAAGGTACCTCGTTAATACTCTTATCCATGCATTGGCAAGCTCCTCCTCGGTGGCGGTCAAGGTATCTTGTTGTAGTACCTCGACCATTCGCTCCTTGTAACCCGAGGCTTGTTGGGCTAAATCATTCGCTTCCAAGTTCTCATTCCTGAGGACGTACATGATGACAGCATCGGCAAACAACTTCAACAAGTCATGCGTCGAGGCTCTCAGCTGTTTAGGCTTTGCATTGTAGCACTTGTACTCCCCTGTGATCTGTTTGATCACTAATTGTGAGTCACCCTTTATTTCCACGTATTGGGCTTTCATGGCGGCCAGGATGTCAAGTCCCATGTGTAACGCCCTAAAATAATTTAATTATTTATTTAATTGAATTATTTAAGGCTTACAATAATTTATTAAGTTAAATTAATAATCCGGTATTTTAGTTTATTCAGGAGGTGTTATGAGTAATTAATGGAGTGGGAATAGGAGGCCCATGATCCATTAGCTAGGCCCAAGAGTCTAATTATCTAGTCTAGGGGTTATGAGATGGTGCTCATTTGAAACAAATCAAAGAAAGAAAGAAAGTAGTGAGATAGAGAGAGAGAGAGAGAGAAAACGCGAAGAAAGAGGGAGAGGAAGAGAAGAAGGGCTCGCAATTTTCAAGGAGAAGGGAAGAGGAGCTTGCTTGCTTGCTTTTGCTTTGGGGTTTTGTGGAGAGTGCTTGTCTTCACCAAAATTCAAGGTAAGGGTGGGTTTTCTTCATTTATAATGGGATTGTATGATGGTTATTATGTGGGGTTTTAGGATTTAAGTTGTTGTGAATTAATTGATTTGGTGATTGAATGAGTGATGATGTTGTTGACTTCATTTTGATGAAATTTGGTATGCTTGGTGTTTTGTTGGAATAATTGATGAAATTAATGTTGCTTGTAAGGTGTTTGATGAAATGATTCAATGATTTGGAATGTAAATATATGGTGCTTGTATGGTGTTTGATGATATGCTTGAAAGAGTCATGAACAATGATGTTGAAATTTGGTGGTGGAGTGTTGGGTGTCTCGGTGCTGCCAGTGTTGCCTGTGTGCTGGCGCAGTGTGCTGCCAGTGTTGCCTGTGTGCTGGCGCAGTGTGCTGCCAGTGTTGCCTGTGTGCTGTGTGTAGTGTTGCCCAGTGTTGCCTGTGTGCTGTGTGCAGTGTTGCCCAGTGTTGCCTGTGTGCTGTGTGCAGTGTTGCCCAGTGTTGCCTGTGTGCTGTGTGCAGTGTTGCCCAGTGTTGCCCAGTGTTGCCTGTGTGCTGTGTGCAGTGTTGCCCAGTGTTGCCTGTGTGCTGTGTGCAGTGTTGCCCAGTGTTGCCTGTGTGCTGTGTGCAGTGTTGCCCAGTGTTGCCTGTGTGCTGTGTGCAGTGTTGCCCAGTGTCGCCTGTGTGCTGTGTGCAGTGTTGCCCAGTGTCGCCTGTGTGCTGTGTGCAGTGTTGCCCAGTGCCGCCTGTGTGCTGCGGGGCGCCAACTCCGGTGACTGTCCCGTGTCTTGGACTTATAAAGTAGTCTATATTTTTGGTGTTGGTGTGTCCGGCGAGTTTGGTGTTAGCCATAGAGCTATGATTGGTGATGTACTTGGTGAATTTAAATACGGTGACAGGTGATGGGTCTATGACCACTTATGGTGATGGTGAATTTAATGACGGTGATGAATCTAATGATTATTGGTGATGTTGTATTATACATATAATACTATGATTGTGGATTGTTGTTGGTGCATTGTTCATGGAGTCGCATACTTCATATGCATTTACCGGTGATGTAGGCTTCGGCCTTATGATTAATTATAGGTGATGATGCCCGAATGGCAATTATTGGTGATGATGGTACCACATGCATATGCCCGTTGGTGTGGGTTGCACCTCATGCATATACTCATGCAATTGGTGATGTTCCTTGATGCTTATGAATTGATGTTGTATAATGATGTTGTATGTTCGTAGTGTTGTGAGGCGGTGTTTATGGTTGCCTTTACTCTAACATATTGCTTATCATACATGCTATTATATTTGTTAGAGACTCACCCCTTCTGCCTTATATGTTGCTTCTTATGTCGGCAACGTGCAGGTGATCCCGAGTGAAGGTTCTTCTACCTTCCTTAGTCTGGTCCGTGTCGTTTGCTCTGATACGTAGCACCTGGGGGGGCGATCATTAGTTTTGTTGTTGTTTTATCTGTTGATTTCAAACTATTTATTTGGGATGTATGAATTATATTATGAGACTTGTTTTTATTCCGCTGCGATGGTGATTATAATAACTGTGGTGTAGTCGAACAGGTGTTTTGAGGGTTCGTCCCGATCGATGTGCTATGTATCACATTTCTCTATTTTGATGAATTTTAAATATGGTTATTTGTTGTAAGGTGTAAATGTAGGACTCCCTTGTGGGTGTATCGAAAAGGTTTTTGAAAACTCTGATTTTTATATTACTTTGGACGTGTTAGAAAGGGGGTGTTACACCATGATCAAGGCTTCATACTCGGCCTGATTATTGGAGGCTTGATCTCCTATCCTGCACGTGAACCTCCATGTTTGACCACAAGGGCTAGTGATGACCACACCAATACCTTCCCCCGCTTGGGTTCTCGAACCATCGAACATAAGGATCCAAGGCTTCAAGCCCAAATAATTGACAAACTCAGCTGGAGCACTGTGTATTTTTACACAAGGATGCTGAGCCAGGAAATCGGCCAAGGCTTGCCCTTTTGACAGCCCTCAGTGGTATGTAAGTCAGGGAAAAAACATTCAACTTAATGGCCCACTTAACAAGTCTTCCCTGTAAGACGGACCTATTAAGAAGGCACTTGATAATGTCTACTTTGCACACAACCAAAACCTCTTTAGGGAAAAGATAATATTCCCAACCAAAACCAAGACAGGGGGGTTGGTTAAGGCAGCCTTGATCTAATCAAAGGTCTCCTGTTGTTTGGCATCTTCCCAGCCTAGTTGGCAATAAATGTCCTTTGGAAATTGATCTTGCCTAGCAAACTCTGCAGCTCCTTCTTTGTCTTGGGGGGCCTTGCATCCAAGATAGCCCAAGCTTTGTTTTTTTCTACCTCAATGCCCTGTTTATGCACCAAGAGACCTAGAAAGTTACTTGCAGACACGCCAAAAGCACATTTAGTAGGGTTCATCTTTAGATTGTGGAGTCTCATCCAATTTAGAGCTTGTTCAAGATCAAAGAAGTGCGTTTCAAAGCTCCTGGATTTGACCACCACAGCGTCAATGTAAACTTCCATGTTTTTACGGATGAGGTCATGGAAAATGGCATTCATGGCCCTCTGGTATATAGCCCAGCACTTTTGAGGCCAAAAGGCATTACCAACCATTCATAGATACCTAAGGCACCGGGGCACCTAAAGGCAGTCTTATGGGTGTCATCCTCGACCACATATATCGGGTTATAACCAGAATCGGGTCCATAAAAGTCAAGATGACATTGTTAGCCGTAGCGTCGAGAAGCATATCGGCCACAGGCATACCATACACATCTTTTGGAGTAACCAAGTTCAGATCTCTGTAATCAATACAAACTCTTACCTGGCCATTCTTTTTGATCACGGGGACTATATTAGACAACCATTCTACATACCTGGCAGTTTTGATGAGCCCTGCTTTCAGCTTTGATCTGTGGCATCTCTTTACTTCAGCTTTGATATGTGGCATTAGTTGTGGGTTGAACCTCCTTGGTGGTTGCTTATAGGGCTTGCAACCCTTCTTGAAGGGTAACCTATGCTCTACCAAGGCTCTGTCGAGGCTTGGCATCTCATGGTAGTCCTATGCAAAGCAGTCGCGGTAGTCCTTTAATTGAGCTTTGATCTGTGGCATTAGTTGTGGGTTGAACCTCCTTGGTGGTTGCTTATAGGGCTTGCAACCCTTCTTGAAGGGTAACCTATGCTCTACCAAGGCTCTGTCGAGCCTTGGCATCTCATGGTAGTCCCATGCAAAGCAGTCGCGGTAGTCCCATGCAAAGATGACATCTCTTTACTTCAGCTTTGATCTGTGGCATTAGTTGTGGGTTGAACCTCCTTGGTGGTTGCTTATAGGGCTTGCAACCCTTCCTGAAGGGTAACCTATGCTCTACCAAGGCTCTGTCGAGGCTTGGCATCTCATGGTAGTACCATGCAAAGCAGTCGCGGTAGTCCTTTATTACTCTCTAAATTTACCTCCACCAGAGGGTCTTGGGCCTCAAATGTAGGTGTGCTCCTCTGGATGAGTTCTATATGGGGAGGTTCGGCTAAAGTCCTGTCACCGGGGTCATCTGAAGCCTCTTAGGAGGAGCATTCTGAGCATCCGTCCTCCTCACATACGACATCAAACATAGCCTCTTCAATGCTGGATTCGATTTGAAATAGGTGCAGCCGATCCAGCAGGCTTTGTATTCATGTTGGGAGATTAATCATTATTCTCTTTGCTAGGCCGTGGGTCGGCCAACATTTTGAATTCAAAACCCTTCTTTGTCCAATCACATGACGCTATGCCACGTTCCTCGTAATTTCCAGGAATGTCAATGGGACGCAAGTGAGGGAAGTAGAACACAACCTCAAACATCTTCAGCTCGGTATGGAAAAGATTAGGGTTGGCCTCCACTATCTCCACCTCATCTCCTATCCATATCATTAGCTTTTGATGCAAGGTAGAAGGGACACACTCACTGGTATGAATCCAATATCCTCCAAGATTACTGCGTATGAAGGCTTCCCTTCTATGACAAAGAAGGCCGAGCGAGTAACCTTGGACCCAACGGTTACATCGACCACCAGTACTCCCAATGCATGAGATGGGTGGCCTATGAAACTGGTCATGGTCATGTGGGTGGGATAAGGTCCTCGGCATTCTTCCCAAGCTTCTTCATTGTGGCTAGTGGCATGATATTTAGCACAACACCACCATCCACGAAGACACGATTGAATAGCTTCCCATTCAGATGAGCTTTAATGTACAATGGCTTCAGGTGTCTAGTCATGTCTGCCGTTGGCTTTTCGAACAACATACCCTTCGTGACTGGTCTCTCGGCTTCTATTAAGACATCTCCTTCGAGGGTTTTTGGTTGGTCCTTAGTTCCCTAGAACTCAAGTGGGAGAAGACCCACCATTTCTATATCAGCAAAGAACTCCCCATCCCTCCCATCCATTAAATCATCTAGTATTGACTCAGTCATGGAGTTTCCATCAATGTCCAATGGACCGAAGGGGTTATCATATTAGGGTCTAGGAGTTGGGGCCCCGAAGGTCTTTCAAGTGGAAGCATTGGTCGCCGCAGTGTATATGCCGGACCTTGGGCCCCTGGCTACTGTACTATCTGAGGTGGAGCATCTGTCCATGGCTATCCAGGCTCTACTTGGGCCAGGTTGACACGGCCAGTTCTTGGTATAGATGCCTGCATGCCTTGGTGAGGTGGAAGTTGATTCCTTGGCTGCTCGACTGGAGCAACATTCATCAGTGTCTGTTTATAGGAACCCGCAGGGTAGGTACTAAATTCTCTAGCGTACGGCTGACTAGGAGGTAGGTTTGTCGAGCCCGATGGGCTCTAGACACATGGTTGCTGTCTCGGGTAATACTCACCTATCTTGTCATTCCCTGATTCCGAGGCGAAGACTTGCCCCTACGTAAGCCAGGTAGTTAGCCGTGGCAGAGCATCCAAAGGATGATCCTTGTGGCAGAACCACCAAGCCTGCTGCCTCGGGTAGCCTTCTGGCCAATTGCACTTGTCCCTGCTGAAGAGAAATTGTATTAGTGACATTCACCATAAACTGCCCCCCAGTGTTGGCAGTGGCAAAATTACTAGGCTGAGAAATTACAGGAGTAGGATTTACCTGATGATAGTACGCGTGCTGAGGCCTAGTCAGGCTCCCACTCGGTGGACACTGTTGCATGCCTCACATGGGAATATAAGAGGATGCATGCTGAGGTCGAACTGGGTTGTGGTATGGCAGGTTCTGATGCATTCCTCCCATTGAGTAGGTTGTCCTCCTTGTGAATGGCTGAGGAAACCATAGTTCCTCAATCTATTGGCTTGCGTAGCACGCCTCTGCTCCACTTTCTTGGCCCGTTGCACTTCATTGTGCACCATAGGTTTAACTATGTCAGCCAATTGGTGGGACAGTTGGTACATGATGTCGTGTATCCCCAAGTCGATTGGCTGCCGGATAAACGACATGGACATCACCACAGGTTCCTGATAGTCTTGAGGTGAACCATCGCTAGACTCAGCATTAACCGCAGAAGACCCCAAAACACTTACTGGCTCAGTGTTTTTCGTTTTAGGAGCAGTTCTCCCTTTTGATGTCGATGGTGGCTCCATACTTAGGTTCCTGCCAGAGCGTACGTGCATACGCCAACTATAATCCAATCCAGGCGAATCCAACGGAACTATTTCTTCACTCGTTCCTGTCTCACCGGGCGTAGCAATTTTTGTTGTCGTCAAACTCTTAGGTTCTAGCCTCGGGGTCGGCCTGAGGTTTGGACAGGCTTTGATTCCTCTGTTCTATTAGCAATTACGCTGATGAGCAATTGATCCAAGGACATCCACATCAATCAAAAACTCTACGTTTATTTCAATTTATAATCCAACCCTCGCGTCCCTTTCACCTAACCTGACCCTTTCTAGAGGAGTCGGGATACCAATAGTCGAGGAGCAGAGTTCCCTCATCGGCGCAATTGCTTCCTAAGATCAATCTAAGATCAATGTCTCTCATTGACTGTCGTTGGATCAATCTAAGATCAATGTCTCTCATTGCTTCCTAAGCCCTAAAGGGGCGGAGTAACCACCCACGATCCCACCAGCACGATTAGTGGGGTAAATGTCTGTTGTAACATCCCTATTTCGGTTAATTTCGATTGACGAAATTAACTACTGATTTCTCATTTGATTAGGTTATATATGGAGTCATAGACATGTTAGAATTATGAAAGCGATAGTTATTTATTAAGTCGTATCAATTATTGTGTGCGTGATTGGTTAGAAATGGGGTTTTAAGTGAGAATAAGAGAAAAAGGGCGTTTTAGTCATTTCCACCTAAAAAATAATACCCTCAGCTCACTTAGTCAACAACACACACTCACAAAAGAGAGAGGTCGCGAGAGAGACAAGAGAAGGAGAGTGGAAGCTTCAGAATCCTAGGTGCATGTAAGTGTTTCTACCATCATCCCTCTCCATTTTTATTGCTCTTTCCATAGATACCAATTTCATTAGCTCATTCTTATTCTTTCTCCTTCCACCATTTTCAAGCCTCAAAGCTCAACTTGTCCAACAATGGAGTTTTAAGCCTTTCTTGGTTAGCAAGTTTGCTTGATTAGCAAGTTTGCCTTTCTTGACTTGCAAGTTTGCTTGATTAGCAAGTTTGTTGACTCCATCAACTCACAAAAATATGTGTCACACACACACACCACTTGAAGTGGATTAAACACACTAAAAAAATAACTTAGTGCCTTGATCCCAAATATATCAATTGGTCACACGTACTTTTATCATAACTTAAAAATAAAATTAGAGAAATTAAAATTGGACAACAAGCTCATGATAGGTTGTCATCATTAGGGTAGAACTGAAGTGGTATTGTTGATTGAATTACTTTGGGAGCACGCTCAGTAGCTAGAGAGATTAGAATTCGTTTCGGGGTAATTTTGCGATTCGTGGGAGCATAGGAAACCGTTACGGAGTTTGGATTGTTCGTGATCTTCATCATGATTGGTGAGTTCTACTCACGTTTAGGCTTTTTATTGTTTCTGAAATTGGTTGCTAATGCTACTGAAGTTGTTTCGTTTCAGTTGTTTCAAAAGTTTTTAGAGTCGAAAACTGTTATTTTCAAAACTATGTATTTTTGAGTCTCGAAATAAATGATACATTGATGTGTTGCTTGATAAGTGAATTATTTGGACTGGTATTGTGTGTGATAGGTCTGTTTTTATGTTGAGAGTTGATTGGGTTATGGATTGGACGCGAACAGAGAAGTGAAAACGAGAAAAAGAAGCGAAATGGGGGTAATACTGAACACCCACGGACCGTGCACCCTGTTGCCAAAATTTTGATCAGTTCGCACGACCCGTGTGGCTCATGCACATTGGCCGTGCGTGAGGTTCTGCCACCGGTATTAAAAATCTCGTTTTGTCCCTCCTTTCGATTCCAAACCTCTTCTAATCTTCTTCCCAACCATTCCCCATGAAATTAAACCAATAATGCAATGATTTTGAACATATTTAAGATGTTTAAAGTGAATGGTTTTTGAAGTTATTAAAGTTTCGAAATACCGCAAAGTTAGTACACGTGAGCGAACATGTATCATGTAAATTAATTATCATGGATTGGGTGACGACCCGAATTAGTATACTAGGGGAGGGGAAGTCATGAGCCCCAGAACCTAGACCTCGCGACTGTTTGCCATTAGCATAAGTTAACGGAGGGGTTCATAGGTAATGGCATGGTTAATGCTGGTGATGTACTATGCGACTGAAAAGCTATATGCACTTAGTATCCTTTTGGGCTACGATTGAAAGAAAGTAGTAAACAAACCGAGAGTCATGGTAAGGGGTTACCGTAGAATTCACTAAGATATATATCTCACTATTTATGTGTTGTTGTTTTACAGAGACGTAGAGAAATAACGAAGCAAAGAAGCATGGTTAGATGAGGCCAGTTGGAGAGCTTAGAGTTTTAGCATTCGTGCTTATGTTGTAATTCCCTAGTTTTTGTATCCCGATATCATAACGTGTTGTGTATTGACATTTGATATAGTTTCTGGTAGTTCCTTATTTTGAATATTGAACACTAGGTGTTATTTTGAGGTTAATCATTGTACTTAAGTTTCAAAGTACTTTTGTTTTTAAGTATGAGACTTATATGACTCATTGATGAGTTTTCAATTGAAGTTTTAGATGTGTCCAATTTCTTAAGCAGGAAGTTATCTCTGATGTATGTTGCATTGTATGTTTTAGTATTTCTATTTGTTAGAGATACTAGGGTGCTACACTTTGGTATCAGAGCGATTCGGTCTAGTCGAACCTAGTTATTAGGAGTCTTTTACGTTTTCTAGGTATGATTCTTCTTAGTATTCTATTAGACATTGAGCTTGATCAACTTAATACTTTGTGCATATTTCGCAGAATCATAGTTGGAAGAGGTAGAGGAAATGCGCCTGTTGATCCACATTTCGAGTGGATGCTAAACATGATAGAGACGCAGTAGAAAATGATGCAGGATTTGATGGACATGCAACAACATCAAATGCTCAACAATAGCAAATGGCTCAGCCACAGCCCAATATTCAACAACCTCGGGAAGATCCTAATCAGACATACTTTCGTTCTCAAAAGATGAATCCCCCAATCTTCAAGGTTGGATTTGATGTAATGGAAAGAATCTTCAGAACTTTGCAATGCAATGAAGAAGAGAAGGTGATCTGTGCAGCTAATTCCCTTGATGAAGATGCTCACACTTGGTGGACCAATGCACGTGAAATGATGGAAATTCAGGGAACTCCTCTCACTTGGACTAATTTCAGGAAGTTGTTCATTGGACACTACTTCCCTCTAGTGATGAAATTAAGCAAGTAGGCTGAGTTTGTGAATCTTAAGCAGGGTAATATGATAGTGGGTGAGTATGCTGCCAAATTTGAAAGGCTATCTCAGTTTTATGAACTGGGAAGGTATGCTCCAAATGACATATGGAAGATCATATGCTCAAATAGGGTCTCCGTGCTGATGTGGCCCAAGGTCTCAGTTCTTATACCATGACCAATTATCCTTCTTTGGTGCAACAAGCTTATGTTGCTGAGGAGGATCTCGAGAAGATGTATGAAGAAAGGAAGGACTAGTATTGGAAAGGAAAGAAGAAAGGGGCTGAATCATCATCTCCAATTACCAAGCCCAAAGGGAATATTAATAAAGGAAAGCAAGTGCAATCGTCTGATTCCCCTAAGTTTGGTACTTGTTCTAAGTGTGGTAAGTTTCATCGTGGTGAGTGCCAAGTTGGATCCAATGTCTATTATTACTATAAGAAGGAAGGTCATTTTGCTTCAAAATTTCCAATCAAGCAGAAACAAGAAGAGGACCGTGCAGATACCACAACTCATGGCAGAGTCTTGGATGCTGAGAACGTCAAGCCTACCTGTCATACCCCAATTTTGTCTACTCCTTTTTCACTACTCGTTAGTATTTGTCCAATTTGGGCCTGATCTTAGTGTGCGTTCAATTTGGGCATGATTGTAGTATTGTATTAATTTGGACCTGTTTAGTCTTTTTGGGCCCAAACCTTTCTTTTTACTTTTCTATAATTCAATCAAAGAGCCACAAAACACAAAAACAATAATAAATCAGTTTTTAAATAGTCAAAAAATATAAAAATATCATTAGGTCAGAATTGGTTAATTAATTACAATAATCCCAATTTCTAAAATTAAATAAAAAATTAAATTAAATAAAAATACGAAAAGTAATTATAAATAATACAAACACTAAGTCCTCTCCTCTCCTTGTTTCACCAGCAAAATAGGAAACAAAATCAGATTAGAATCAAAAATTGATGGCGAAAAACCTAAATTTTGCCTAGGCTGAAATTCAAAAAAAATTAAACAAGAATTCACACAGAAATTCAGAGCAAAAAACGGATTAGGATTTCGCATAGAAACCCTAATCACGAGGCACCAAAATTCTGGAACGAGAAGGACAGTAGCAAGCAGCAGCGGTGGAGCAAAGAGAAGGTTATACAGAAGCCTGAAATCAGGTAGGTCTTGTCATACATATTTTTTTTTACAAAAATAAAGAAACATGTAGGTACAGGTGTAGTCTGAAATGCTTTAGTTTTTTTAGATTTTCATATTTTGTTCATATGTTTTATCATACTTTTAGTGATACGTATACCCTTTATATGTATTCTGTATGAATAGATTAAGTTTTAAAAATTTAGAAACTAACTAGGTTTTAATTTAACATTAGTTTTAGAAAATGTTACTTGTATCATCAACAGAACATCTAGGGTACGACAAACAGCTTCCCTTTTAGTTAGAAAAATTAGGTTTGGATTTAACTTGACCAAAAATTAAGTAATCAGTTTTAAAATTAGGATTTAGGGTTTTTAAAAGTTAATAGTGTAAAAGTTAGGGTTCATGATTGGTAGTTTCTAAGACTAAAAAACAAAATCAAAATCGGTGTTTAAACGAAGAAAGCAAACAGATTTCAAAGAAAAAATATATAAGTTGACATAGGTTTAATCTTTCTTTTTAGAAACTAGGATTCTATCATTTAGATTCATAAAATTAGACAAAAAAATCAGAAATTAACACACCTTTAGATTTCTAGGGTTTTCTTCTCTCTCTCTCTCTAGAAAGAGGCTGCGGCACAGCAATAGTAGGGAAGAATGAAATTAGGGTTTCTAAAACCCAAAGAATCCCTTTCATACCCCCTGTCATACCCTAATTTTGTCCGCCTAGGTCAAAACCCTAATTTTCCGCAAAAAATAAACAAATTGAGAAGTGTGGTTTTATTTTGAAGAGTGAAGAGCGTTGTGCATGCATTTTTGGGTTTGAAAAGTCATTCTAGGGCTTTTAAATTCATTGTTATAGTGGAAATGCATTTATTGTTAAAAAACAAGGTTTTTAGGGCAAAAGGGTATTTTGGTCATTGTCAAAAATAAGATAATTTCTCATCAAGAATCATTGTGCAATTTTAGAGAAATTTATTTGAGGCAAAACATTTTTGGTCATGTATGTATGTATGCACAGGCATACATACATTGTGCACAAAATTCAAATTCAAAAAAGGCATCAAAATGGAATATTCTGCAAAAATTTCAAGATGAGGTTTTTATGATATGTTTGGTCATGGTGATCTCATAAAATGGCATATTCCTCAAGATACTTTGTATGTGGCCTAAATTGGGTGTATTTTTGTACAATTATCCTAAGAAGAATAATCAAAAATGAAGGGATAATGGAATGGTCATATAATAGTACAATAGTACAAGATGACAACTTGCAAAACTTGGGCACCACTCTCCCTTGCTATTTCGAATTTCACCCTCTCTATTCTCTCATTTTGTGTTTTCTCAATGTCCTCAATCCATGTGAGCCTCAATCCTAGCCTTTGATTCAAAATTAAAATCAAATCCTAGAGCACAACTAGTGCATATTGACCTAAATACCCTCAAACCTAGATGCATTCTATAAATACCCTATTAACCTCACCTCTCACAACCTTTTGGCCTCACAATTCATTCACAAAACCCTAGCACACAAACCTCTCCTCTCCTCTCCTCCTTTGGCCGAAATCACAACAACCATTCCCTCCTCCATTTTTCTTCATTTCACTTCCATTTTCCATCTCATATTAACTCCTACTTCATATATCTTCCTTCTCTCCTAATTTAATTCAAGCTTGCATCATCAAAGGGCATTTTTAAGCAAGCATTTCGTGAGTTTCATTGAAGTTTGGTGAAGATTCAAGTTGATTTGTGGTCTTGTTCTTCATATTAGTCATTCCTTAGCTTGGATTTGAGGTAAACTTCTTAAAACCTAGCATCATCTTCAACTTTTTTTTGCATCAAAATGTAGACATCATGTTTCTAATTTTGCATCCTACCATATTCATGCATTTTAGTATTGTTATATTGTTGATTTGTTGATAGTTGTTGGTGAGAGGTGTCTCAAACATTTTGACAAGCACTTAGGGAGGCTTGGGTGTTTGAGATGCTTCTCACCCTTGAATAAATTGTGATTTATGTTTGTTTTCACTATAATTTTGCATTTTGTTGAATAAAATGATGTGATGCTTCGCAAATCATGATTAGAATTAGGGTTTGTTAATTTTCTTGTGAAATGGGTTTGCAATATTGGGTAAAATGATTTCTCAAGTTGTTTTGGTTTGGTTGTTATGTACTTTGCTTGCAAATTATTCTATGTTGATGATTGGCAAGAGGACTCACACTTGTGCCTTAGGCATTTCACTTTAAGTGTTGAGGATTGCCTAAGATGATTCAACACAACCTTGTGCTTTGATTGTAAACTTTGGTTTGCTTGTTAGTAACTTGTTTGCAAAGTTATTCAATGTTGAGGATTGGCAAGAGGACTCTCACTTGTGCCTTAGGCACTTCATTTTAAGTGATGAGGATTGCCTAAGATGATTCAATTTTCTTTGTGCAATTCTTGCTTGAAAATGCAAATGCTAGTTTTCTAACTTGATTAATCAATTTTGGTTACAAAAATGACTTGTTAATGCCCTCTTTTGGTCACTTTTGGTCTTGCAAATGTGATGTTCTTTCTAGGTCAATGTTATGCTTTAATGTTGATGATTTGGTAAAAGGACTAGACACTTATGCACTTGTGCATTGTCTCAAGCGTCAAGGATTACCAAAAGGGATTCAACCTTGTGCTTTATCTTGTGTTGACACTTAATTGAATTGAACTTTTGTATGATCTCTTTGTGTGCTTATTTTTGATCTTACATATACATGCCATTAGACGTTGATGACTAAGTGTCATTCTTGTGCTCAAATGTTGTAATTGGTAATGTTTATGCTTATGCTTACATTGTTGATTGCTTTGCTTGCAATTTGTTAAATGTTGCACTTTGGTTCTTGACTTGGAAATTGATTGAATGTTCTACTTTCTTTTCCTTTTGGATGCCACGCCATCCCAACAAATCTTTTGTGACCAATGTCACCCTCAAACTCCCTTCTCCTTTCTTCAAATCAATCATTTTCTAAAGCTTTTCCAAACTCAATCTTTTCTCAAATTGTTTTCAT
The DNA here is from genome assembly GCA_963573325.1 of Astragalus glycyphyllos. Classification (NCBI taxonomy): domain Eukaryota; kingdom Viridiplantae; phylum Streptophyta; class Magnoliopsida; order Fabales; family Fabaceae; genus Astragalus; species Astragalus glycyphyllos. The sequence goes on along the minus strand of OY754309.1, from coordinate 28,401,717 downwards.
AAGCCAATCAAATTCTTTCTAAGATCAACAATAAACCTTTTTGAAAACTCATAAGGAGGCAAGTCGGACGTACGGCCGGTGTTGTCTAGCGTCCTAAGATCGGAGCTTTACAGCTCAAACATCTTGGGATACTTATGAGAATCAAAACAAGTAATTAACAACTTGAACCCTATTTCAAAAAAATGAGTAAGGAATCGAGTCGGATGTACATCCGGTATCGGTTAGCGTCTTAGGGTTAGCGAGCTGTACAGTTCGTGCGAGCCTAAGATACTTGCTCAAATAAAAGCAACCAACCTCACAACAAATCTTTTTCTTCCTTAATCAAAAAAACATTTTCAATAAGTAGGGGGCACGTTGTCTGTACAGGCGGGGTTGTCTTTGTTCTAGGTCTAGTGGACTGAACAGTCTAGGACCGAAAACCCCTACAATAAAAAAACACCAACACAAAGTTCCTCGACTAAGGAGAACTACGTAAGCTTTGAATTCTCCATCGCACCGGAAGATACGTAGGAGCGGGTCACATCCCGTCAAGCACACTTTTAAAAAATAATAAAAAGATTCTTCTTTTCCCCCGTTTTCAAAAACACTTTTCTCAAATAAAAAAAGAAGTAGAACGAATTGTTTCAAATCAACTCTGTCATAACCGCACATCAAGTTAAAGGTTCCCTTTCGGTAGAAAGGAGGTGTGGGGTGCTAATACCTTCCCCACACCTAACCGACCCCCGAACCTACATCTCTAGTTCTCAAAGGGCCCCCCGCCTTAAAAAGGACCCTTTTTCAATGTTTTGGTCCCTAAATAAAAAATGTTGATGGCGGCTTCACAAATTTTCACGTTGTACGATGAAAGGTCCAAACTGGATTTTTTTCGGGGTGCAACAGCTGGCGACTCCACTGGGGATTTTCCTTTTAAAACGAGGGTCAGGCCTAATTAACTTGATGTGCGGTTTAATTGTTTGATTTGAATGTGATTGTTCTATTTCTCTCTTTTATTCTCCTTCTTTTTCTTCTCTCTTTCTGATCTTTGAATGTTCTCTTGCATTCTCGTGTTGTTATGTTGCATTCATGTGCATTTGACTCTTCTTCTTCTATGTTCGCTTCTTGTTCCTTCTTCTCCTTTCATCTTCTTTTGTTTATATGCTTAATATGATCATGCATTTCTCCAATCCCCATGTCCCCTTGTTCTTTGCTCCCTTTCTTCAGGGTAAGCTCATGCATCATTCCCCCAATTCTACTATGATCCCTTCTTCTTTGCTCCCTTTCTTCAAGGTAAGTTCATGCATTCCCCCGATTCTATTATGACCCCTCTTCTTGGCCCCCTTTCTTGAGGTAAGCAGTGCATATGATTGTTGTTGGAACCCTAGGTTAGTTTACTTGTCTGTATTGAAATGATATATGCTTGCAAAACCCTAGGGTAGACGACTCTTTGTCTGGACTGTTTCTGGATTTTCTTTGCAGGTGGGGTGTATGTTTGTCGTTGTGCTCCTACGCACACGTTGCACTCTTTTTACCCTTATATTTCTTGGTGAGACAGCCCTATACCCGGGCTAGAGCATATCTTAGGCTAGAACGAAGTCATTAGTGGCTGCTCACTGGACGTACGTCTTGTTGGGTGGTTGCGAAGACTTCACCTAGAGTTTGGCTTTGTTTGATGATACCATCACTTGGACGTACGGCCCTGTGATCGTTGGTCTCAGATGAGGTCGTTGGCTCTAGGAGCCTTATTTAGGGTCCTTCTTTTAGTGCTAACCTTGAAGTGTGTACCCGTAGAAATAGCCATAGATCCTGTCTCTAAGAAACCTTGGTAGGACACAAAGGAGCTTCATACCCCTGCATCCATGCTAAATAAAATATTTTTGCAAATAAACCAAAAAAAAAATTATCAAAAAAAATGTGTGAATTTCCGGCTTTTGAAAGCCTTTGCATTGTAAATAATTTTTTTACTCATTTCCTTTTGCATACATCTTCATCCAGTGAAGATCATGATTTTTCTTGCATTAAAAATTGCGAGTATCATGCACTTTCTCGCATATAAAAAAAAATATTTTTTAGAAACATCTCTCGTGCATTGTTATTTTCCCTTGCATATAAATATGTGAACCTCTCATTTTGCATATAGTTTCATTTAATAAAAATCACGTCTCTCGTGCATTTTAAAAATAATTGCGAGTATCATGCATTTCATTTCATTGCATAAGAAAAATGAAAACGAAAAAAACAATTATCATCTGCATAGCATAAGCATTTCAGTCATCCATAATCATGTACAAAAACCTTCATCAAATAATGTGGGCGTCGAGCCAATGTAGCATTTGTGCATCATTTCATTAACCTCATAAGCATTATTTCAGAAAAAAGACGAAGAAGAACTACGTAGCTTTGATTCCTCATCACAATGGGGATACGTAGGAGCGGGTCATACCCGTCAAGCACCTTTTTCTAAAAACCTTTTTCCCCAAATAAAGCACCTTTTTCTAAAAACCTTTTTCCCCAAATAAAGCACCTTTTTCTAAAAAAAAAAAATTTCAATAAATCACTTGCATCTTCAAATCATTTTTAAAATCATTTTCTAAATCATTTTCCAAAAAAAATGAAATGAAATAAGAGAAACTCCTTATGCAATCGTTCCATGGGTAGAAGTGCATCTTTGAATGATGAAGGGTAATATCTCAAATTTGTTTGTGCACTACAAATTTGAGATGATACTCTACGATATCGGGGCACTTTGACCCAATCAGGCGCAGTTTGTTTTCAAATAAAGTCAATAAGTGGAGTCAACCAAATGTCGAAGCATTTCAGTATATTACGTGAAGTATTGAGTCAGGATCCACTCAATGTTTCATGCAAGTTACTCAGAGTAACGACAATTGGTTGCCTCACGTCATCATTTTCGCAAAAAGGGGCATTGGTATTTCAGATCTTGCCGTGCCTCTAAAGAATAAAAATCATTTTGAAAAGATATCATTCTTGCATCTTGCATCATCCAAAAATGCATTGGAGTTTCGTATTTCATCTTGCATCAAAAACAAACAAAAAATCTCCTTTAGAATAATTACACTTTTCAAGTGGTCATTTTTCATGCATTTGCATATCATGATTTGTTCGTTCATACATTGCATAAACCAAATAAAAAAGTTGTGATGAGAGACGAGACGCTTTTGCAAAATAATCTGTTGAAAAAGTTTACCCTTACTTATTTGCAAACTCAAGATGTTCCAAGGCACTCAGTTTTTCAAATCGACAGTTCATTTGCATCTTCTTCAAAAAAGGCATTGCATCTCATCCATTCCATGATAAAAGACTGAAACAGTTCATCAAAAAAATTTCCATCAGGTTTTAACCAATGTTAACTCTCTACGAAGCATTCTTCTAGTGGGCGTGCATGCCATGTGCAGTTTCTCTCGTTTGAGTCTGTCAGTTTCCTTCCCTTATCATCATTCTCCATCCAAGTTTGATCCAACCCCATCCCCGTGTCATACGCCGACCTATGCAGCTATCTAATCAGTCATGGATGGATCACTCCTCGCAAGATGAGATCAGTTCAACCTCCATTCCCAAGCGGGTATAATCCAGAAGCCACTTGCGAGCTCCATGTTGGGGCAATTGGGCATTCTGCTGAAAATTGCTATCTTTTGAAAAGTTTGGTTCAGGGCTTCATTGATTCCAAGCAGTTAACTTTTGAGAAGGGGGGAAGGATCAAGTTCTCAGGGTCTGTGGACTATTAAGCAAGGATAGCAGTTGTTGAAGAGGGTTGAAGTGGTGAAAACGGCATCATCAAAACATTTGTGTCTTTGTCATGCATTTCATAGCATTTATGAGTGATTGTTGATTTTCATGTAGTTTTTTCAGTTCAAAACAATTTTCTATAATGCAATCCTTTGGCTCTGCCCAAGGCCTTAGGATATTTCAATAAGGGCACACATGTTTCCTTTTAGTATCATCATCAATAAAATGTTATTTTAAATTCCTCAATAAAATTTCTTTCTTTCATTTTGTCATGTGTCTGTTATTTGCTTTTCAACTCCTCCCAACGCGGATCAAAAATAATAATAAATGAAAATAATCTTTGAAAACAACGACGCCAATGGTTCATATTGTGACTCTGATTACCCGATTAACCAAACTGAGAGAGAGGCTGTAGAAATTCATGATGCCACAACTAGGTTGGGCAATGAAGTCAAAGCACAAGTTCAAGTAAAGTGGAGCAATGCTGAGGAAACCAAACAAATGTTACAAGCGAACCTCTTTCGCGACCAAACCTTTTTCCTTCCTCAGATCAACCAACTTTCCCATTTCCCATTACAAGTACCCCATCACAAAAAAAATTTCATAACCAAATGCCTGCCATCGCCACCTTCCTCATTACCAGTGGCCCTTCTACAAAATCAACCCCTCTGAACCTCCTGTCACCCCAGTTAATACCAGAACCCAATCAAGCATCCTCCAACCGCTGCAGGGGTTTCGTTGCCATTATCTCTCCAATCACCCCAGACAAGGATCACTTCAAATATCCAAAAATAGTGTATCACTTTTATCAGCTCACTCAACTCAAAAGCAAAAAGGAAAAAATCAGAAAAAATGAAACAAAAAAGAACAGATTCAAAAAATGAAAATCCCAAAAATGAAAAAACAAGGGAAAAAGAGACGAAAGAAATATAAGCTGTGAGCTGATACATTTGGCCATAAAGCGTAAGAGATCCTTGTCTCAATGAACCTTCCTACACCTTGTTGTGTATGACCACCCTTTCTTCCATAAACCTTCAAACACTTCATCATTCCTATACATCTCTCCTTTCATAAAACCGCAAACACTACCTCGACCTCGTCATCCCGCCCTCCACAAACCCTCAATCCTACCTCAGACTCCACCATCAGATTTGCAATCAAGCTGTTGTGCAAGAATAAGAGAACAAAGTGGTCCGTCCTCATGAGGAATCAAGTGACATGATCAATTTGAGCAAAGGAGAGGATTGACGCCATGATAAAGAGCAATGAATCAACAAGTTTGTGTAAATCACCCTTCTGACATAAGACACTTGCCATTATAACAAAGTCTGTAATTACCAAAGTTCGGTCTGTTGCGCAGCTTTCCAATCTAAGGTAGTCACAAATGACAGTATGAAGACTCCAGGTCAAGCATCATGATCCCTCCCTACGCCACCCTAAAAATAGGGCAGTTAGAGACAATCAACAAAGGATATCAAGGACGATGATGACCTTCATGGAAATCAGGCTTCGTTTTACACTCTAACAGGGGCAAACCCCATATGATGGAAGTAATACTTTCATTGAGCCTTATCAAACCAAAGTACATTTGTCTTATGTCAGAAGAAGAATAAGAGAAAGCTCAAACCGAAGAAAGCTCATCTTCAACAATTTCAAAGAAGACTCAATGCTCAAAAAGATCATGAACCTCCAAAGGGATTCCCATGGAGATGAACCCAGTATCATGAAGACGAAGAACTTATTCTCCGGAGGGGCATTTAATTCTCGCAAAATGGGATGCAAGAAAAGAAAACCCCAGTTTCCAGTAAATTCAGATGCAGTCAGAAAGGAGTATGCCTAAAGAAATAAATGAAAAAAGAGAAAGATGAGCCAAGTAAGAATCAGCTCGCTAGGTTGAAAACCCGCAAAGGGCGGCCTAGGCAAAACCAGAGCGACCCGGTGGATTGAAAACCCGCAAAGGGCGATCCAGGCAAAAATTAGGGTCAGAAAACTTGGACTTGAAATGAAAAAGGCAATCAGCACTCCCAAAAATTTGGATAAAGGGGTGATCAAGGTCATGAGTATTGACGATTGGCATCGTTACTTCAAAAGAAAAAACACAAGATCTGCTTCCCCTTTTTTCTTGTATTTTTCCAGTTTAAAAATTTTTCAATGTACTTTCAATTGGCGTGACCTTCTGCACGTCCAGTTTCCATAACAATAAGAATTCAACTTTTTCTTCCATGTGTTGGCTTTTCGTGTCTTTTATCTTCACTTATTCTGTCTCTTTGTTTTAAAATAAATGTTTTTATGATTGATGATACTGAATTGTGAAACCTGTGCATGAGTCAAAAAGCATTACAATCATTGCGAAATTTTTGAAAATCACAGAAAAGAGGGGATCCCTCAAATAAATGAATTGGCAAAAAAACAAACGCGGGCACAATCACTTCAAATGGCAAGCAAACTTATGCGCGGCTCTGGCATTGCTATTACGGTCCTCATGTCTCAGGCCCAAAGGAAAAGATTTGCACCAAAGATTAAAACAAGGTTTAGTGATCACCAAGTGAGGCTTCTTTCATGCCAAAAGTCAAGACATTCATAGAGAACCAAAGATTTGCACTGAGAACACCACTCAGATCCAAAAGTTGGGGCATTCTCTTCACCACCCACCCACCCTGGTCTTGGGAAAGTTTGTTCATTGTCCATCCCATTCATATACCACCCTCAGTTCATAACCAGTACCATAACTTCATCCCCTTTCACAAACCCACTCAAAGAACCCATTTGAAATTGTCACTCTAAAGTGGGGCATTTCCATAACTGTTCACTCCCGCTCAAATGAGCAGAGTTCTCCCTAAAGTCATTCACATCCATAAATTCCTGTCGGGGCAGTCTCTCAACTCACTGTCCTAAACCAATCCCAAGTTAACTGACTCACTCGTCCACATCTGCACTCTTATGCATACTTACTAGTCAATGCTTCAGAGAGAGAATACAAATTGATCATGTGGTGTTTAAAGTTCAGTCATCATGGAAATGGAAAGGAAAATAAGTGAGCTTGTTAATAAAAACCTTGAGAACACCAGAGTTTGAATCAAATCTAGTTTTTCCAAAGAATGGTCCATAGCCATCTCAATTCCTTGCATTCAAAGTCTCGCGTCTCATCATCATAAAAATGTTTACAAAAATGTTTAAATACTCCAATCATTCATCCTCCTCATGCATGTAGGCATTTCATGTTATTCAAAGCATTACATTCGCATCATCCACATTCATCACAATAAAAGCAAAAGAACACAGACATTCCATAGCATTTATCATCATCACATCAAACATCAAATCAGTTTTCAAAACAAAAAGAGGCATTCTTAATAAATAGTCATAGTTGTCACGATAGGACGCTTGAATTGATCACTCAAGAATCCTAAAGTCCCTATGCTAAAAGAAAATTAAAAACATTCATTGCATCACGTGCATTCGCATAACCTGCCTTTGCATAACATACATTTGCATTACATTTGCATATCCACCTCTTGTGCATTCATCGAAAAAAGAATAAGGAGCATTTCATGAATATCCATGTCATCCAAATAAGTTGCTATCTGCTAGTAACAGCTCAAGTCGCCGATGGTCGATCCTACGAAACTCGTGTTCGTTCGATCACCACTAAGGTAAGAAAAAAACTTGCATTCATGCACCATTCCTTGCATCAACTAACGTATGCAGGTACCCTGGATCGGTGCGGCAGCATTGACCAACTGAAGAAAACCAATTGGATTTTCAAATCCCCTTTGGACCCACGTGTCCCCCAGAAGATCGACTTCACTTCGTATTCGAGCTGCGAGTAAGTCCCCCTGACCTCAATAGGTCCAGTCGAAAAGGATAGCTGTGTTGGCCTAAAACATGGCGCAGTCCTAGGGAAATATCGAGATCTAGACTTGATATAGTACCCTCCCCCGGTCGCTCGAAAGACCACCCCTTTGAGCCCACGTGCTCCCCAGGCCCAAGTGCAAACTCGGATCGTTCGCGATTCGTTAAAAGGCTTTAGGCAGCCTCCTTCGCCGGCTTAATGAGGGCCGGCACCCTTTTTTTTTTTTTTTTTGCTTTCTTTACTGTTTTCGCTGGCTTATTGAGGGTTGGCACCAATTGATTCCAAGAAAAAAAAAATCTTTTCATTGCATTTGTATCATATTTCAACAAGGAACAAAAAAAAAAGAGAAAAAAAGAAAAAGGAAAATTCTGGTTTCTCTAAGTAGACAAAATTGGTATAATTTCTGAATTCTTTATTTCTATTTTGCCTCGGAATATGTTTCGGCCAATTCATATTCCTTGTTAAAATCCAAATAAAGAGCGGCAGCTGTCATACCCTAATTTTGTCCGCCTAGGTCAAAACCCTAATTTTCCGCAAAAAATAAATAAATTGAGAAGTGTGGTTTTATTTTGAAGAGTGAAGAGCATTGTGCATGCATTTTTGGGTTTGAAAAGTCATTCTAGGGCTTTTAAATTCATTGTTAGAGTGGAAATGCATTTGTTGTTAAAAAACAAGGTTTTTAGGGCAAAAGGGTATTTTGGTCATTGTCAAAAATAAGATAATTTCTCATCAAGAATCATTGTGCAATTTTAGAGAAATTTATTTGAGGCAAAACATTTTTGGTCATGTATGTATGTATGCACAGGCATACATACATTGTGCACAAAATTCAAATTCAAAAAAGGCATCAAAATGGAATATTCTACAAAAATTTCAAGATGAGGTTTTTATGATATGTTTGGTCATGGTGATCTCATAAAATGGCATATTCCTCAAGATACTTTGTATGTGGCCTAAATTGGGTGTATTTTTGTGCAATTATCCTAAGAAGAATAATCAAAAATGAAGGGATAATGGAATGGTCATATAATAGTACAATAGTACAAGATGACAACTTGCAAAACTTGGGCACCACTCTCCCTTGCTATTTCGAATTTCACCCTCTCTATTCTCTCATTTTGTGTTTTCTCAATGTCCTCAATCCATGTGAGCCTCAATCCTAGCCTTTGATTCAAAATTAAAATCAAATCCTAGAGCACAACTAGTGCATATTGACCTAAATACCCTCAAACCTAGATGCATTCTATAAATACCCTATTAACCTCACCTCTCACAACCTTTTGGCCTCACAATTCATTCACAAAACCCTAGCACACAAACCTCTCCTCTCCTCTCCTCCTTTGTCCGAAATCACAACAACCATTCCCTCCTCCATTTTTCTTCATTTCACTTCCATTTTCCATCTCATATTAACTCCTACTTCATATATCTTCCTTCTCTCCTAATTTAATTCAAGCTTGCATCATCAAAGGGCATTTTTAAGCAAGCATTTCGTGAGTTTCATTGAAGTTTGGTGAAGATTCAAGTTGATTTGTGGTCTTGTTCTTCATATTAGTCATTCCTTAGCTTGGATTTGAGGTAAACTTCTTAAAACCTAGCATCATCTTCAACTTTTTTTTGCATCAAAATGTAGACATCATGTTTCTAATTTTGCATCCTACCATATTCATGCATTTTAGTATTGTTATATTGTTGATTTGTTGATAGTTGTTGGTGAGAGGTGTCTCAAACATTTTGACAAGCACTTAGGGAGGCTTGGGTGTTTGAGATGCTTCTCACCCTTGAATAAATTGTGATTTATGTTTGTTTTCACTATAATTTTGCATTTTGTTGAATAAAATGATGTGATGCTTCGCAAATCATGATTAGAATTAGGGTTTGTTAATTTTCTTGTGAAATGGGTTTGCAATATTGGGTAAAATGATTTCTCAAGTTGTTTTGGTTTGGTTGTTATGTACTTTGCTTGCAAATTATTCTATGTTGATGATTGGCAAGAGGACTCACACTTGTGCCTTAGGCATTTCACTTTAAGTGTTGAGGATTGCCTAAGATGATTCAACACAACCTTGTGCTTTGATTGTAAACTTTGGTTTGCTTGTTAGTAACTTGTTTGCAAAGTTCTTCAATGTTGAGGATTGGCAAGAGGACTCTCACTTGTGCCTTAGGCACTTCATTTTAAGTGATGAGGATTGCCTAAGATGATTCAATTTTCTTTGTGCAATATCTTGCTTGAAAATGCAAATGCTAGTTTTCTAACTTGATTAATCAATTTTGGTTACAAAAATGACTTGTTAATGCCCTCTTTTGGTCACTTTTGGTCTTGCAAATGTGATGTTCTTTCTAGGTCAATGTTATGCTTTAATGTTGATGATTTGGTAAAAGGACTAGACACTTATGCACTTGTGCAGTGTCTCAAGCGTCAAGGATTACCAAAAGGGATTCAACCTTGTGCTTTATCTTGTGTTGACACTTAATTGAATTGAACTTTTGTATGATCTCTTTGTGTGCTTATTTTTGATCTTACATATACATGCCATTAGACGTTGATGACTAAGTGTCATTCTTGTGCTCAAATGTTGTAATTGGTAATGTTTATGCTTATGCTTACATTGTTAATTGCTTTGCTTGCAATTTGTTAAATGTTGCACTTTGGTTCTTGACTTGGAAATTGATTGAATGTTCTACTTTCTTTTCCTTTTGGATGCCACGCCATCCCAACAAATCTTTTGTGACCAATGTCACCCTCAAACTCCCTTCTCCTTTCTTCAAATCAATCATTTTCTAAAGCTTTTCCAAACTCAATCTTTTCTCAAATTGTTTTCATAAGCCAATCAAATTCTTTCTAAGATCAACAATAAACCTTTTTGAAAACTCATAAGGAGGCAAGTCGGACGTACGGCCGGTGTTGTCTAGCGTCCTAAGATCGGAGCTTTACAGCTCAAACATCTTGGGATACTTATGAGAATCAAAACAAGTAATTAACAACTTGAACCCTATTTCAAAAAAATGAGTAAGGAATCGAGTCGGATGTACATCCGGTATCGGTTAGCGTCTTAGGGTTAGCGAGCTGTACAGTTCGTGCGAGCCTAAGATACTTGCTCAAATAAAAGCAACCAACCTCACAACAAATCTTTTTCTTCCTTAATCAAAAAAACATTTTCAATAAGTAGGGGGCACGTCGTCTGTACAGGCGGGGTTGTCTTTGTTCTAGGTCTAGTGGACTGAACAGTCTAGGACCGAAAACCCCTACAATAAAAAAACACCAACACAAAGTTCCTCGACTAAGGAGAACTACGTAAGCTTTGAATTCTCCATCGCACCGGAAGATACGTAGGAGCGGGTCACATCCCGTCAAGCACACTTTTAAAAAATAATAAAAAGATTCTTCTTTTCCCCCGTTTTCAAAAACACTTTTCTCAAATAAAAAAAGAAGTAGAACGAATTGTTTCAAATCAACTCTGTCATAACCGCACATCAAGTTAAAGGTTCCCTTTCGGTAGAAAGGAGGTGTGGGGTGCTAATACCTTCCCCACACCTAACCGACCCCCGAACCTACATCTCTAGTTCTCAAAGGGCCCCCCGCCTTAAAAAGGACCCTTTTTCAATGTTTTGGTCCCTAAATAAAAAATGTTGATGGCGGCTTCACAAATTTTCACGTTGTACGATGAAAGGTCCAAACTGGATTTTTTTCGGGGTGCAACACCCCCACTAATTTTATTTCTGATTTTTATTTTATTTTTTTAATTTTTTAAACAGACTACTAATAACACCCCAAATTTTAATAACACACAACTCCCTTTAAAGCCCAGGGCTCGTGGGCTTATAAACCTGAAACAAACTGGGTTCTGCTTTTCGCACCACAGTTTTAATAATACGACTCCTTCTACTAATTGCACCCGTTTCTACAAATACACCCCTTTCGTCCTTTTTTCATTTTTTTCTACAAAAAGACACAAACTCCCTTCAAAAAAGAAGTAGGGGACTAAGTCAACTGTACAGTCAGGTTAGCCAGCGTTCTAGGATGAATGAGTCGTACGACTCAATAGTCCTAGAACCCCTATAGAAATAATAATTAATAAATAAACCCTTTTTCTCAAAAAACGAATGGGGGACTAAGTCGATTATACAATCGAGTTAGCTAGCTTTCTAGGATGCATGAGTCGTACGGCTAAAGAGTCCTAAAATTCCTATTCAAATAAAATCAAACCACCACACATCAAACCATTTTTCAAAACTTCAAAAATTTCATTTTTAGAAAATAGGGGAGTAAGTCGATTGTAGAATCGGGTTAGTCAGCATTCTAGAATGAATGAGTCGTACGACTCATGAGTCCTAAAATCCCTTTATTAAAAAACACCAACACACAAACATTTTCTACCCAAGAACTACGTAGCTTTTATTTCTCCATCGCACCTGGAGATACGTAGGAGCAAGGGCCTACTCCTTTCAAGCACAACAAATAATCATCAAATACAACTAATTAGAAGGCAACCTTCCTTAGGAAGGATGTCGATGGGTGCAGGCAACCTTCCCCATGCATAACCGACTCCCGAATCCAAATCTGGTCTCAAGGACCCTTATCCAAACCAAATAGATTTTCCAATATTTGCCCTTAAACTAAACTTTCGGGGAGGCTTCATCTTTGAACCTTCGAGGAATCCTTTTCCGAATTTTTCAGTCGCTACACTACCGATAATCTACTGAGGGGTACGAGATCTCTTTTCTATAACTCCGTCAGTATATATGATTCGGATGCAACCCATTGTTTTATTTCTCAAGCATGTGTTGATCGGTTGGGATTAGCTTTAACTTCGCTGTCCGAGCCGATAACTATCCTGATGGCAACCTCGGAGCCGTCGATGACTATTTCGGTAGTCATGTAGGTGGGAGTGAATGAGACGCCACGAGCGGGGATGGAAGACCAATCGATAAGTCAAGGAGACGCCACAACCGGCTATGGAGGTTCCAGTTGATAAGTCGGGATGAGCGCCACGGCAAGCCGATAAGCTCCAAGAACGGCTCAAAGAACCATAGAGACACGTCTCTAAATTTTTACTCAAAATTCAACTTGTTTATTTCATCGAAAGGAATTACAATATATAGGAAACCTCAAGTCCAATTGACCAAAAAGAATCTCAGGCCCAATGGACTCATGAAACCCTAGAAATTAAAATATACTAATAAATATCAAATCCTAATAAACTAATTAAATTCCCACTTCCATGCAATTATCAAATAAATTGATAAGTGCATTTACAATATTTAATACCTAGAAAATAAAACATATTCATAATTAATCTTGTTGATTTGCAATGAATGTGTCATAAATGACTTGGATCTTCTAACTCTTTTTTTTTTGCTCTACCTGCCTTTCTTGATTAGCAAGTTTGCTTGGTGAGCAAGTTTGCTTGATTGACAAGTTTGTTGAATCCATGTCCTCATCAAAAAAATCCACTAGCCAATATAATGACTTAACAAGACTTTAAAACCCAAAAACTAACTTAGGAAAGACCAAAAGACACCTATAATTATTTTAATAAAATAAAATACGAAAATTAAAAATAAAATAGAAAATATTGGTTATCCAATGATTAGGAGCGGAATATTTTTCTTTTTCTTTGTATGATTCCTTCCACATGCTGAGGGCACTTAGGATCTCATCATATCCTAACTGCTGCTAAGGGTCGTGTCTAGACCCAATATTTATGTCAAAACTGTCTACTTGCTGTAGGAGACATAAACTTTGTGGTAGATTTCATTTGTTTGCCTATGAGGTTGTGTATTGATTTTCGGCAATTGAACAAAGTCACCATCAAGAATAAGTATGCTTTGCCAAAAATAGATTATTTGCTTGATCAACTTCGAGGTGCTGCAGTGTAATGATGCCCTTCGGTTTAACTAATGCTCCGGCGGTATTCATGGATTACATGAACCGAGTCTTTCACCCGTATCTGGATCAGTTCGTTGTGGTATTCATTGATGATATCTTGATGCACTCTAAGACCATTGAGGAGCAGGTTCAGCATCTCCGCATTATTCTGAATGTACTCCGAGAGAAGAAGTTATATGCTAAGCCTTCAAAGTGTGATTTCTGGATGTCTGAAGTAAAGTTTCTGAGACATGTGATATTTCAGTCAGGTGTTGCAGTGGATCCTTGGAAAGTTGAAGTTGTGTTGAATTGGGAGCGACCATCATCAATAACAGAAGTAAGGAGTTTCTTGGGACTAGCTGCTTATTATCGAGGATTTACGCAGGGATTCTCTCAGTTAGTTCTTCCACTCACTCGGCTAACTCGTAAGGGTCACCCATTTGCGTAGGTTTCTGATTGTGAAGAATGACTCTTAGAGCTGAAAGCTCGGTTGACTTTTGCTCCAATCCTAATTCTTTCGGATCCGTCCCAGGGATTCCAAATTTACAGTGACGCCTCTAGGAAGGGTTTAGAATGTGCTCTCAGGCAGAATTGACAAGTGGTAGCTTAGGCATCGAGGAAATTGAACCCTCATGAGGAGAATTATCCAACTCATGATTTGGAGTTGGCGGCTATTGTGTATGCACTGAAGATTTGGAGACATTATCTTTATGGCCCTTGTTTCGAAGTCTTTAATGATCACAAAAGCTTGAAGTATTTGTTTGATCAGAAAGAATAACAATAGGCAGAGAAGATGGGTTGAGTTCCTTAAAATTATGATGTCGAGTTTAAGTACCATCCGGGAAAGGCTAATGTTGTAGCTGATGCTTTGAGTAGGAAATCTCTTCACGCAGCAGAGTTGATGATGCATGAAATGGCACTGTTGGAGTCTTTTAGAGACTTGAATTTGAATGTGAAGCCTAGGAGGAACTAGTTAGTGTTCAGTCACATTCAGATTTCGAGTTCATTGAGAAATCTGATTCGCTCAGCCCAAGAAATTGATGTCGAGCTGCAAGCTCAATGAGGGTTACCAAATTTTACAGAAGATAGTGATGGAGTTATTTGTTTTAATGGTAGAATTTGTGTACCAAATGATGAAGATATCAAGAAGCAAGTGTTAGAGGAAGTTCATCGGAGTCAATATTACATACATCCTGGATCTACCAAGATGTATTAGGATTTGAAGCAGTTGTATTGTTGGCCTGGGATGAAGACGGAAATTGCAGAATTTGTGTCTCAATGCCTAACTTGTCAAAGGGTTAAGGTAGAGCACTAGAATCCTGCTGGTCAGTTGCAGCCACTGGATGTGCCAGTTTGGAAATGGGATGATATTTCGATGGTTTTGTTATTGGATTGCCAAGATCTCAAGTCGGTAATGCTTCCATTTGCGTAGTAGTGGATCGTTTAACCAAGTCAGCGCACTTATTTCCTGTTCGTTCGAACAGAAAAGTTCCAAGTTAGCGGATGTGTGTCTGAGAAACAAAGTCAAACTACATGGGACTCCTACAAGCATTGGGTCGGACCGTGACCCAAAGTTCACTTCTCGGTTTTGGATGGCGTTGAACAAAGGTTTGGGAACTAAGGTGTTTGTTAGTACTGCTTATTACCCGCAGACGGATGGTCGGACGGAGAGGACTATTCAAACTGTAGAGGATATGCTTCGGGCTTGTGTGCTCGATAGTGGTGACCGATGGGAGGATCATCTTCCATTGGTGGAGTTCGCCTACAATAATAGTTATCTTTCTAGCATCGGAATGGCTCCATACGAAGCATTGTATGGGAGAAAGTGTCGCACCCCGTCGTATTGGTGGGATGTAAGTGACCAAAGATTATTGGGATCCGATTTGGTTCATGAGACTACCGAAAAGATTCGCCAAATCATAGAAAGATTGAAGACAGCTTAGAGTCGACAAAAGAGTTATGCCGATAAAAGAAGGAGATCGTTAGAGTTTGAACAAGGAGACCATGTATTCTTGAGAGTTTCACAACTATTGGTCGGTAGAGCATTGCGAGCGAAGAAATTGAGTCCTCGGTATATTTGACCCTTCCAAATTATCGAGCAGATTGGGCCAGTAGCATACCGTCTTACCTTACCTCCTGCCTTGTCAAATCTTCATGATGTGTTCCATGTTTCCCAATTGAGGAAGAACAATCCCGATCCGAGTCAACCATTGAGTTTTGAGACGACTGATCCTCGAACGGATTTGTCTTTCCAACCTTATCCAAGCAGAATCATTGAACGTGGCGAGAAGATGCTCCGAACCAGGACAATTCCCATTGTCAAAGTTGTTTGGGATGGATTTTCGGCTGAGGAAGAAACATAGGAGTTGAATGACGACATGCGGACTCGTTATCCGTATTTATTCTTTTAAGGTATGTTTTGTTTAATTTTGTGGACAAAATTTTTCAAGTTAGGGTGAATTGTAACATCCCTACTTCGGTTAATTTCGATTGACAATATTAACTAATTGTCATACCCTAATTTTGTCCGCCTAGGTTTAAAACCCTAATTTTCCGCAAAAATAAATAAATTGAGAAGTGTGGTTTTATTTTGAAGAGTGAAGAGCATTGTGCATGCATTTTTGGGTTTTAAAAGTCATTCTAGGGCTTTTAAATTCATTGTTAGAGTGGAAATGCATTTGTTGTTAAAAAACAAGGTTTTTAGGGCAAAAGGGTATTTTGGTCATTGTCAAAAATAAGATAATTTCTCATCAAGAATCATTGTGCAATTTTAGAGAAATTTATTTGAGGCAAAACATTTTTGGTCATGTATGTATGTATGCGCATGCATGCATACATTGTGCACAAAATTTCAAAAAGGATCAAAAGGGAATATTCTACAAAAAGTTCCAAGATGTGATTTTTATGACATTTTTGGTCATGGTGATCCCATAAAATGGCATATCCCTCAAGATACCTTGTATGTGACTCAAATTGGTGTATTTTTGTACAATTATCTTGAAAATAATAATCAAAAATGAAGGGATAATGGAATGGTCATATAATAGTACAATAGTACAAGATGACAACTAGCAAAACTTGGTCACCAAGGACCCCTCCCAATGTTGTGTCGCCTATCCCTCTCATTCCCTCTCATATTTTCATTTTTTGACCTCAATCCATGTGTGATTCAATCCTCACCCTCCATTCAAATTTTAGATGCAATCCTAGGGTGAGATGAGATGCACAATGACCTAACTACCCTTAAACCTAATTGCTTTCTATATATACCCTATTAACCTCACCTCACAAAAGAGAAAGCTTTTGGCCTCACCATTCACTCATAAACCCTAGCACACAACTACCTCCTCACCTTCTCTCCATTTATGCGCCACCCCCTCTCCCTTCTCTCTAACTCACTTCTTCATTTCTCATCTACCCACGCACATTCAATCCATCTTCCAAGCCTAAACACTAATTTCCAACCATCAATCCTTCATAAAATCACACAAAAGTTCAAGATCAAGGGTCATTTTTTGGAGATTGAAGACCAAGCTTGAAGATAAGTTGATTTGGTTAATTGTTTCTTCATCTATTGTGTTTATTTGGAGCTCATCTTAAGGTATGTGATTCCTAGACCCCTTCTCTTGTAAATCCTTGCATAAAGTCATCATTTCTTGCATATTTGTGAGATTTCCACTTCCAAAAATGTAAACCCTCTCTTTTTAACTTCATTTTTATGCTTGTACATATGTTAATCTCATGAATCTTTGTTTTGATGCTTTGATTTTGGGGTTATATGCATGATTTTGTTGTTTTAATTGAAATAAAATGTTATTTGCTTTGATGATAATTTCGCATGCTTCAAATAAATATGTGTTTTATGATTTTTGTTGGTTCTCATGGTTGAATCTTGTGAATAAATGCATCTATGTTTGGTTATGTCATTCGCTTGCTTGATTTGGTTGACTTGTTGAAATAAATTGATGATTGGCCATTAATTGTTGAAATAAATTGATGATTGGCAAATATTCAAACCTATGTTGTTAATTGTGAAATTTGTGATTTGAGAAAAATGAATTTGGGTTTTGGTTCATTTATGGTCCACAAATGATCTTGGGTTATGCTAAGTTGGCAAGAGATAGGTTACTTTAACCTTGATGCCTATGCTTGTAAGCATTTAAAAAATTCAATTCCCATTTGATGTGCTTGTGAAATGTGAGCAAAAAGGGGTCTATAAACAAATTGAATTTGCGCACATGATTGGTCTCCAATGACCTTGATGCATCCTCAAGTTTAATCATGCTTTCTTTGCTCTTTGAGTTTATTGTAAATTGTTGTTTGAAGCTTGTGAAGTTTCGGCAAAGGATAGGTTCATTTAACCTTGATGCACATGCATTTTGCATATTCATGCATTCTTACCTATTCTTGCATCCTTGCCTACTCATGCATTCTTGAATTGAAGCTTGGTACTCCATGCTTGATATACTTGTTTATGTGCTTGTGGTGCATTAAAATGTTGAATTGGTGTTCACAATTTGCTTGTTTTGATTTCCACCAATTGTTACTCGTTAGTAACTCTCCAAAACTTCAAAACCATGTTGCAAACAAAGAACAACTTGTCACTCGTTAGTAACGTTCCAACTTCAAAACATTTTTTTGCATTTACATAATCATTGATAAACAACTTCACCTCTTCTCAAAATAATTCCAAACTATTTTTCACAAATCAAACCTTGTTGAGGATAATGCGAAGCCTTTGCTTGCACGATTGTCAACAATGGGGTGCTAGTGGTGATCACTTGGAGTCTTTGCTCAATTGATTATCATGAACACTCATTTTTCAAAAGAACTCTCATTTCACAAATTAAAAACTTTGTTGAAGATAATGCGAAGCCTTTGCTTGCACGATCGTCAATAATGGGATGCTAGTGGTGATCACTCGAAACCTTTGTTGTTTGATCACTGTGAACATTCAATTTTCACAATTAAACAACTAAAAAATAAAAACCTTTTCTCGACAACCGAGAACTACGTAAGCTTTGAATTCTCCATCGCACTGGGAGATACGTAGGAGCGGGTCACATTCCCGTCAAGCACGACAAATGAAAACCATTTTCTTTTCAAAAAAACAAACCCTTTTCCAAAACAAGGCAATTTCTAAAAAACGAAACAATTTTCGAAAACAAGAATTACGTTGCTTTGATTCCCTCCCCAGGATACGTAGGCACGGTGCCCTCCCATCAAGCGCAAAAGATTAAATTTTCCTTAAGTTTTTCCATAAAGTAAGGAGAGATAAAGAGCGATAAAAACAAAGCATTTCTTAAATCAACCTTTTAAATCACACATCAAATCGAGGTTCCCTTTCAGTAGAAAGGATGTGTGGGGTGCTCGTACCTTCCCCATGCATAATCGACCCCCGAACTCAAATCTCGTGGTTCCAAGGACCATTGTCTTTCAAGAAAGGTTTTTTTTCAATGTTTTACCTCTAAAAAAAATATTGGTGGCGACTCCAATTCATGTTGTGCGAAAAGAAATCCCTCCAAAGGATTTTTCTGGGTGCAACACTAATGATTGCTCATTTGATTAGGTTATATATGGAGTCATAGACATGTTAGACTTATGAAAGCGATAGTTATTTATTAAGTCGTATGAATTATTGTGTGCTTGATTGGTTAGAAATGGGGTTTTAAGTGAGAATTAGAGAAAAAGGGCATTTTAGTCATTTCCACCTAAAAACTAATACCCTCAGCTCACTTAGTCAAAAACACATCACACCCAAGCCAAACAACTCAGAATTTCAGAATTAAGAAAGAGAGAAGTGAGCTAGATAGGTAGAGAGAGGGCATGAGAGAGAGAAGAGAAGAAGGAGAGAGGAAGCTTCACAATCCTAGGTGCATGTAAGGGTTTCTACCATCGTCCTTCTCCATTTCTCTTGCTCTATCCATAGATACCAATTTCATTAGCTCATTCTTATTCTTTCTCCTTCCACCATTTTCAAGCTTCAAAGCTCAACTTGGCCAACAATGGAGTTTTAAGCCTTTTTGGAGCTTTGCATGTTCAATTTGGGACTAGATTAGGGTAGAACTGAAGTGTCATTGTTGATTGAAGTACTTAGGGAGGAGGTTCAGTACCTAGAGCCATTAGAATTCATTTCGGGGTGATTTCACGATTCATGGGAGCGTAGGAAACCGTTACAGGGATTGTTCGAGTGTTACTTTGTTGTTTGCATTGAGTGGAGTTTGGATTGTTCGTGATCTTCATCATGATTGTTGAGTTCTACTAACGTTTAGGCTTTTTATTGTTTGTGGAATTGGTTGCTAATGCTACTGAAGTTGTTTCGTTTCATTAGTTTTGAAAAATTTTAGAGTCGAAAACCGTTATTTTCAAAACTAATTATTTTTGAATCTCAAAACGAATGATACATTGATGTGTTGCTTGGTAATTGAATTATTTGGACTGGTATTGTGTGTGATACGTCTGTTCTTATGTTGAAAGTTGATTGGGTTATGGATTGGACACGAACGAAGAAGCGAAAACGAGAAAACGAAGCGAAATGGGGGTACTGCTGAACACGCACGGACCGTGCGCCCTAGTGGCACAGACCGTGAGCCCTGTTGCCAAAATTTTGTTCAGTACGCATGACCGGTATTAAACCAATAATGCCACTGGTATTAAAAATCTAATTTCGTCGCTCCTTTCGATTCCAAACCTCTTCTATTCTTCCTCCCAACCATTCCCCATGAAATTAAACCAATAATGCCATGATTTTGAACATGTTTAAGATGTTTAAAGTGAATTGTTTTTCAAGTCATAAAGGTTCCGAAAAACCGCAAAGTTAGTACACGTGAGCGAACATGTATGATG
Source organism: Astragalus glycyphyllos (assembly GCA_963573325.1). Classification (NCBI taxonomy): domain Eukaryota; kingdom Viridiplantae; phylum Streptophyta; class Magnoliopsida; order Fabales; family Fabaceae; genus Astragalus; species Astragalus glycyphyllos. Next base: position 28,381,426 of record OY754309.1, on the reverse strand, counting down.
TAAATTCAAGGAACTATACGTTCAAGCGACAGTTTATATCAGGTAAATTCATAATCATGGATTGGTATACTAGGGAAGGGGAAGTCATGAATCCCAGAACCTAGACCTCGCGACTGTTTGCCGTTAGCGTAAGTTAATGGAGGGGTTCACCAGTAATGGCGTGGTTATTGCCGGTGATGTACTATGCGACTGAAAAGCTATATGCACGTAGTATCATTTTGGGCTACGAATGAAAGAAAGTAATAAACAAACCGAGAGTCATGGTAAGGGGTTAAAGTAGAATTCATTGAGATATGTATCTCACTGTTTATGTGTTGTTGTTTTACTAAGACGCAAGGAAAGAACAAAGCAAAGAAGCATGGTTAGATGAGGCCACTTTGAGAGCTTGGAGTTTTAGCATTTGTGCTTATGTTGTTATTCCCCAGTTTTTGTTTCCAGATATCATAACGTGTTGTGTATTGACATTTGACATCATTTCGGCTACTTCCTTATTTTGAATATTGAACACTAGGTGTTATTGTGAGGTTAATCATTGTACTTAAGTTTCGAAGTACGTTTGTTTTGAAGTATGAGACTTATATGACTCATCGATGAGGTTTCAATTGAAGTTTTAGATGTGTTCAATTTCTTATGCAGAAAGTTACCTCTGATGTATGCTGAATTGTATGTTTTAGTATTTCTATTTGTTAGAGATACTAGGGTGTTACACTCGTCGCTCCGTTCTTTATGGCCTCGCTTCTTCGCTTGATCGTCAACTGCTCCCACGTCCTATCTTTGTGCCTTCTCTGTCTTGCCTTCCAAGCAAAACTTGCCTTGCCTCGTTTCCTCGGTCACTTGGCTGCTCTTCGCCCTTGGGCAGTAACTTAAACACCTGAGTCACCTTGGTCATGGCACTTTATAGGCTGAGGCTTTTACTCTCCCTCGACTTAGCTTGTTGGCCCTCGGGCTTACCCCTTACTCGGAGAGTTTTGTCTTGTAGTGTGCCCCGAGGACCTCTCTTGAATTCACTCTGTCAGTAGGTACCCTTTGGACTTTAGTCACATGGCTTTCCTTAACACTTTAATTCCTTCCTCCCTTTTCCTCAGCACTCGGCCTACGACTTAATTATTTTTTGAGTGTTAACAAATACTAAACAAGATTTCCAGTATAAATGTTGTATACCATTTTAAATAATTTATTATCCCTATTATTATTATTATCATTATTATGTAAACCGCAATTTTTAAATATATAATTTTTAAACACAATATGTATTATCCTTTGTTTATTATTCAATATAAGCAGTAAACTATATGTTTCTTCATATTATTAATATACAAAATATAAGTCATTTTATAATTCAAAAGTTTAACTTTACAATTGCATGATATAGATATATGGCTTAAATATGTATTCTGCCCCTGTAAATATCACCATAATCCAGCTATACCCCTGTAAAAATAAAAACATTAAAATTACCCTTGCAAATATAAATCGCTTACGGTTATGCCCCTCGGTCAGCTTCCCATCCAAAAAATAATTTAAATAAAATTTAAATATATGTTCTGCCCCTGCAAATATCACCATAGTCCAGTTATGCCCCTGCAAATATCAACATAATAGAAAAATTAAAGATTTTGACAGGGGCATAACTGGATTATAGTGATATTTGCAGGGGCATAACTGGATTATGGTGATATTTGCAGGGGTAAAAAATATATTTAAACCTTATTTAAATTATTTTTTTGGATGAAAAACTGACCGAGGGGCATAACCATAAGCGATTTATATTTGCAAGGGTAATTTTAAAGTTTTTATTTTTACAGGGGTATAATTGGATTATGGTGATATTTGCAGGGGCAAAACATATATTTAAGCCTAGATATATTACTGAAGAAATATAATCTAGCTAGAAGGTTGGAAAAAAATCTAATATTTTTTAGATTTTTTATAGCAAAATTTCCTTATATTATAAATGGACCACATACTTTGACAAGTTGTTACTAAAATGACCACGTACGATGCGCTCGACATATGCATCTAATTTAATCTAATATATATTTATCTATCTTATATCTAATATATCTATCTATCAAATATATCTAATATATCTAATATCTATGTAATATATATCTATCTATCTAATCTAATCTAATCCAATCTAATATATATCTATCTAATATATCTATCTATCTAATCTATCTAATATATATTTATCTATCTAATATCTAATCTATCTAATATATATCTATACAATTACTACCCCACTAAAATTACCTATATAGTTATTTGAGAAAAGTGACACCTATACTAACTGAGGATAAAAATGTAATTGACTCACTAAAAACAAAAACAACTTTTCACTTTCTCCGACATGTTCACTTTCTCTTTCTTCTCTTTTAACACATTTTTCTTCTTAACTCTTCTTTCTTCCTTTTTTTCTCTTTCTTCTTTCACTCTTTTTTCTCCTTTTCACTTTTCTTTTTTTGACCAATCGTTTTCACTTTTCTCTTACACTCTCTTTCCTCCTTTTTTCTTTTCACTTTACTTTTACTTTTCCCATAAACAATTATTCTCTTTCTCTTATCACTTCACTTTAGTTTTTTAACCAAATTTCTAAATTTATACAAGCACTACTCTACTAAAATTTTAACTATCACTTTTTTGGAAAAAGTTATCACCTTAAAATTTTAATTTTTCTCTCCAAAATCTTTTTACACTCTTATTGATAATCTACTATCACCTCTTGTTGATAATTTACTATCTATCTTTTACTATCTATTATAATCTACTAATCAACTAAAATAATCAATTGAAACTACAAGATAACTACAATGATATATAAAAAAAAAAAAGGGGATAACTGCACTGATATATAAAAAAATACAGGAATAATATTTGTCATTGATAATTAAATTTTTTGAAGACTATTATAAATCTACTATCTAAAAAACAAGAAGATTTAATGACTATTAAAACTACTGATTAATATTTAAAACAAATATTTCTTGTTGATTATTTACTATCTCTCTTTTACTATCCACTATAATCTACAAATCAACTAAAAAATCAATTGAAACTACGAGATAACTGCACCGATATATAAAAAAACACGAGATTTATATTTTTCATTGATAATTAAAGTTTTTGAAGACTACTACTACAAACCTACTATCTAAACAACAAGAAGACTTAATGACTATTTAAACTACTAAATAATATTTAAAACAAATAGTTCTTATTGATAACCTACGATATATCTTTTACTATCTACTATAATCTACTAATCAACTAACATAATCAATTGAAACTACGATATAACTGCACTGATATATATACAAAAACACGAGATTAATATTTGCCATTGATAATTATAATTTTTGAAGACTACTATAAACTTACAATCTAAAAAAATAAGAAGCATTAGTGACTATTTAAACTGATTAATATTTAAAACACAAGTTACAAATATTTGTTATTAATACCTAAAAATGACAAATAATTGTCACTAATATATAAAAAACACGGGATGAATATTTTTTATTGATAATCTACTATCTATCTTTTACTATCTATTATAATCTACTTATCAACTCAAATAGTCAATTGAAACTATGAGATAACTGCAATGATATATAAAAAACACGGGATAACTGCACTGATATATAAAAAAATCATTTCTTATTGATAATCTACTATCTAACTCTTACTATCTACTATAAGATACTAATCAACTCAAATAATCAATTGAAACTATGAGATAACTGCACTGATACATAAAAACACTGGATAACTTCACTGATAAAAAATACAGGGATAACTGCAATGATATATATAAAAACACGGGATAGCTGCACTGATATATATAAAAACACAGGATAACAACACTGATATATAAAAAAACACGGGATAAATGCACAGATTTTTTTAAATGATACTTTTACATTTTTAGATTTTAATATTTATCTATTTTTTATTTGAAACTCCTTTTTTATCTACTTTAAATTTGTGTTCATATTCACGACGTAATGTTCAGACTATTTAAATATTGTCTATCTTCATTTATTAAAAGAACACGACACCACCCATGCGTATGCACGGATATCCTACTAGTTGTGTCTAAAGCTACAAGCAAACTATTCATTCTGATTCGTGCTAAGAAAAAAAGGCACTGTTTTACAGGTTGATAATAGTATTAATAAATACCATTAAACCAATCAACATTCGATTGTATATTTAATTCTTAAAAATATTACTAGTTTAAAAATATTTCAAAATAATAATAATAATAATAATAATAATTACTATTATTATTATTATTATTATTAAGAAAGAAATGTTACAATGCACAAATTGAGCCTACCGGAAGAGAAAGACCTGTTAAGTTTAACAACAACAACGCGTCTATATTCAAGAAAATTGCATACAAATTTGACAGCAACTCCTAGTAAAAACAGCTTATTCTATTATTATTATTTTTTATTTTTTTAATTTATCATTATTATTATTAACATGTAAACAACAATGTTTTAAAATATGATTTTGAAATACGATACAACAAATATTTACTTATTTTTCGGTATAAGTAGTACAATATATGTACTTTAATAACTATTACTTTAGAAAATATATATCATTATATATTTCAGTAACAACTACTAAAATGGTGTACGGCACATATATCTAAATCATTGGGAAAAATATTATACATTTTGGTTCAACTTTTTATAGCAAAGATCTTAATTTTTTGGGTTAAAAAAAATCATTTAACCAAGTGTCAAGGGTTCGATCATCACATTGAGAGCAAGCTGTCCCACCCTTCGAGGTGTCTTCAATCCTGTGAGCGAATTAATCACTGCGATCGACAATAGATACCCTAGTCTCGACAAAAAAAATCTTAATTTTTTAAGTGGACTACGTATACCGACATGGTATCATTAAAAAGCCCACACACATTAATGCTCTGCCGTATGCCAGATGAAGTTATAAGGCTGCAAATGCAAACAACCATGCACCACATATAAACGTTGCGTAGCTTCTTTTAAAACTATTGCATTATTCTAGTTTTTTTATCCAGGAAAAATTATTAGTTTAAATTTTATTAAACCCATGAGGGAAGGAAACATTTTAAACAATAATATCAGTATAAATATTTTATTATTATTTAAGATTCATTAATATCAGTATTATTATGACTTATATTACTATTATATATGATTAATTATTATTATTATTATATCAATTACTCTTGTAATATTATATTTAAAATCATGAAAAATTCTATACATATCTTTTTCATATTTTCTATTGCAAATTTCTTCATTTTTAATGTACCATGTGCGATGACACAATATTTACTACCTTCTAGTCCACAATATAAGAGAAAAAACAAAACATCTCACATACCAAGGAATAACATTGAAACTTGTTATTTTCAATTAATAAAGCTGATATCTAACTTTCTTTCCAAAACTACATTTTTTATAGAATTTAAATTTATTCTCTTAAACATCCTTTTTAAACTAATAAAGTTAAACCACATAGAAAAGTGGAGACAATAAATGAGCGTAAAATTGGAAGTAGACATTTAATACACATCAAAAACAATGCTTATTTCTTATATTGTGGACCACCAAAACACATATTTTTTCTCTTATATTGTGGACCAGATCAAACTAGGAAAAAAATGGGCCGTTCAATTTACAAAATTAGGTATTTGTTATATTTGATACGTCACTAATTTTAGGGACAAAAATGTCTTTTACTTTTTTTACTTTCTCTCTCCCATCTGTAACGAAATCAACTACCAATCAATCAAATTACTTTTGTCATGGTTTGCTTGTAAGTTGGGTAGACAATTAGATATTGATTTCAGGCAATGGTGTAATAACCCTGCTGCTAGTTTTGATTTAGGAGCAGGTTGAGAACTTTGTAAATGGTTAGGTACCCCTTGTACCTCTTCCATAAAATTTGACTTATAAAAAAAAAATCAAATTACTTTTGTTGTCTCCCTCTCTCCTCCCCTTTTTTGTCTTATTTTCTCACTCTCTCATCATCACCTTTCTTATTTTCATTTTTCCTTACTCTCCCCTCCTTCCTCTATTCTACTATATTTATCTTCTACACACTATTATTACCTATCCAAAAAGACAATAGGATGTAAAAATCACTATTTTTAGCGTCTTACATTTTTGACACGCTTTAAGTTTAGAGTCCTTGTCAAAAAAAATAAAAAGTTTAGAGTCAAATAGGATGTAAAAATCACTATTTTTAGCGTCTTACTTTTTTAACGCTTTTTTAACTTTTATAACTGAAACTCTACTAATTTTACAATTTATCCCTGTATTTAAGTTTCAATTGTAAAATATTGCATGTTGTTAGTATAATAACATTACTTTTAATTTCAAGGTGGAAATATTACCGATTGTCAAAATAATTAGTTTTTATATTTTTTTTGTGATGACTTTATTTTTTATCATATAATATTTAATTTAACTTTTGAGTAGTTTTGTTGTTTTTAAGCAGCCTGAACGTGAAAAATATTAAATGTTGTTGGTAAATATATTTTTGGTATTTTGTCTCTATAAATGCCTTTATAATTGCAAATTGTTGCAAATTTTTAATATTAAATATCTATTTTATATTTCTTTAGATAGATATTAAATATTTATTAAATAATTATTTTGCTATTGTGTTATTGTCATAAGATAGATATTAAGTATTTATTTTTTATCAATTAATTTTTTTACCTTTCCTTACTTTTGTTTACATTCTTGACATAATAAGATTACATGTTAACAGAGTAATTATTTTTTATATATTACCTTTATAAATGTATTTTTTTATTTTTAGCTCCAACGAGGAAACTGATCGCATGTTGTTAAACCAACACCATTGACCCACTGGGTTCGATTTCAGCGTTGGTCATTGTAAAATTTGATCTCAAGCACGAGAGGAGATTATTCTTTCGTTGAAAGCGTTTGGACACTCTATGGGTAGCCAACAATAGTCTGAACCTAAAAAAATATTGTATGTTGTTAGTACATTTACATTACCTTTGATTCCCGATAGCGAAATACTACACACTATCGAAATAATCATTTTTTATACTTTGTGTTTATAAGGTATTATTTTTTTATAAATCAATATTTAAATATTTAGTCCCGACGAGGAATCAGTACCTGCTATCAGTATTCTTTAAGTAGGCCTGACTGGAAAATATTCTTTAAGTGTCAAGGGGGAAAAATACGTTATTTGTATAATTATTTTTAACTTTATTTTTTAACAGGAAACTAAATTATTATTATTATTATTATTATTATTATTATTATTATTATTACTATTTCAATAGCTTTATAAAACATTCATAATAAGTAACGCGGCACAAGCCGTTCGTATGTATGGGCACACTGCTAGTTATTAAATAAGCCAAGTACAATGATGCCCTTGGTCAATACCACTATGTCGTAACTTACAACAATGCAGTACAATGCCTGAGGGGATTTATTGTAGATGACTTTTAACTTTAGTGTGCTCGGAAAGACAAATTTTAGGGAAAAATATGTATGCAAGCCAGACACTAGACCCAATTTTCTTTAGTATTTCAATTCATAAATTTTTTATCTTCTTAATTAAAAAATATACCCATTTCCATATTATTTTTTATGTTTGAAAATTATGGTCAAATGTTGTTAAATATTTCATGAATTTTTGCTAATCATATTTGAACATATAATTTTATGCTTTAAACGTGATTTTCATACCTACAAACATAGAAGTTTTTGCTTTTCTTCCCTGTAATACTTTTTTTTTTAGTTTTTCGTCCCTACAAAACAAACTTTTTTGATTTCAATCCTAGCTCTTTTGTTTTAGTCCTTGTATTATTGTTTATTTTTGGTTCCAGTCTTTGAATTTATAGACAATATTTCTTTTACTACCTCAAGTATGGACTAAAAAAGGACTAATTACAAAAAAGTTAGTTACTAACGAGACAAAAAACAATAAAATGAGTTTTGCTGAAACTAAACACTTATAGGAAATTACAGGGATAAAAAAATTCACGGATCAAAATCAAAAACCTCTATATTTGCAGGGATGAACAAGATAATTAAGCCTAATTTTTCTTCAATATAAGTCACTAAAAATATTGGATAAGCTGTTTTATGTATATACCAACTTTTATATTTTATACTCCATAATTTATAGTTAGAATTGGTAATATTTAAACATATAATTTTATATTTTCGAAAATAACATTATATTTACATTTTTACGTGTAAGAGCAATTTCTTAAATTCTTACTTTGTATATGTGTGTTACAACCATTCTTTATTTTATTAATTTTTCGGTATTTTATAAAAAAATAGCTTGTACAATAAGTTGGCAACAAGTTATTTTTTAATCTGCCTGACTATATGAAAAGCAACTAACCTACTATATTTATAACTATGTTTTGTCAAAAAAAAAACTTTGGATACAATTTACAAATAATTTTGAAGTATCTCAAAGTAATTCAATGTAAAAAATATTTTCACCAATGTTATAAAGTATTATTAATTTTGTTTTGGGAACATTAAACTTTTACTATATAATTTTCAAACACAAAATACCTATTATGCAATATGAGCAGTACACTACACTTTTTTTTGCCACTATCAACATACAAAATATAAATTTTGTCATAATAAAAAACATACAAAATATAAATCATGCTGTATTTTCAGAATATAACTTTACCCTTACTCTATGCCATTATGTCTAAAGGCTAGTTTCTTATTGTACTCTTTGATAGCCAGATATTTGTACTAATAAATATCGTTCATGTGTTGTTTTAGTAAAAAATAATTATTTACTACTGAAAAATTTCATTAGTTAAAAAATATTTTTATTTTATTTTTTTAATATTTTTTTGACATTACTATTATTATCATTATTATTGTTGTCGTCATCGTCTTCGTTATTATTATGTAAACTACATCTTTTTAATATATAATTTTTAAACATAACACATTTTATTATTATCCATTCATGCAATATAAGAAGTTCACCATATGTATTTTTCTACTAGTAACATATAAAATATAAATTATTTTATATAGCTCGGCTGTTGGACAGAAACCTCTACACTTTTGCTTAGATTTTTTTTAGCGAATTGCTTAATTTTTAAATGGACCAACTATGTTGTCAGATTGTTATTAGAACCGTACCTTGAGATGATCTGTGAAGACGGTCAAGGGACGGATTATCTGATACTGTAGGCTGAAGAGGACCTGAACGCGCGGGGGGTGTACCTGCAAGAACACTCCGACGCCCAAGTCAGCTATATCGAGCTACAGTAATATCTAGTGAATGAGTTGTGTACCTGACACCTGGTGACTGAAGGTATTTATAGTGAATAGTCTGGATCGTTGACGTCGGATAGCCCATTTGCGATGGGGCCCAAGTACCAGTTGGAGTGATCATCTTATTATTGGGCCATATGATCAGTTGCTGGATCAGGCCTAGTAAAGCTGATCCTTCCCTTGCTGGGTCGGATCGTCACTATTGGACTGGGCCTGACGACTGGCCCAGTCCAGAACAGTTGCCCCCCAAGTCAAGGTCGATCACTGAGCGGGCGTAGGCTTGATGCGCAGTCCTGCTGATCGTGCTCGATTAGTAGTTTGATAGGTCTTGCCCCCAGTTCACGACTTGTGAATTTTCGGCGGTCGATATCGTATCGGATCGTTCGATAATTGATAGACACTCTCCTGGTCGTCTGATTCCGTCAAATATTTCGAATAAAAAAGCATTTTAAATAAAATAAGATTTTTTATTTTTTGTTGGGCCTATTTTCGTGGGCCTATATATATGAGAGTGTGGGGGTCTTTTCTTCTTTCATTTCAACCACTCATTCTCGAAAACTTCAATTTCCTCTTCCAAACAAAAAGGGGCGACCCGCTCTCCTTTTTGGCGCAAACAAAAGGGGCGACCTACTCACTTCTTGGGACGACCCAGAGTCCGGTTGGAAAGAGCAAGACCCGAAATAGGACGACCTAGCCAAGGTTCGACCTACTTTGCGCGAACAAGGGAGGGGAGACTTGAAGTGACTGTGCGAACAAGAAAGGGGCGACCCCAAGATCCTTGGTGCGAACGGAAAAAGGGGCGACCTGAGGCTCCTTCGTGCAACCAGAAAAGGGGCAACCTGAGGCTCCTTTGTGCGAATAAAAAGGTGGCGACTTGAGGGAGACCTGACCCAAAAGGGGCGACCTGATCCAAAAGTACAGCTGCCTCACGGGACGACCTGACTGCTACAGCGATCCGACCCGACCTTCTTCGTGGAGACCAAGCCTTATCGCGAGTTGTCCGGGTCGATCCGACGCGACGCGACTTCACCAACCTGACGCGGCGCGATTTGAGGGGCAATCTGACCAAGCTCTCACGGTCGTCATTCGCGGCCTAACACGGTACTATACCATTTTTTCTTATTCCTTGTATCATTTAATTTCACCGTAGTGAACTTGAAGGAAATCAATGGTGTGGTATCTTAATTTACTAGGACTTAGTAATTTTTGGCAGTCACTCGCTTTTATACCTTTTTGCTGGTTTGATCGCGATCTTGATCCTTTCTCTTCTCGATTTGGCGTTTTAATCTTTCGAGTTCATTGACTTTTCTTTTAAGGTACACGGCCTGAAACTTCATTGCTGAAAATTGATGAAGATGGTTGTTTGTGTGGTTTTAAATATAAGCTGATCACTTCGTTTTTCTTTGAGTCTGATCGATCCATTTATTTTCATATCCAGTGAGTTGTCTTGACCATCCTAGGAGGTGACTTGGTCTCCTTTATCGGCAACTCTTGGTCCAAAGGTATTCTCTCTTTCTTCCGTATTTATTCTTTTTGTTGTGTTTATCTTTGGTTTGGCGGGGAGGGGCGATCAGGCTTGGGGTGAGACAATCGCCCCTCATCTGCAAGCCTAAGTACTCGTTTAACGAGTGATCGCCCTTTCCTGCTGGTTTGCATCGTGGCGAGGACCAAGCAAACTCGACGCAAGTCTCCATCCTTCGATCCACACATATTGCTCGAGTTGCTACCTCGAAAAAGGGGAGATCTCCCGAGATGTCAGATGGTGAGGGGGATACGAGCTCTTCTGAGTCTGGCCCTTCTTCCCAGAGTGCAGAGTCGTCTAAACCCGCCAGGCTCAAGTCATCTTTCAGGGGTCAAACGGACATTGATTATTCTTGGGTTTCTTCCACCGGTCTGAATGAAGTATCGAAAGTGACAAAAAGGGAGTTGGATTTGGCGACCCAGTGCGTGGGCAATGACGACCAGGAGTGGCAGGTCGAGAGCATGGGAATTGGTGAGCACATTGCTACCTTCCCAACGGAGCTGAAATTCACTATGTACATGAGGGTTCTCAACATCATGAATATACGACCACCCTTTACTCCCTTTGAGCGCGGGGTCCTTCGTTTCTTGGATGTCGCCCCATCACAACTGCATCCCAACTCTTGGGGCTTCGTCAAGGCATTTGAAGTTCTGTTAGGCGAGCTGAAGAGGCCGGTTTCTCAGAACCTCTTCTTCACTATCTTTGATACTAACAGGCGTGGAGAGAAACATAGTCACAAAGCTAGGTCGGAGTTTCTCAGTTTGAAGGCTATTACTGGTTTCAAACTTTTTGTACCTTATATAGATTTTGTGATGAAGTGGAAGAGCAAGTTTCTTTGGGTTGCCCTGACCACCCGTGGCGATCAAGACTTGGTGGGATATCTAAACGACTACGGGGAGGCCATTGATTTCATGTTTCCTATTTCTTGGTCACCGCGACACTACCTTCAGGAGCCACATACTTACCGGTTCACCTTAAAGCAGCTGGGTGCTACTGATAGAGAGACCTTGAGATTGCTCAGGAATTTGGCCTCCCATTTACCCTCTGAAGAGAAGCTGATCCCCTGCAAGCCACTTGTCCTGTCTGACTCCCCAGACAAGTTGGCTGTAGCCTTAGGTCGGCTGGCTTTCTTATTCGTGTATTAGTTTCTATCCATGTGTAATGGTCTCGTTTGTTTTCTTTTGACTACCTTATCACTTATTTGTCGCCTTGCTTGTTTTCTAACAACTATGTTTGTTTTCTTGCAGACGAGATGGCAGGTGGACAGTTGACTTTCTCTGAGCTAGTTGCTGGTGCTAGACAGGGGTATCCGAAGCGTAGAACATCAGTTCGTGCTGAGGGTTCTACCCTTATTCCTTCCCCACCACATCCCAAGATGCGTCCACAAACTCCTCCAGTGGATCCACATCCTGGGGGCGACCCTGAAGGTCCTCAGAAAACAAAGAGGAGGCGGGCTGATGATGTTGTGTCTGATGGAGCGGTCCACCATTTCGCGGGCGTACCTGATCAACCTGGGAAGAAAAAGCATGGTCGTGGCAAGTCTCCTAGGGTGATGTTGGACCAACTGGGTGCTGCTTACCGTGACCGCTTCGTGGAAGACCCTATCGACACTGCTATTGACGTTTTGAAGGCTGCTTCCAAGCAGCTGAAGAGGACTCAGAATGAGGAGGATGAGCGGTTTGCAGGTAAATTCTTTTGGCTTAGCTTGACCGATCAACATATCTTGCTTTTGGATTTCCTTACATTACTTCTTTCTTTTTGTAGAGTTGACCGCGAAGAGGGACAAGGCTTTGGATCAAGCAAAGAAAGCCAAAGATGCCTTGGAGGAATCTGAGAGGAAGGCTAGCATGTTGAAGGAAGAGCTGCAAAAGTTGAAGTCCGCCAAAGAGGTTTCTGAAGCTAAGATGAAGGAAGAGCTGCAAGAGCTAAAGTTGGCCAAGGAGGCTTCTGAGGCTAAGATGAGGGAAGAGTTCGAGAAGTCGATTTCCGCGCTCAAGGATGAGTTCGAAGCATTGAAGAAAGAGAGAGATGAGAATGAGAAGGCACTGGAGGAGGCTAAAGATTGGGGTGACCGGGTTACCCGTGATGCCGTTGAGATCGTAAAGGATCAGTTTGCTAATGCTCTGAAGCAAGTCCAGCTTCGTTATCCCGAGGTGGTGGTTGACAAGACTGTTTTTGACCCCAATCATGTCGTCCTAGGTGACCAGATTCTGAAGCCCACCGGCAGGCCTGATGGGACCAACTTGGTCATCTATCAGCGGCCATGAGTGTGGTTGGGTCTTTCTTACACATCCTTTTGTAGTTCTGATATTACTTTACCCTGATTTACGCTTTAACTTTCTAGCTTTGGAGTTTATCTGATTTCGTTATAACCCATACTCGATGTGTTCATACTCCGACATTTTGTCGCATGGTTTATTTTGCCTAAACTCTTTGCGCATGTATGACACTCAAGCTCTTTGACGATATATCTGATATGTTCGATATGCGTTCTCGTCCTTCGAAACGTTTGTTACATGGGCAACGTCATGGCAATTTATACTTGGCCATACTTGGTCGCCCCTGGTCAGGTCGTACTTGGCCAGGCATGATCGTCCCTAGCAGGCATGATCGTGCCTGGCAGGCATGATCGCCTTAGGCAGGCATGATCGTGCCTGGAAGGCATGATCGCCTTAGGCAGGCATGATCATCCCTGACGGGCATGATCGTCCCTTGTATTGCCAGGTCATACCTGGCCAGATCGCCCAAGGGAGGAGCGGTAGCAGGCATGATCGCCTTAGGCAGGCATGATCGTCCCTGGCGGGCATGATCGTCCCTTGTATTGCCAGGTCATACCTGGCCAGATCGCCCAAGGGAGGAGCGGCCACGCCCGCTATATTATCGTGCAAACCGCTAAGTTTGTTTGGTTTACTTAGTTATTTGATAGCCTTACGTGTTAGACTTGTTGATCTCGCATTATCTGTATTTTCCACCTGTTTCGTTCGAGTGGGATCGATCTTAGCCCGCGGATAGTTTACCGGGCTCCTACCCAGATTTAACTCGCCCTTGGAAATGTGCCTGTTCGTTCGGTCGCTTCATTTTACTTAAATTCGTTTAAGTGTTTTTCCCCACCTTGCAGTTTATCAAACTCGGTTTAATTCTAACTCGCTTAGTGGGGTGAACCATCATTGGTTCGCTCGTGATAGATCATTCGTGAATAAAAAGATCAATGCACACATCAATAAAAAATGCCTCGTCTTTATTGACGGATGGGCGGGCCTCGATAAAAAACCCTGTGGGAAAAAGAGCGTCCCGCCCGTTTATTTGTTCGCATAGTTTAACACAAAATTCATTGGTAAAAATACAAAAAGACTAATCAAATGTAATATCTGCTAAGGTTGATGGCGTTCCACGTCTTGGGAATTAGTCCACCATTCTTAGTCTGCAGCATGTAAGCACCTTTGCCTGTTTTGGATATGACAAGGTAGGGTCCTTCCCAGTTGGGGGCGAGCTTGCCCATGCCTGCGTTCCTCTGTCCAATATCTGTTCTCCTCAACACCAGCTGTCCGACACGGAAATCCCTAGAGACGACCTTGGCATTATGCCTCGTGGTCATCCCTTGCTTGATCAAGGTTTCTCTCAGTGCTGCCTTGCTGCGGAGCTCTTCTACTAAGTCCTACTCCTCCCGGATGGCCTGGTCGTTCTCACTAGGAGGCTTGGGGTTGGTCGTCCTCCAGCTTAATTCTCCGATCTCGACCGAAATAAGAGCATCGGTCCCGTAGACCATCTTAAAGGGGGACTCCCCAGTGGTGGAATGTGGGGTTGTTCGATACGCCCATAGCACATATGGGAGTTCTTCAGCCCATCTTCCCTTTGCTTCATCCAATCGCCTTCTGAGGCCCCGCAAGATCACTCGGTTCGTAGCCTCTGCTTGTCCATTCGTCTGCGGGTGTTCAACTGAAGAGAAGCGCTGCTTCACCCCAAATTCGATCAAAGCTTCCTGAAACTTTTTGTCTGTGAATTGCGTGCCATTGTCGGACACGACCACTTCTGGAATTCCGAAACGGACCAGGATATTCCTCTTGAAACATCGAAGGCAGTTCTTGGATGCTATCGTAGCTAAAGGCTCTGCCTCGATCCATTTCGAAAAATAATCCACTGCTACTACAAGATATTTGAGCTGCCCAGCAGCAACTGTGAAGGGACCCAAGAGGTCGATTCCCCACCAGGCAAACGGCCATGGCGCAGTCATGCTGTTCAGTTTGACTGGGGGAGCGAGGTGGACATCTGCGTGTCTTTGGCACTTGTCACATTTTTTAACTAAGAGATTCACATCCTCATCCATAGTAGGCCAATAGTATCCTGCCCTGAGCGCCTTCTTTGCAAATGCTCTTCCCCTAAGTGATTTCCGCAGATCCCTTCGTGAATTTCTCTAAGTACATAGTTGGCTTCCTCGGGGGAAGACACTTCAGAAGTGGCATGGAAAATCCCCTTCGATAGAGCTGTCTATTGATAATTGAATAGGAGGACGCTCGCCTGCGCACAAGAGCGGCCTTCTTGGGATCCTGTGGCTCTTCCCCATCCCTGATATATTTAACGATGGGATCGATCCAACTCCCGTCTAGGTCGATCATGCATATATCAGGGTCCCTAACTATCTGTTCAAGCTGCACGCTGGGCTGTGTGAGTACTTTCTGAATTACGCTCCTGTGGTTCCCTGGACTCTTTGTGCTTGCAAGCTTTGCCAGTACATCTGCTCTAACGTTCTCCGTCATAGGGACATGCTTGACTTCTGCGTGATCGAAGCGCTCCAATAAGCCTCTTACTTTAGTTAAGTACCTTTGCAAGACCTCATCCTTTGCGGTGAAGGTCTCTTTGATCTGGGATACCATCAACAAAGAATTTGAGTACAACTCCACTCGTTTGACGTGAAACTCGATCGCAAGCAACAGTTCGGCAATGCAAGCCTCGTACTCTGCTTGGTTGTTGGAGGTAGAGAACGAGAATGTTAAGGAGACCTCGATCGTCGTCCCCTTGTCACTTTCTAAGATTAGACCTGCCCTACTGCCCTTGCTGTTAGGCGAGCCATCCACGTGCAATATCCAAAGAGGATGAATCGGGTTTTCAGGGATGGGAGTCATCTCAGCTACAAAGTCGGCCAACACTTGAGCCTTGATGGCTGATCTTGCCTCATACTTTATTCCAAATTCTGACAATTCGACCGCCCACTTGATCATTCTGCCAGCCAGGTCAGGTCGGTGTAAGATTTGTCTGATGGGCTGGTCAGTCCGTAGGACGACCTGATGAGCCACAAAATAAGGCCTTAGTCTTCGAGCAGCCACAATAAGCGCCAACGCTAGCTTCTCAATCTTTTGATGTCTTAACTCTGCCCCCTGGAACGCTTTGCTGACAAAGTATACAGGATTTTGGTTGGATCCTGCCTCTCGTACCAATACTGCCGACAATGCCTCGTCAGTGATGAAGAGATATAGGTAAAGTGTTTCTCCTTGCTCTGGTGTGGTTAGTATTGGAGGTTGTAATAGAGCCGTCTTCAACTGATCGAGAGCCTGTTCACACTCAGGCGTCCAATGAAACTGAACTTCTTTCTTCAACAACTTGAACAGGGGAAGCGACTTGTTCGCCGCTTTGGCTATGAAACGCGAGAGAGCGGCCACCATCCCATTTAGCTTTTGTATTTCTTTTTTAGTGGTGGGCGACCTCATCTCCGTTACCGCCCTACATTTGTCCAGATTGGCCTCGATTCCCCTCTCTGTGAGGTAGAAGCCTAAAAACTTGCCTGCTCTGACTCCGAAAGTGCATTTCTCAGGGTTGAGCCCGAGGGAGTTTTTTCGAGCTTCTCCAAATACTTCTCTCAGGTCTTCCACATGTCTTGGATCCTCCCTGCTCTTAACTATCATGTCGTCTAAGTATACTTCCACCACCTTGCCTATCTGCTCCCGAAAAACTTTGTTCATCATTCGTTGGTAAGTCGCACCAGCATTTTTCAATCCAAAGGGCATGACCTGGTAACAGTAATTGCCCTTATCTGTCATAAAAGCTGTTTTTTCTTGGTCAGGTGGGTGCATGGCGATTTGGTTGTAGCCCGAGTATGCATCTAGAAACGACAACAATCGGAACCTACTCGCATTGTCGACCAGTCTATCCACGCTGGGCACTGGGAATGCGTCTTTTGGGCATGCTTTGTTAAGGTCCGTGTAATCCACGAACATCCGCCATTTACCGTTTGCTTTCTTTACTAGGACTACGTTGGACAGCCAGGTCGTATACTTGATCTCTTTGACGAATCCTGCTTCGATTAGGTCGTCAACTGCCTTGGCTGCGGCCTGCGACTTCTCTTCTTTCTGCACCCGTCGTCGCTGAACAAACCATCTTGCCTCAGGATCTACGGCCAAGTGGTGGCAAGCAACCTCTGGGGGAATTCCAGGCATATCTGCTGCACTCCACGCAAATAAGTCCGCGTGTTCTTTTAAGCATAGTATCAGTTGATCTTTCACGCTAGTGGGGAGATCGCTCCCTATCCTGATCGTCTTTTCCGGGTCGTCCCCCAACTGTACATGCATAAATTCTCCATCTGTTTCTGGCCTTTTTATACTCTTCTTGAGTTCCTTGGTCAGGAGGTCGTCCCCCTCCTCTACTTCACTGTCAGAGTCGTACCGAGCGTCCAGGTCGGCCACATTAACTTGTTCTCCTCCTTTCATTACATCTTCTATTTCTCTTCTCACTTGCTCACCTTGCTCCTTGAGACTTAGGAAGAATGCTCGTTTTACTGAAAGCAGGTCAGCGTTAACGGTTGCTATCTCTCCTTCTTTAGTGTAAAACTTCATTTTGAGATGAACAGTAGATGGGACTGCTTCTAGTCGCGCTAGTGTTGGACGGCCGATGAGGCATTAGTAGATTGACTTGCATGGGAGCACTATGAAGTCCGTCCTTACCGTTCTGCACAAAGGTCTCTCCACGGTGTCATCCCCGTTAACTCAATGCGGCCGATCGGGGTGGTGGTCGTCCCGTTGAATCCGGTTAGGACTGTTCCCCTGTAAGGTCTCAAATCTTCTCTTGATATTTTCAGTACATCCAGAAGGTCTTCGAAGATGATATCTGCAGAGCTTCCCTGATCGACCAGGATCCTCTTGACATCCATGTTAGCCATGACTGCAGACACGACTAGTGGGACTTCGTGATTGGGCGTCCCATCAAGGAGGTCCTCGTCCCCAAATGAGATGGACGGCCTTTTCGTGAGGATCCTTGGGGTGGACGTTGATGCAACGCTCAGGATCTGATTCTACCTTCTCTTCATTGACTTGTTCGTTTCCCTCCTATCAGTGGGAAGACCTCCCATTATCACCATCGGAACGGCTCATCCCTTGGATTTTCTTGTGTCCGAGACTTCATTGTCCCCATCCTCTTCTCTTATCTTAGCTATCTCGTTAGCTGGTGCCTTTCCTTTTCTAGGTGATCGCACCAGCTTCGCGTCTTCTCTTCGGTCGGCTTGGTCTTTCTTTACATACTGGGACAACTTGCCCTTTCTGATCAACTCTTCTATGTCATCTTTGAGGGCCATGCAATTGTTAGTATCATGGCCGTTGCTCTTGTGGTAGCTACAGTATTTTTTAGAGGGACGCTGCCCTTCCTTCAGGACGAGAGGGTCCGGTCTTCTCATCTCCCTAAGTTCTGTGTTTGCACATTCTGTGAGGATCTGTGCGTACGAGGTGTTAAGTTTCGTGCGGTCGGTGAATTTCCTGATCTTGGGGTCTCTCTGCGGGGCGCCCTGGTCTCTCCACTGTCTCTGGTCGCGCTCTTCGCGAGGTTGTCTATTCATCCCTTCTTCAGCAGCTTCGATGGCCATTGTTTTTTCTTCGTAGTTCATAAACCTTTGAGACCTTCGGAGGAAGGTTTCTAAATCCCTTGGTAAGTGTAGACCAACTTCTACCTCAAACCTACTCCCTCGAAGGAGTCCCGTCCTCAAGAAATACAACCTTTGATTGTCATCCAGGTTCCTCACCCGGTTTGCCTCCCGATTGAATCGCTCCACATAGCTTCGAAGGGATTCATGGGGTCCTTGCCGGATTGCAATCAAAACGTCTTGAGATTTGGGTTTTACTCTTGACGTTGTGAAACGTGCAAGAAATACTCTGGCCATCTGCTCCCACGAAGAGATAGTGTTTGGACGTAGCTCGGTGAACCATTCCAAAGCTGATCCCTCCAAGGTTAAGGGGAAGATCTTGCATTTAACAGGTCCTGATGCCCCCCTATATTGCATCATAACGTCGAAGTGCTTCAGATGGGCGTCAGGATCTTGCATGCCGCTATACATTTTGAGCCCGGAAGGGGGTTTTTGTAAAGAGCGTGGGATAGGGTACTCGTTTATCCGTCTGGTGAAGGGACCCAAACCCGTGTTCGTTGCACCCCTGCGAGGTCTTCCTCCTCCCGGTTCGTTTCTTGGTCGGTCACTCGGGCGTGTTTCGTAAGAGCGACTACGCGATCGATGGCGGCGTGGAGGCGTTTCATAGGATTGGTTGTGTGATCGAGTGGGTGAGCCACGTGATCCGGATGAATCGTACGAGGATTCCTGTTGCGAAGATTCCTCCGGCCAGTAAGTGTAATCTGAAGTGGAGGGTGTGATGATCGGCGGGGTTAGTCCTCCTTCTCGTCCCCTTCGGCAGGGTGGAGAACTGTGGACCAGGTGTCTTCTAGGAGGCGAGCGGTGTCTCCTAGACAGGTCGTCCCGACGATGAAGTTCGGGTGCAGTATTCGCCCGTCTGGATATCACCTGATCTTCCATCTAAGTGATGAGGTCGTTCTGTCAGGCGATCTGCCGGTCTTGGTTTCGAAGTTGTTCCCTAGGCTCCTGAACCAAGTCTGCCGGAAGGGTGATATTGACCTGCTGGGTCGTGCCTGGATGGGAACCAGGGGCGACGACCTCAGCGTTGGTCATCGTTCCTCCCAGTGCGAGGGGTGGACGGACTGGTATCGAGGCCAACGTCGACTGTGGCCTGCCACGAGTTGATTTTGCCTTTGGAGGCATTTGAAATGTTGGTGGGATAGTAGGATCTCCCACTGTGGTCGCCAATGAACCGTACCTTGAGGTGAGCTGCGGAGACGGTCAAGGGACGGATCATCTGATACTGTAGGCTGAAGGGGACCTGAACGCGCGGGGGGTTGTACCTGCAAGAACACTCTGACGCCCAAGTCAGCTATATCGAGCTACAGTAATATCTAGTGAATGAGTTGCGTACCTGACACCTGGTGACTGAAGGTATTTATAGTGAATAGTCTGGATCGTTGACGTCGGATAGCCCATTTGCGATGGGGGCCCAAGTACCAGTTGGAGTGATCATCTTGTTATTGGGCCGTATGATCAGTTGCTGGATCAGACCCAGTAAAGCTGATCCTTCCCTTGCTGGGTCGGATCGTCGCTACTGGACTGGGCCTGACGACTGGCCCAGTCCAGAACATTATTTAATAGAGAACGTACACGGCTCATTCTACGGAATTATGTAGTTAACAAATAATTATCAATTATCACAAAATAATATAACGTAAACAGTATTTCACAATTTTTATAAATTTTTTAAACAAAAATTACTATTTCTTTAATACTAAAAAATATTTCTGGTATAAATTTTGAAACTTTTTTAATAATTTAAAATTTTTAAATTATTAGTATTATTATGTTTAGAAAAAAATTTGAATATATATTTTAAAACACAGTAGATATTATTATTTACTTATTATTCAATATAAAAAATACACTATCTGTGTTTTTCCAACTATGAACTTATAAAATATAAATAATTTTGTATTTCAGTAACATAAGTAAAATCATGTATGGCACATATCTCAAAAATGTTAGAAATATCTTACAAGTTTTAGTTTAGTTTTTCATAGAAAATTTCGTAATTTTTTAAATAGGACCCTAACATTGACATGGTATTTGCCTCTTTAAGTTATAACAATGTATTAGTTGTTTTTTTTACAGTCACATTGCATTAGTGTTGAAGCTGATCTTGTCCCAAGCAACCATGGACCACATCAAGAAAAGTTGGTTAGTTTCATTTAAAACTATTGCAGTATTTGATAGGTATATATAACTACTAATTGACTAAAAACTGATAAAAAAAATTTGGGAGAGCAAAAGTAGGTGAATTGTTTTTGTAGGACTAACCTAAAAAACTCAATATTTATAGGGACCAAAAATATATTTAACCCTTTTTTTACTATATATATTGTTGAACCCGTCAAAGTAAAAAATATTGTTTCTTTTAAACTAGAATAATCTAACTAGTATAAATATTTCAGTGAATTTTAAGATTTATTATTATTATTATTATTATTATTATTATTCTAATTAATTATACATATTATTTTCCCTATTATTATTATGTAAAATATTATTTTTGAATTAAATGTTTTTAAGCTGTGTACATTGTATTATATTCTTTTTATTAAATATAAGTACTAAAATATATGTATTTTCCTAAGATTCAATTTTTACGTGTATGCGTCAATACTTCAAATCTTACTAATTGCATCGCTCATTTAATAATTTATGAAAAACTAGTTTTTGAAAACAACTTAAAAAATGAAAGTAATTATTAATATAAATGGATGACCATATGAAAAAGAAAATTAACTATAATATTTGATCAATAATTATTTAAGAAAACTTTTATTATTTGATTTTTATGAAAGTTTTGGATATAGTTAATGAATAATTATCATTAATCACTAGATAATATAATGTAAACAATATCTCACAATTTCTATAAATTTTTACGCAAAAAATTTCTATTTCTTTAATACTAAAAAATATTTCTGGTATAAATATTGAAACTTTTTTAATTACTTAATTTTTTTTAAATTATTAATATTAATATGTTAAGAGAAAACTTTGAATTTATATTTTAAAACACAAAAGATATTATTATTTACTTATTATTCAATATAAAAAATACATTATCTTTGTTATTTCAACTAATAAAATATAAATAATTTTGTATTTCAGTAACATTAGTAAACACCTGTATGGCACATATATGTAAAATATTGTAAAAATCTTATAAATTTTTGTTCAGTTTTTCATAGAATTTTTTTAATTTTTTAGATAAGACCCTTACATTAACATGGTATTTGCCTCTTTAAGTTATAACAATGCATTAGTTTTTTTTTGTTTTGTTTGACAGTTACAATGCATTAGTTTTAAAGATGATCTTGTTGCAAGCAACCATGGACCACATCAATAAAAGTTGGTCAGGGTCATTTAAAACTATTGCAGTATTTGATAGGTATATATTACTACTAATTGATTAAAAATTGATAAAAAAAACTTGGGAGAGCAAAATTAGGTGAAATATTTTTGTCTGACTAAAATAAAAAAACTCAATATTTAAGCCTTTTGTTTTAGTATAAATATTGTTGAACATGTCAAAGAAAAAAATATTGTTTCTTTAATACTAAAAAAATATAATTATTCTAAATATTTTATCGAATTTTAAGATTGATTATTATTGTTATTATTATTCTAATTAATTATACATATCATTTTCTCTATTATTATTATTATTGTGTAAAATATTATTTTTGAATTAATTTTTTTAGACTGTGTACATTGTATTATTTTCTTTTCATTAAATATAAGCACTACATTATATGTATTTTCCAAACATTCAATTTTACGTGTATGCGTCAATACTTCAAATCTTACTAATTCCACCGCTCATTATTTAATTAAAGAAAAATTAGTTTTTGAAATCAACTTAAAAAAGAAGGTAAGTTTTATTTGCATACACAATAGGTGTATAAGTCTTTGCACTATCTACTAATTAGAGGTTAACACATCATAGAAAAGAAATGAGTCAAATGGTAACCACCAATTAGTCAATTGGTAACCAACCACTCCATGAATTGTGATTGGTGGTGGTTGTAAAAGTCTATACACAATATGCGTATATAAATTAAACTCTTATTTTTTTTTTTGATGAAAACTTTGAATTTCATTAATGCGAAATCAAGTCATTACAAACCCGTGCATCCAAAGGAGCAGTCAACAGCAACAAAAAACCCTAGCCGTCGTGTATCATGCTTGTGCGCCGCCTTCTTCGGTCTTAAGCCGTCACCATCAAAACTTGATTCTTCTCCTACGACTAACTTGTTGATGCAATACAATGTTCTGAACAAGTTTGTTTTTGACGCAGAACGGGTTTATTGAACGACAATTAGTATGAAAACGTGGGAGAAGGACACGGGTGAACCGTGAAGTGGGGGTCGTATCAATGGAGGAAGGCACGTGTTTATGGGAAAGAAAAACAAACGCTATGGAGACTGACACCGAAAGAGAAAAGTAGATATCGCGTCTCGGTTCATGAAGGATGACGATAGGAGAAAAGATTGCACCTCTTTTTATTTTACGAACTTCCCGGAGAGGCTTTGGGCACGAAATCTGCTGGAGATATTTTCCAAACATGGAAGGGTGAAGGAGGTCGTAATTCCGAGAAGAAGAAACGCCCTTGGACATAGGTTTGGATTCGTTCGTTTCTTTGACGTTTGCAATCCGGAGAGAATGGCGATCATGTTAGATAATATATTCGTGGAGGGAGAAAAGATTCACGTCAATCTTCCGAGGTTCCAAAGGGAGGATCCCAAGAAACTTTGACCAAATCCCATTCCCAAGGCTCCTTCGAAAGCAACAATGGTTTGGAAAGAGAAACTCAATCCGAATTTCATCCAGCAGAGAGATGCGACGAAGGATATGTGGTCCTATGATATTCCGGACGTTGGGCAGTTGGTAATGGCGATGGTGGGAGAGGTTATCAATCCGGGAGATGCTTATAATATCCATAATTTTTTGCGAGGAAAGGGGTGTTTACTATCAAAGCTACTCCGTTGGGGTCTAATCTAGTACTGTTGGAAGGTGGACAAGATGACGATGATTTCACTGGCTTTATTGATGATGCGAAGGAATGGTTAGCTCAATGGTTCAAATGGGTCCGTCCGCGGAAACCCACTGATGTTGACACAGAGAGGGTAACTTGGATTCGATGTTACGGGGTTCCGGTGCATGCATGGAATGCTAATTTTTTCGAGAAACTATCAGCTAATGTTGGCGTCTATATGTGCTCAGATGATAATACAGCTTTGAAGAAGTCTTTCGATGTTGCCCGAATCATGGTTCTCACTCCAATCACGGGAACGGTCAACAAGGTGATCCAAGTATCAATGAACAAGGTATCTTTTTCAATTAAAATGGTGGAAGATTGGTGTGGTCCATCAGTGTGGACTAAGAATGACACAAAAAAGGTGAATGATGACTCGTCTAGTTCTGATGCGGAGTTCTTGGAGTCCTACTTTTCCGGTAACGGTGATACCTTCGGGGATGCATCTGGTGATGATAACGACTTTAATGGGGAATCAATGCCCAGCAATTTAAGGGGGAGTAACGGAGCCATTAAGGATGGTATTAATGAGAAAGCCGTTGATGAGGTACAACCTTTGTGGGAAAGTTCAAATTTAAATATAAATGGGAATCATGAGGCTATGATGTGTGGGACCCAGGCCAGTGGAGCAACTCCAACTATGGTGGAAGAGTCATTGTTTTCTTCCAATCAAAAATCGGGACCAGCGCTGGTAACTTGTGTTCCTAATGATCAGCATGGTGTGGACACCCCACCTACTTTGACCAAAACCATGGAGCGTAAAATTTTAATGGTGGCACCGAAACATAACCCAAGAAAAGGCAAGCTAAAGAAAGCTTCCTGTGAGCTCAAATCCGTTTCCACCGCTTCTCTTGAGGAAAACGATGTTGTCGTTGTTCCTTTGGTATCCAATCAAAGGCCAAACTCATCATCTTTATTTTCGGCCGGGGTGGTGTTATGTGATGGTTCTATCTCTTCGGGTAATATTGTTTGCTGTAATAATAAGTTTTGTATTCCGCAGAGTAAGTCAGTTGCTCAAAAGGTGTGGGAGTCTGCAAAGAGTTTGGGAATTGAAGGAAACATGCCTGATGAACATTATGTTAGGCTGATTGAGGAAGGGGAGGCAAGAGATGAAGAGGCATGCAGTAAGAGGGTGAACACCAACGGGGTTCCATGAATTTGCTTTCGTTGAATATGAGAGGGTGGGGTGACCGTAGTAAACGGCGCCGACTAGCAACTAATATTCAGTCTGGTTGCTTTGATTTTATTTGCATTCAGGAAACTAAGAGGGAGGTGGTGGATGAAAGGGAAGTGGGCGTGTTATGGGGAGCAAAGCCATTTAAATTTATTTATCATCCGTCGACGGGTCTCTCAACTGGCTTACTGTGTTCTTGGGTTGAAAGTGGTTGGTCTGTCTCTTCTACTTTTAATGGTGAAGGTTTTTTGGGAGTTACTATATCTTTCCAATCTAGCTTGATGCATATCATCAATGTTTACGCCCCATGCTCGATAGTGGAAAAGAGAAGACTGTGGAATGATTTGAGACTGATTAAACAGTCCATTGGAGAAGGGGAATGGTGTGTTGTTGGGGATTTTAATGCGGTTTCTAGTGTGGAGGAGCGGGGGGGGGGGGGGGGGGGGGGGGGGGGGGGGGGGAGAAGTGGTGATAGTTCTTATATAGAAATTTTTGATTTTAACAACTTTATATCAACCATGGATTTGATTGATGTTCCGGTATCAGGTAACAGATTCTCTTGGTATTGTTCGGATGGTCTTTCTATGAGTCGTTTGGATAGGTTCCTTGTTTCTGAGGGTTTAATTGATTTGTGGGGCATATCTGGACAATGGATTGGTAAGCGTGACATATCCGATCACAATCCTATTTGGCTCCTTCATCTTGCAAAAGACTGGGGGCCAAAGCCTTTCCGGATATTTAAGGCTTGCTATGATCATGCTGATTTCTTACCCTTTGTGAAGGAGTGCTGGAATGGGTTCAATATTAGGGGTCATAAGGCTCATGTGGTAAAGGAAAAATTCAAGCTTTTAAAGGAGAAATTGCGGGGTTGGAATAGAGAGGTGTTCGGTAAGCTTGACTTGAACATAGAGTCGTTGGTTCGGGATTTGAATTCGCTTGACCATGCTTTATGTGAGGGGTGGGATAGCGCTTTGGTTATGAACAGAAAGGAGGTCTCAACTTCTTTTTGGAATCAAATTCAAGCAAAGAAGTCAATTTTGGCGCAAAAGTCTCGAGCACGGTGGGTCAAGGAAGGTGACATGAACTCAAGGTATTTCCATTCCCTTTTAAAATTTAAAAGGCGCCGTTGTAGTTTGTTATTATTAAGGAGTAATGGTGAGATGATGGAGGAGGTGGAGGAAGTGAAGAATTCGGTTAAACACATTTTGAGAATTGTTTTGCGGAGTCTTGTCAATTTCGCCCCACTCTTGATGGTCTTGGTTTTAATCAGCTTTCTCGGGTTGATATGGATTTCTTGATCGAACCTTTTTCGGAGGAAGAAATTAGGGAGGAAGTGTGAAGGTGTGATGGCGATAAGAGCCCCGGGCCGGATGGTTTTAACATGAGCTTCATCAAATTATGTTGGGATTTGTTGAAAAAGGATGTTGTTGATTTTATTAATGAGTTTCATGATAAAGCATTTCTCCCTAAGGCCATTAGCGTAATTTTTATTGCATTGATTCCCAAAAATGATAATCCTCAAGGTTTGGGGGAGTATAGACCGATTTCGTTGATAGGGTCTCTTTACAAAATTTTGGCAAAAGTGTTGGCAAATCGACTTAAGAAGGTGCTCCCTAGTGTTATATCGACTAGCCAATCGGCGTTTTTGGGGGGTAGACAAATTTTTGACGGGGTGTTGGTCGTTAATGAGGTAGTTGATTATGCTAAGAGATCGAAGGATGAATGTTTGATTTTTAAAGTTGATTTGGAGAAGGCATATGACTCCATCTTGTGGAAGTTCTTATTTTAAATGTTATATGGGATGGGCTTTCCTCAAAAATGGATTCTTTGGATGAAGTCTTGTGTTTGCAGTACTACTTTTTCGGTGTTGGTTAATGGGAGTCCCACTAATGATTTTAAGGCGTTTAGAGGTTTGAGACAAGGGGATCCTCTTTCCCCTTTTTGTTCCTCATTGTGGCGGAAGGCTTGTCGGCTTTAGTAGCTAAAGCAGTGGAGATTGACTATTTTGCGGGTTATGATATTAATTCTTCTCTCCGGTTTTCTATTATGCAATTTGCGGATGATAGGGTGTTAATGGGGAAGCCTTCTTGGGATAATCTGTGGGTCATCAAGACAGTTTTAAGAAGCTTTGAATTGGTTTCCGGGTTACCTGTGAATTTTCATAAGAGCAAGATCATTGGTATTAACACTTCAGAGGAGTTTCTTGATTTCGCTTCTACTTTCCTTCATTGTAAAACGGAGTCCATCCCGTTTAAGTTCTTGGGGATTTTGGTTGGGGCCAATCCGAGAAGGGAGACAACGTGGAAGCCGGTACTTGATATGCTTAGAAAAAGGCTAGCATCATGGAAGGGGCGTCATCTTTCAATTGGAGGTAGAGTCACTCTTATATTCGGTGTTAAATAGTATCCCTTTGTATTTCTTTTCTTTCTATAAAGCACCGAAGTCGGTTATTAAAGCAATGATTAAAATACAAAGTGATTTTCTGTGGCAAATCAATGATGGAGATAGGGGTATGTATTGGGTTGCTTGGGACAAAATTTGCAAACCAAAGAATGACGGAGGCCTCAGTATCAAAAATTTAGATTTATTTAATGTGGCTCTTTTAAGTAAGTGGAAGTGGCGGGCACTTGTTGATGATTTCGCTCCTTGGAAAGGCTTATTATTTCATAGATATGGATGCTTCAAGGATGCCTTTATACAACGGTCGGAGGGTGCATTAAGAAGAGGTGTTGTTGGGTCTATTTGGTGGCGCAATTTGATGATGCTTGATCTCGCGTTTTCTCCTCTATCTTCTTTCGGCCAGCAGGTTTCTCGTAGGATGGGGAATGGCGCTTCGGTGGATTTTTGGAATGATGTTTGGCTGGGAACTTCCTCTTTTTATCGGCTTTTTCCTTCTCTATGGACGGGCCGTGAATCAAACCGTGTGGTGGTGCGGGACTTTGGAGGGTGGAGGGATGGAGTTTGGCAGTGGAATGAATCTTGGCTAGTATCTCAATCGCATGTTAATCATTTGGAGGCTGCATATCTTCAACAAATCTTGGCCCCAGTGACTCTAGCTCAAGTGATTGAGGATACTTGGATATGGAAGCTTGAGACTTCGAAAATATTTACCGTTCGTTCTTGTTACAAAGAGATGCTTCGGGAGGTAATGGGGAGCGATCAAAATGAATTACATAAGATGTTGGAGAAGTTATGGAGATGTGTCGCTCCCTCCAAGGTTATTGTTTTTGGATAGCGCTTACTTAGGGATGCTCTTCCAACTCGCGGAAATTTGCGACACCGACTTTTTATCGCACCGGACGATGACGCTCTCTGTCCATTGTGTTGGAATGAAGTTGAAACGCAGTTTCACCTATTTTTGAGCTGTACCTTTGCATCGGATATTTGGTCGCGGGTGTGCGTTTCGTGTAGGATCGACCATGTGGGATCCAGCAGCTTGCTCGAACATTGTCTTTGGTGGGGGAAGCTATCCAAAGGTAAAAAGGCCAAGAAAACAAAGCACTTAATTTGGTTGACTACCTGTTGGAGTATTTGGTTGGCTAGGAATGCTCTTATCTTCAAGAACGAGGATCCCAACATTGAATCTATCATGTCACGCATCAAGCAGTTAACTTGGAGTTGGTTGGTCTATAGATCTCATTGTAATTTAAATTTTGATATTTCTTGTTGGTGGCTTGATCCACTTCATTGCCTAAACAATATGTAACTTTTGTTGTTTGGGTTTGAGCACCCCTAGTGCTTTTTTCAATGAAGTATTGTTATCTAAAAAAAAATCATTACAACATAAAGGGAAATTACACGTGGAAGATAAACTAGATAAATGGTCTATATTTGACCAAACATGATTTCCTAGAGTCTTGGAGAGACCAACAAGCTTGTGAGCACCAGAGTTATGCTGTCTACTGATGTGGGATATTGCTGCTCCACTACACACGATCAACAGGTCCTTGCAATCCAAAATGATTGGGTTGATTGCAGAACGAACCAGAGAGTCCTTCATACAACCAACAATAACAGCAGCATCAGTGAGAAATAGAGGGCTGGGAATGTTCAAATTCTGGGCAACCTTCATGCTCCATCTCAGTCCCAATGCTTCAGCTAGTAGAGGACAAGTTGCAATGACTTCCTTTTTACAAGCAGCATAGATTAGGAGCCCCAAAGAATCTCTAACAGTAAGACCCCAACCAGTAGTGCCATCAGGGAAGTAGCCAGTTAGTGACAAGATTCTTGAACACTAACTGGTTCCTAGCATACCAGACTTTCCACAAAATAATAGCAAATAATTGGATCCCCAAAACCTCAGAGTGATTCAGCCAATGGAAGAGCCAGTCATGGTGATGAAGATTGGAAGGAACTTGAGTGCCGAACTGAGATGCAAATAGGGATAATTTCATAAACTTACAATGCATCAACATATGGTCAGTATTCTCCATCCCATCATTGCAGAGAGGACAGTTTAGATCCAGCTGAATTCCTTTTTAGCTCAAGTTGCACCTTGAAGGAAGAATATTTCTAGCAAGCCTCCATTGAAAATTCCTTACTTTGTTGGGTACAGGGGCTCTCCATATCACCTTTCACAGAGATTCAGTTCTTGAAACTGAAGAGCTAGCAGTTTGTCTCCCAATGGACTCACATAAAGCTCCGTAAGCTGGCCTAACAGAGTATCGGCCATCACGTTCCCAAGCCCAATTGTAGACATTAGTAGGCAGCCTATAGGATAATGGAATGCTTAGAATCTGCTGGGCTTCATACTGGGAGAAGCACTAGGTAACCACATCTCGTTTCCAGTTCTTAGAGACATCATCAATAAGCTCAGCAACAACAACATCAGGCTCAAGTTGGGACACATGGCTGGAAACTTTAAAGCTAGATTGGTAAGGCAGCCAAGAATCACCCAAAATCCTCACATTTCTGCCATTACCAATTTGCCAACAACCACCTTGCTGAATCACCTCTCTAGCACTTAACATGCTTCTCCAAGCATAGCTTGGTTGGAAGCCCTGACCAGCATCAAGGAAACTACCTCTAGGGTAGTACCTACTCTTAAAAAAAATTTCTAGCATTGATCCTTCCTTAGTTATGAGTCTCCAGCAATTCTTTCCAAGTAAGGCTTTATTGAATTCACTGAACTCCCTGAACCCCATACCACCCTTCTGCTTGTTCTTAGAAAGATTACTCTGACTGAGCCAATGAATTTTCCTAGCCTCTTCTTCAGTTCCCCACCAAAACTTCGCCAACAAGGTTTCAATGTCGTTACAGCAACTCTCTGGGAGCTTATAGCAGCTCATAATATAATTAGGAATAGCTTGAGCAATGGCCTTGATGAGTGTTTCCTTACCAGCTCTAGCCAAGCACTTTTCTTTCCAGCCCTTTAACTTTTTCCAGACCCTATGAATGACAAAGGAGAATATGACTTTCTTGGATCTCCCAAAAGAAATTGGAAAACCCAAATATCTGGCATGAGCTTCTACAGTCTTTACTCCCATCCTGTTACAGATAATATCTCTATCCCTTTGAAGCACATTTCGACTAAATGAAGTCTCAGATTTCTCCATATTCACCACGTGACCAGAAGGCCGTTCATAAGTTGAGAGAATTTCAACAATGGTGTCAGCTTCTTGAGAATTAGCCCTGGCAAAAAGAAGACTGTCATCTGCAAAAAGCAGATGAGACACATGAGGCACTACAACAAAGAGGTTCAATAGGGGCAGTTAACTTGAGGAGGTTTTTAAAAACCCCCTCAAATTAGTTTTTAAAGAAGCTTCCATGGTTCTAATGTGCATAAGTTTAATTTATATTGAAGGGGTTAACAAAAACTCCCGCTAATAGAACACAATTCCCTCTCCTATTTCAGTTTTTCCCTAATAATCTCCCTCTCTTATTGCGCCTCCTCTCCTCCCCCAAATGCGAAATCCCTATCATCTTCTTCTCAGAATCTCAACCCTAAATTGTGAGGCTGCTGACCAGACCTCGTGTTGCTTCTGCTACTGTCACGGTTCAATGTGTGACCTTGTTGCATTTATGTTACATTTATATTCAGTAGCCAAACTATTACTTTATTAGCTACCTAAGTTTAATTACTTTTTACTTTTACCATTTACTATTTGAAGTGTGCTCTGCACATGGGTGATTGTAACAGAATTCCACTACTATTTGATGAGTAAATGAATCGTGTGAATATCATCATTTTGATATCACAACAGAATTTGATACTTCTCTCTCTTACTTCATCTCTCTCGTTATTCTTCACTGGTATATTCGAAGGGTGTTCTATCATCACCTTTCCATAACTAGTGACCAGGTATTCTACCGAAAGTATTACTCCCTAGAATCCAAATTCCGGTTACAGTTGGTATCAAAGCAACGATTCCTGTTGCTTGCGCTGCTTCGCTCGTTTTTCACCATGGCTGCCGGAACACGATCGGCGACAACTATTCCAGAACTGGATAAGAAACACGATGATAAGCACGCTGAGCTTAGTTCGAGGATGGAACAACTCTTCGCCGGCACGGACGAAGTAAGAACTCTGCTTCGAGAACGCTCCACCGGTGATTCTGGTCGCTCAGTGAACAATGGTTCTCGTCCACGAGAAACAACAGAAGCTAATGGATCTACAAATCTCTATGCTACGAGGATTTCGAAGGTTGATTTTTCAAAATTCGATGGCAGAAACGTGAAGGAATGGTTGTACCATTGTGAACAATTCTTTCGCCTCGATGAAACCCCACCGGAGAACAAGGTTCGTGTAGCTTCGATTCATCTGGATGGTTTGGCTTTGCAATGGCACCTGAATTACATTAGGCGCAAGTTCGATATCTACCCACCATGGGAACGTTATGTTACTAATGTTGCTGCTCGATTTGGGGAAGTATATGAAGATCCATTGTCAGCTCTAATCCAAGTGAAGCAGACGGGCAAAGTTCAGGAGTACATTGATGCGTTTGAGCTTGCTCAAACCCAGGTATCTCTTCTACCCGAGCATGCTCTTAGCATTTTCTTGTCTGGTTTAGAGCATAATACCCAGATGCAAGTGCGTATGTTCAATCCCACAGACATTTCTCATGATGCAAACCTAGCTCGATTATATGAGTCCTCCAAAACACCTATCCTGCGCCCTAATCATAAATTTGCTTCAAGCTCAAATTCCCTTAACAGTTACTCCAAAAACCAGAACAATTATCCCAAAACCATAAACACAAGCCAACCTCCATCACCAAGACCAAACACAAACCAAGACCAAATAGCTAACCAAAACCCAAAAGCACCAAACTATAAACCTGCTGGTCAATTCACTTCTTCTCAGATGGAGGAAAGAAAAACAAAAGGGCTGTGTAGGTATTGTGAGGAGCCTTTTACCCCTGGTCCTCATCTCAAACATAGGAGAGCTCAGTTCTTCTTGTTAGAAGCTGAGGGTGATAGTGATGAGGGTGAGGAAGAGAATTCAAGTGAAGCTAGTGCTGATATCACCCAAACAGATAGCCCTACTCTTTCCCCAATCACCAAACCATGAAAGTTACTGGCATGTACATCAAAATACTTCTGCAAATTCTTATTGATAGTGGAAGTACACACAACTTCCTTGACTTAGATACTGCCAAGAGACTAGGATGCAAGCTTGAACCAATTAAACCAATGTCAGTCACTGCTGGTGGAGGCAATAAAATTTATGCTCAGTATATTGTGAGAGGTTTTACTTGGCAGTTGCAGCAATGTACATTTACCTGTGATGTGTATGTCCTGCCTATTGTCTGTTGTGATCTAATTCTAGGCATACAGTGGCTCAAATCTCTTGGAAAGATTGTATGGGATTTTGCTAAATTGCAGATGGAGTTTAATGTTAATGGCAGGAAGTGTTTGTTAAGAAGTGCCAAGACACCTTCTAACAAGTTAATTAATAACAAGAAATTCAATCAAGCTCTCA
Source organism: Astragalus glycyphyllos (assembly GCA_963573325.1). Taxonomy (NCBI): domain Eukaryota; kingdom Viridiplantae; phylum Streptophyta; class Magnoliopsida; order Fabales; family Fabaceae; genus Astragalus; species Astragalus glycyphyllos. The sequence continues at coordinate 28,348,560 of OY754309.1, read as the reverse complement.
ATTCAGAAGCAGAGATCTGCTTTCTTTACTTGAACCAGGACACTCCTACTCTCTCTGTTCCTACGGTACAACTGTTCTCTCTGGAGGCACAGGACAATGCTCTACCAGATGAGTTACAAAATTTGTTAGATGACTTTGAAGATATATTTGCTGAGCCAGTTGGTTTGCCTCCCAAAAGACCTGGTCTAGCTCAAAGAAGACATTGTCCCTTTCAATCTTAGACCATACAGGTACTCTATTGTACAGAAGGATGCTGTGGATGAGTTGGTCACTGACATGCTAGAGCAGGGCATCATCAGACACAGCAACAGTCCCTATGGTTCACCTGCTATTCTGGTCAGAAAGAAAGATGGATCCTGGCGCCTCTGTGTTATCTACAGAAGGCTTAACAAGCATAATGTGAAGGACAAGTATCCTATTCCCCTTATTGTAGATTTGATGGATGAATTGGGAACGGCTACATTGTTTTCTAAATTAGACCTTAGGTCTGGATTCAACCAGCTAAGAATTGAAGAGGGTGAGGAATTTAAAACAGCTTTTAAAACTCATGGTGGACATTTTGAGTACTTGGTAATGCCCTTTGGTCTCAGAAATGCTCCAGCCTCTTTCAAGCCCTGATGAATTATATTTTTACTCCATTCCTCAGAAAATTTGTGATAGTATTTTATGATAACATATTAGTTTATAGTCCCACAATGGAGTCCCATATTGAACACTTGAGACAGGTATTTGAAGCTATCAAAACCCTTCATCTGTTTCTCAAGAAACAAAAGTGCCACTTTGCTACATCCAAAGTGGAGTATCTGGGCCACTTTATCTCTCAGGGACAAATTTTCACGGATCCTTCTAAAATCCAAGCAGTAAAAGACTGGCCTGTTCCTACCAATCTCAAACAACTCAGAGGTTTCCTTGGGTTGTCAGGGTATTATAGAAGGTTTGTAAGAGACTATGGTAAGATTGCCAAGCCACTTACTGACTTGCTCAAAAAAGACAGCTTTGTTTGGAGTGAGCAAGCTACTTTGTCTTTTAATCAGTTGAAGGACTCACTTATATCATCACCTGTGCTTGCTTTGCCTGATTTCTCTAAAACATTTGTAGTTGAAACCGATGCTTCAGGCAAAGGCATTGGGGCTGTATTGATGCAAGATCATCATCCAATTGCCTACATTAGTAAGTCTTTGGGTTCCAGGCAGCAATCCATGTCTGTATATGAGAGAGAACTACTTGCTATTGTACATGCAGTGCAAAAATGGGGAGCATACCTAGCTCACAGGCCTTTTATTATCAAATCAGACCAGAAAAGTATCAAATACCTCCTAGATCAGAAACTGAACACTCCATTCCAGCAAATATGGATGGCAAAACTAATGGGCTTTGACTTCGAAATTCAATACAAAATAGGCTCTTCCAATGTAGCAGTTGATTCACTTTTGATAAGTCTTATTTTACTATGTTTTTAGCATTTGAATTAAATAAAAATTGTAGAATTTTAGTTTCACTTTGGAGCTATTTTACGACAAAATGTTGGTTTCTATTTTCAGGATCAAATAATGAAGGAATGGAAGAAATTCACGTGATTAAAGGAAAAGAATAAAAGTTCAAGGACCAAGGAGCAAAATCATGCAAATGAAGCCAAGAATTAAGTGTTCACGCACGGTCCGTGCCTACTACACGCATGGTCCGTGTTCAATGTTACTGAAAGTAGCGGAAAAGACTCAAGACACGCACAGTCCGTGCGCACCACAAGCATGGTCCGTCCGCACTGTACGTTGCAGAAGCTGGAGAGTTTGAAGACCACGCACGGTCCGTGCTCCCTACACGCATGGTCCGTGCTCCCTGTGCTGAATCAGAATTTTACAAGTTTTACGGCTCGCACGGTCCGTGCACCCCAGCAGCATGGTCCGTGCACCTTTAACTGAAGCTAAAAATGTTACAAAACTCTTCCAATTCTTTCATTATGGCTTGTAATTCGAATTTAATCCTTTGTCTACTGATCCTAGGCTATAAATAGGACCTCATTTCAGCTGTAATGGTACTTTTGCATACTTGAAAATTACACTCAAAGTTTATCTAAGTTTTTGCTCTCATTTTAGTTCTTGTTTACTTGCTTTCCTTTACTTTCTTGTTCTCTATTTTTCTGCCATATATCTTCTAGCATTTTTATATTTCAGTTCTTTTATATTTCAATTCTTTTACATTCAGTACTTTATTTCTTTCTTTACATTCTTGTCATTTACATTTTGCCATTTTAATTCTATGTCATTTATCTTTATGTCATTCTCTTCTACCCCTTTGTCTACTATGATCATGAGTGAGTAGACTTCTTTAGTCTTGGGATTGTGGGACACAATCCAATGATGGGACCCTAAACAAATCGAAGACTAAACTCTATCTTATTTAAAACTTGATTTTAATCTATTTCCATCAAACTAAATTTCTATAAAACAAATGTCAAACGAAGTACCGAGAGGTGAAGTTTGATATTGGATTAAATGGAATTAGACAAGGCAAAGCAAAGCATGAGAATAGCATTGCTAGCCTTGGGACAATAAGGTTGTGCTTAATGGGTCCCTGCGATGATCAACCATGAGAATAGGCTTGATCATTGTTTCGAGACACATTCTTGCATTCCGAAAGGAAGCTTGAATTACACCAAAAGAATACCTTGTCCTTAAAACAATTTCAAAATAAGATAGAGAATAGTTAAAGGGTTGTTTATTTCCATCATTGTGGTCTAACCATGATCCCAATGCGTCTTTTATTCTGAATTTTACAAAACAAAAAATACTCTCTTTATTTAAACGATTCCTTTCAGCTAATCAACATCGAAAATTAGATTTGTAATCGCAAATTACTCCCTGTGGATCGATACTTTCTATTACACGATAGAACCGTGCACTTGCGGCCTATCAAGTTTTGGGCGCCGTTGCCGGGGAGTAGTGATGTTAATCAACCTTTTGGTATCGGTTAGACTGAAAATTTCTGTTTTCTTTTATTTTGTTACTTTTCTTTTGGATTCTCTCATTCTTGAATGCGAAGAGTCCGAAATCTCCAAGATATTGTTCAACCAATTCCTGAGATTGAAAGATTCTTACACCAAAGAAGGAGAGAACTGCGCAATAACGAGGAAATGGCTGCTAATCCAAATCGTACTCTTAAAGAGTATGCTACGCCTTCTACGGCTGAGCCACATGCAGTTATTGTGCTTCCTAATATTGATGCAAACAATTTTGAGCTTAAACCTTGTTTGCTTTCTATGGTCCAGTAGAACCAATTCGCTGGTACTGCTACTGATGACCCAAATCTTCATCTCTTTATTTTTCTTGAATATTGTGGCACTCTAAAATTAAATGGAGCCACATGCAGTTATTGTGCATCCTAATATTGATGCAAACACGCTAGGAAATGGGCAGCGTTTATATGGAAGCGCTGGGTATTGGTAAAACACGCTAGGCAATGGGCAGCGTTTATTTGAAAGCGCTGGGTATTGGTAAACCACGCTAGGCAATGGGTAGCGTTTATTTGGAAGCGCTGGGTATTGGTAAACCACGCTAGGCAATGGGCAGCGTTTATTTGACAACCGCTGGGTATTGCTAAAATGCGCTAGGCAAAGGGTAGCACTTCTAATGAAAATGCTGCCCATTGCTATTGTTTTTATTTTTCGTTTTCCACGCATAACTCTCTTTCTCGCGCTCACTCTAGCTCTCACACTCTAGCTCACCATTTTGTTCTCACTCTCACACTCTCACCATTTTTGTTCTCACTCTCATTTTCGTTCTCACTCTCACTCGTACGTGGCTCTCAATTTCGTTTCTCCAAAGCTCATTTCTTCCCATTTTCGTTTCTCTTCCACACTTCTCCATTTTCGCACACTCACACTCTTCCACACTTGTCCATTTTCGCAAAGGATTTCGGACTTGGAAGTTCATTCCTTCCTCATTTTCGTTTCTCTTTCACTAAGGTTAGTATTATTACATGTTGTTCTAATTATTTTATGGCATTGGTACTTTAGCTTAGATGATTGAAAGTTGATGCTCGATGATTTGTTCTTTGAAATGGTGTTTCTAAATTTGAGGGAAAATGTAGGTGTAGTGTTTGTTGAAATGTCCAAATGAAATGCTTGTTAATTTAATGTTGCTCTAGGTTAAGGGATTTTATAAATTTGGGATATTTAATGGCATTGGTACCTTAGTTTAGATGATTGAAAGTTGATGCTTGATGATTGGTTCTTTGAAATGGTGTTTCTAAACTTGAGGGAAAATGTAGATGTAGTGTTGTTGAAATGTCCAAATGCTTGTTAGTTTAATGTTGCTCTATGTTAAGGGATTTTATAAATTTGAGATATTTAGGATTGCATCTTGTTCCAGTAGTTTTAATGGCATTGGAACCTTAAGTTAGATGATCAAAGTTGATGCTTGTTGATTGGCTTATTGATGCTTCTGCATAATTTTAGCTTCATGTCTACATCCTTGAATTATAATTTTATCTTTTATTGCCAAAAATAGATTTATGAATGAACTAATTTCACAAAAACTGATTGTATGTTTGTCTTTATTAGGTATAGAAAGTATATATAATACAAGTGACTTATGTGATTGGGCTTCTCTTATTTTGTTAATGTCACAAAAATTGATTGTATGTTTGTCTTTCATATTTGTATGATGGTTCTTTAATTAGTACCTTAATGAATGTTTATAGGAATTGAAAATACTTCCTTCGAGTTCGTGTTGGTTCGTGAGTTCATTATAGTTCGAGTTCGAGTTCGTTTCCTTCATATCTAAGTGGTTTGAGAGTTCCCTTCATTTGCTAGTGTGTGGTTCGCATTCGTTGGAGTTCATCGTTGGTTCCACTTGTTCAGGTACTTTTGTTGTTTTCTTGTATTTATTATATGAAGAATGACAATATAGAAGACATCAAAGTCTTTGATTTCTTTAGTTTAAAATAGTTGAATGTATTAGCTTCAAAAAAATTGTTTTCTTTAGTTTGATTTCTTTGATTTCTTTTGTTTGTTTTGAACCCTGATGATTTATTTCTTCATAGATATTGCATTGATATGTAGGCTTTGTTTTATTGATACCTATCAAATATAAATTATGCAAACTCTTCTATTAATATTTTTTAGAAATAGATCACCTTTTCCTATATTATATATTTTATACTTGAACAAGAATATAAGTTATGCAAACCTGTATATGTGTGGTGAATGAAACTAGCAAAGTAAAATCGAATATGCCTAAATATGCGAATAGTGCGTGATTATGTTTTATTGCAGGTCAGTTGGCGGATCATAGTGATCCTGACAGCGATCATGAGTGTGATGTTGAAAAGTATATCAGAAAGCAGGCTCCTCGGAGAATGACGGTAAAAAAAAAATCATCAATCGAGTAAATAAAGGAAAAGGAAAAGTACCAGTAAGTTACTAATTAACTTATTAATTCAACACTTAGTTTTAATTGTTTGTTAACTAGTTTACTAATGACATAATGTAGGTGGTGTGGAATATTAAGAACCAATTGAGGATATTCGCGTAGATTTGGTTACCTCCTCGGTAGTAAGGTAAAACAAATGATACCAATTACAATCAGTACTTGGAGTGAGAAAAGTGCTGTTTTGAGGAAACACAAAGAGGAGTTTTGGTTAACAATACAGGTATATAATTTTACATCTCTTTTGTAATCTTATGTAATAAATTTGTAACCGTATATATTTATATCATTTTCATTGAATATGTGTATGCAGAAATATTTTGATGTGGATGAGTCCCGAAAAGACTGGTGTATGAAGGAAGCTGGAAAACTACATCGGAATTTCAGGGGTAGTCTAAAAAAAATGGTTGTTTGATAATAGTGGAAACCTCAGATGGAAGCCTCCAACGCCATATAGTGGATTTATTACGGAGGAGGATTGGGTTACATTTGTTAGGAGACGCACCGAAGATGAAGATTTCATGGTTAGTACTATAATATATTAAGTTATAACTTAAAATAGAGTTGACAATTATATATTATACATTAATGTATACTTATGTCTCTAAATAGAAACTTTGCCAAGCGAATCGAGAGAGAGCTTTTGGTTGTGAATACCCTTATAGAGGCGGTGCTAGTGGATATCAAGTTTTTGAAGAGAGATTGGTAAGACACAATAAGCTTGATTTCTCTTTGTTTAATAAATCTTATGATTTATAATTTCTTAACATTTGGTAAATTTAAATATAGTTGGAGGAGAGTGGGAAAGATCCTACTAAAGAAAGCATTGAGCGACACTTTTTGTGGGTAGCAGCCAGACAAAAGGATGGGGAGGTTGTGGATCCCAAAACTATGGAGGTGACCGACAGAATTGTAAGTATTTCCAAAATTCGAATATTGTTTTGAAACTTTTATGATCTATAAAATGTATAATAATTTTATTTATTATACTTTTGTTTGTGAATCAGGAAACCATATCAGAGTTTGTGTCACAGGGAGAGATCATTGATTGCTCAGAAAAGGAAATCCTTACTCGTGCCTTGGAAAAGGAAGAATACACAGGTCGTACAAGGGGTTGTGGATTTGGCATTAATCCATCCAACTACCTTGGATCAAAGAAGAGAACTTATGATGAGCATCATGATTGTAAACAAAGTAGAGAGTTGCGGGTATTGTATGAAGGTCTAAGGTCTGAACTTAGTCAAATCAAATTGCACTATGGGTTGGTTTCGCCTGCAGTACCATCCCCTGCAACAGATAGCGCACGAGATAACTGCACCATTCCGTCAACTAAGGTATTAATTATTTTTTTTGACGATAAATAAGAAATTAATTATTAAACTCTCTTTCTTCTACGCAATGTACTTATTAATTTTTGTTTATAATTGATTTAGGACAACAATGAGTGTGAGTGTGAATTGTGTATCTCAAACTCACACCAAATGGTTGCAATAGGCTTCACATGTGACCAATTGGGAACTTTGATGCACAATTTACCCAGACCTCCAGATCATGTTAGAGTTAGAGTTGACTGTGCAATTGTGGGGGATGCACCATTGCCTGCTCTAATACCCACTATAGATTTACTAACTGTGCAAGATGCAGTTGGTACATTTGTGGCATGGCCAGCACACCTTATTGTTGTAAGTGACAATATATTTGTAACTAACTAATTCTTTTATTTTGTCATTTATTGTGTGCTAGCTAACGAATTATTTTATTTATATATAGGTACGCAAAATGCAAAATCTAGGGGCAAAAGTGTTAGCAAGGCAATATCTACTAGCAAGAAAGTGTCTCGGTCCGGCCCTTCAACACAAGTTTCTTTGCCTGCCTGTCAAAAAGTGACTCAGCCCTCTCCTCCTCCAACATTGACTCAGCCCTCTCCTCCTCCAATAGTGACTCAGCCCGCCCCTCCTAGAAAAGTGACTCGGTCCTCCGTTGCTCCAAAAGTGACTCAGCCTGCCCCTCCTCCAAAAGTGGCTCGGCCCGCCCCTCCAAAAGTGACTCGGCCCGCCCCTCCAAAAGTGACTCGGCCCGCCCCTTCTTCAATTGTGTGTCAGCCCTCCGCCTATTCCATTGATGATTCTAGGATTATTTTGTATACCGAAATGCATGCGCAATTCAAGATGGATGATGGAACTCTGCTTATATTACAGATGGATGACAACATTTTTGGAAATCCAGATCAACTATTGATAATCCCAAAACAGGATATTAATGATTTATGTCAGATGAATTGGGCAACCAGGGTTTGTATTAGAGCATATATCATGTATGTATGTAATTTATTATTTAACATCATTAAGTTTATTTTATTATATCGTTAATTTAATTTGTATATATATATATATATACCTCTAATTGTAGGTGCTTGTATCATAACATTTTGGTCCCTTCGGAGCAGACACAGAGATATGTGTTCTTGTGTCCAGATAGTACACACCTCCGTAATGTCAGGGAGGATCTGTCTAATTATAACGACCTTGTGAAACAAAACAAGACAGATGTTACAAATTATATCACTCGACGCTTATTGGATGCTCAACATACAGGCGTCGCAGGCGTCGATACCATGTTTTTGGCACCGTGTCTCGTAGGGTGAGAGATTTAATCTATTCTTATATAACATGCATTTTTTAAATACTAGTCAATTACTTATTCAAGTTTTATTTTTTAGGGATCATTGGAATTTGCTTGCAATAAATCCTAAGACAGATACGGTGTTCTACATTGATTCTGTGCATGGTCATTTCAACACCCACCCAGACTTGGTTGTGATATTTAATAGGTGTGTGTATTTCGATCACTCTGCATATTTCTTTGTTTTAGTTGTTAACTACATGTATTTTTAATAATATAGTTATATCCAATTGTGTTCAGTTGTTTGAAGGAATATTGGGGATTGGAACAATCACAGACAAAATGGGTGCCAATAGAGGTAAGTTTGTAATCAATCTTATCATATATTTATTTACATTATTGTTGTCAAAAAAATGTATTAAATTAAATTTAATAATTAACTAATCTTTTGTTTTGTAGTGTCCGAAACAACCAAATAACAATGATTGTGGGTATTACGTAATGAGATTTATGAAGGAAATTATTACCCACAACCAAATGGTTATCCTCAGACAGGTATCTTTACAAAACTCTTTTTTATTTTGATTTAACCATATATTTCAATTCTAATTTTATTTAATTATATAATTTCAGTATTTTCCCGATTGTCGGTGGAAGACATACTCTACTGAACAGATTGATGAGCTTAGAGGAGAGTGGTGCCATTATGTCTCGCAATTCTTTTGATTTTAGATAGATTGTAATTTTGTAAATTGTTAGAGTTTTATTTGGATACATGCATATGAATTGGTTCATGCATATGTAAGTTGCTAACTTGTTTTAATTTAGATACATATTGTAAGTAGCTTGCAAGTTTTGGATACATTCATATGAATTGGTTCATGCATATGTAAGTTGCTAACTTGTTTTAATTTAGATACATATTGTAAGTAGCTTGCTAGTTTTGGATACATTTTGTTAGAGAGTTTGATTTGGATACATATTAATTTGTTAATATTGTAAGTTGCTAAGTTTTGGATACATATAATAACTTGTTAGCTAGTTTGTTTTGGTTTGTGATCATATTGGTGCATTTGGATATATAACTAGTTTATATATACATATGTTGTTAGTATATAATGGATTGGATTGGTATTAATGGGTTGTATATGACCAGGAAATTATCAAATGTAAAAAGGAAAATACAAAAAAACAGAAAAAAAAGAAACAAAAAATTAAACAATGGGCAGCGCTTGGTGGGAGAAGCGCTGCTCATTCACCTAGTGCGTATAGCAATGGGCAGCGCTTGGTAAAGGGAAGTGCTGCCCATTGCTAAACGTGCTAGGTGAATGAGCAGCGCTTGGTGGGAGAAGCGCTGCTCATTCACCTAGCGCGTTTAGCAATGGGCAGCGCTTGCTAAAGGGAAGCGCTGCCCATTGCTAAACGCTCTAGGTGAATGAGCAGCGCTTCTCCCTTCAAACGCTGCCTATGGCTATTAATGAGCAGCGCTTCTCAAACGCTGCCCATTTTTGGGGAGGAATCACCAGCGCCAAATTTAGCAGCGCTTAGAAACGCTGCCCATGGCTAAAAAAAAATGCTGCCCATCCCCAAATCTGTTGTAATGTAACCCCCTCAAAAAAACCTCCACTAATCGTGGGGGTTAAAAACCCCCACAGTAAAACCCACACTAAAATACATGATACCAGCGTTTTCTAAATACCCCCGCAAAACGATTGCGGCACTTGAAACTCCGGCGTTTTTTAAAACTCCCGCAGATTACGTGGCGGTCCTTGCCACACTTATACCATGAATAGTACCTGCTTTGCTTGCTTTGTGAATTAGGCCAGAAAGAATATCAGCACAGAGGATAAATAGATAGGGGGATAGGGGATCCCCCTGCCTCAGACCCCTCTCAGGTTTGAAACTGTTACTAGGCTCTCCATTAACCAATACTCGATAGGAAACAGTGGAGACACATCTCATAATTAGCTGAGTTAAGTGAGCAGGAAAACCCATAGAGGATAGAACACCTTCCAGGAAACCCCATTCAATGCGATCATAAGCTTTTGACATGTCCAATTTGAGAGCCATAGTCCCCTTCTTTCCCTTCTTCTTATTCTTCAACCAGTGGAAACATTCCATACCAATGAGTGCATTGTCAGTGATCAACCTTCCTTGGATGAAGGCACTTTGCTCTTCATCAATGATATCAGGCAGAATCGGTTTGAGTCTATTGGCAATGGTCTTTGTAACAATTTTCATTACCACATTGCAAAGGCTAATTGGTCTAAATTGCTTGGGGGAGGAGGGGTTTTTACATTTAGGAATGAGCACAATGAAGGTTCTGTTAATGTCTTCAGGAGATATCCTATTATTGAGATTATCCAAAACAAGAGCATTGATATCTCTACCAACAATTCCCCAGTATTTTTGAAAGAATAGTGCTGGGAGTCCATCAGGACCTGGACTCTTAAGAGGGTGCATTTGTTTGATAGCATTAGAGACCTCAACACTGTCAAAAGGAGTTCTACACCAATCCACCATTTCTGAGCTCAGCTTGTCCTTAACCACTTCACAAGTGGTCTCAATATCAATAGGGATAGAGGAAGCAAATAACTCAGCAAAATAAGACACAAAAACCCTCTCCACATGATCATCTCCCCTCCACCACACACCATTTTCATCCTTAATTTTTTTGATTGCATTGGCCTTCCTTCTTTGACTTGCTTTATTGTGGAAAAACGTTGTATTTTTATCACCCTCCTTAAGTCACATAACTCTGCTTCTTTGTCTCCACATGGTTTCCTCATCCTAAGGAGCTCCTCATGGTGCTTTTCCAGCTCTTTATACTTTGCTATTTCCTCAGCCGTACCCCCCCCCCCCCCATCTACTATTTTCTTTCAAGAAATTCTCCACTTTTGTTATCTCTTTCTTTAGGTCCCCCACTCTATATTCATCGAACTCTGCACTCAAACTTTTCAGAGCCTCGAATTTCTCAGAGTATGAACCACCTCCTGTCAACCATCTTCTTTGCTTCACATCTGTCATCTTTTGACCACACTTCTTCAAATCGAAAGACCCTAGGTCTCTTTCTTTTCTGGTCAGTTGTAGGGGCCTCAAGGTGAATGAGAATAGCAGCATGATCAGACCCAAAACGAGGCAGGTGAGTCACCTGGATTGGGGAAAATCTACTGCTAAAACCAGCATTGCTGCAAGCTCTATCCAATCTGCATTGGATATTACAGCCCCTACCTTCCATTTGTCCAAGTGAATGGATATCCTTGAAAGCCCAGATCAAGTATATTGCAACTCTCAAGACAGTTCCTTCCCATAGCCAATTGAGAGTCAGTTCTTGTATTACCACCAGTCTTCTCTTTGCTCTCAATTATATCATTTAAATCACCACAACATATCCAATTACCTCCAATACTATCAGACAAGGTTCTGATTAGTTGCCAAGTTTTCCACTTGAGATGATCAACAGAGTACCCATAGATACCACAGAAATGCCAGGAAGATCCATCCTCTTCATCCTCACAGCAACCAAGAATGTGATTGGGAGAATAACTTTGGATATCTAGCTTCAAATCATCAGACCAGAACAAAGCTAAACCACCTACTCTCTCCCTACCAACTCCAATACAGTCCACTGCCAGCACAGAACTGAATCCACACTTTATTCTAACACTTACCATTTCACTTGCTTTTAGTTTAGTTTCCATAAGGAAAACCAATTTGGGATTTTCCAATCTGATAAGCCTCAACAAGGCTCGAATTGCAGAGGGATTCCCTAACCCTCTACAATTCCAACTTATCATTTTCATAATGGGAGGTGGTGTTGATCATCCAACACCACCCTATCATTGTTGTCACAAGTGTCCACCATTTCTACATCTTGTCTCTTCTTCCTTTCATTCCCCTCCATATGCTCATCCTCCCCCTTAGCCACCAACACATCACCCAATTGTCTCTTACCAGTTTCCTTGGCCCTTTGACTTGCTTTTGTTTCTCTAGGCTTCCTTGCTCCCTTCTTTCTGGTCCATTTCCTAGGTTTAGGGGTGGTTTGCTACTTAACATTGGAGACCTTCACAGCAGGGGAAGACAGTCCAACCGTACCAAGGGATTCAGCCACTCTTTCTATATCATTAGAAGTATCAATTTTAGCAATAGGGACAATAGGGACTGGTATAGCAGTATCAACAGGTTCTTTATGGGTGTTCTCCTGCTCAACCACTACTTCTCTACTCCTCAATTCACTACTGCCTTGACATTTCCTGGAACAAGAAGAAGGAAATAAATTCTTACTGCAGGTACCTGGGCTTTGATCCTTTCTTCCATCGAATTGCAGTTTTGGCAGTGGTGAAGCTCTTAGCCACGGACCAAATGAAAGTTCTGATTCCTCAATATCTTCAAAACCCCCATCTTCATTCCCTTGAACCATTTCACAATCCTTAACCTGATGACCTATTCTGCCGCAAGCAAAACAGAAGGCAGGGAGGCGTTCATACTTGAAATGCACTCTGAGACTTCGATCTTGGTACTTGATGACAATAGCATGCATCAGGGGTTTCCTCAGATCCAGGGATACTTTGAATCGAAGAAAACGACCCATCTTGTGACCCTCTTTCTGATCCACTTCCTCAAACACCCCAATAGCACTTCCCAATCTCCTGGCCATTGCATCAGATCTTAGCTTCAATGGGAGCTCGTAAGCCCTAACCCAGAAGGAGACTCTGAACATGTTTAGGTCAAAAGGCTGTTCATCACCAGAAATACGCTCAAGGATGAGGATATTTTTGTCAAAGTTCCAAGGTCCGCTTTTCAGCATCCTTCTTAGAGGAGAATTTGAAAAGAAATAGATTCTTACTTAGGTCTTGAATGTCAACCGGATTCTTCAGGCGCCAAGCTTGAACAATGGTACTCTTAAAAGCTTTGTATTTGAAAGGGCTATCTGTCCATAGCTTCCCTGCAAGGGTCCGATCAGAAACTTCGTCTTCACATAACTCACTCTCATCGACCGCAAAGCCTCCTTCTTCTTCCTCCTTCGACAACGGAACATCCTTCCAAGGCTCCATATGGGATCCAATAAACTCACGAACCAACCAATTCTACGAGAAAAACAAGACCAAAACCATGGTGGGTTACTAGGATAAGCTAGAGCAATAGCGTCAACGAGGACGGGGTAGCCAGAAACAAACTGGAGAGAGGCCAGGACTTGCTCGGAGAGACCGCCACCACTAAACCCTAGCGCAGCTCAGGGTTGGGGGAAAATACAACTTATCCTAAATTAAACTCTTATTAATATACATTGATGACTATATGAAAAGGAAAATTAACTATAATTTTTAATCAATAATTATTTAAGAAAACTTTTCTTATTTTATTTATATCAAAGTTTTGTCCAAGGAAAAGTTTTGGATATAGTTAACCAATAATTATCAAGTATCACAAAATAATATAATGTAAACAATATTTCACGATTTTCATAAATTTTTTAAGCAAAAAATTACTATTTCTTTATTACTAAAAAATATTTCTAGTATAAATATTGTAAAATATTTAATAATATAAGTTTTTTTAAACTATTAATATTAATATGTAAAAAGAAACTTTTGAATATATATTGTAAAACACAATAGATATTATTATTTACTTATTATTCAATATAAAAATACATTATCTTTAATTTTAAACTATTAACTTTTAAAACATAATAATTTTGTATCTCATTAACATAAGTAAAAACCTGTATGGCACATATCTCTAAAATGTTGGAAAAATCTTGCAAATTTTTGTTTAATTTTTCATAGCAAATTTCTTAATTTTCTAAATAGGACACTTACATTAACATGGTATTGAACATGTGCTTGAGCCCTAGGGTACATGGTTTAATTGGTAGTGGGAATGCATTGAGCATATACTCGAGTCACTAAGATTCAAGGTCCAATGTGGTTCCTTCAATTGACGACTACCCTCTACTTCCCCTGCATCCTCTCGGTAGGATTGGAAGTTCCCAAGTCGCCAACCAACAAAGTGTTTGGGTCCCCAACTTTCTGCCATGCCCTGCCATCGGCTGACCGTTGCCCAATTCATGAAGGAACATTTGCGGGCGAGTGCAACCAATATGGCGTGGTGTCCAGTGCTAGATAAGGGGTATGGACCCTTATGGATTTTTACTCGCTTGAAATCTTAGTCCAATCTCTCCCTTGATACTCGCAACTCTATTCGTGATACTTGGAGATCCGTCCTGGTGGCTCGGGACCTACTGATTGGGTATATTGCCACTTCTCGCTGCATCCAGGGTTTTAAAAAACGTTCCGTGAGAGTGAAAACGGACGCGACAAAACGGTATCGGTGGTGACCGTTTCCGTTATGCACCGCAATCGCAGAGTGAACCAAATTCTCGGGGAAAACCGCGACGACCGCGATGAAACGCTGCGACAGCCGCTATGGCCGCGGCAAACGCCGTTACGCCCGCGACGAGCTTCTACCTCCATTGCAGTGCACTGTTATTGCCTCTCTCTTGCCTTCACCGTACTGTGTTTGTGTGGGATTTGATTGAGAGAGAGAGAGAGAGAGAGAGAGATTTGTTGTGGGTTACTCCTATTTTGCCACCACCGAGAAGAGAGGAAGAGAACAATGGCTTACCTTGCTTGCACTGCATAAGCAGATCTAAATTATAGATGAGATAAATTTACTTGCACGGCGTCGCTCTTTTGTTTAATCAGATTTGTGTGGTTTCAGAAATATCGGTGTGGTTGCTTGCACTATGTGGCTCCTTGTTTAAGGAGATCTGAATTTAAATGCCCTCTTTTCTTTCTTTTTTTTATTTGTTAAAATTGTAGATAAGATGGATCTATTTTTGGGTTAGATCTGTTATATTTAAACGTGGGTGAATGATGGGTCTATTTATACTCTTTTTCTCTTATGCATAATGGGTCGTATATTGTGTATGCCTGATAATGCATAATGTTAACTTTTTTTATTCTTATTTTTTTTTTTTGCATCTCTATTAAATAATTCTGCAAAGTTTATCCTTCTTTAACTTCTTCTTGTTAAAATTATTCCTTTTATAGTTTTGTCTTTTTGTTTTTACTTTAAACATCTTATAACAATGAAAAAACATTAATTTAAGTTATTATACATTTTATGATATAGTACAAATAATTTTAATACAATAGGTGCAATGTTGTGATTAATTCACACCGCGACGGCCGCAATCCGTAACGCAACAGCTGAAACGGCCGAAATCGCGAAAGCCTTAACGCGACCGCGACCGTTACCGCGACCGCTATTTAGAACCCTGGCTGCATCAAAGCTTTGGCGGAGTGTTATCACTCGAACTTTGTCTCCAAGCAATTTGGGTTATTGCAGCATGTACCTCTACCATATCAGTCTTTAAAGGGTCCTCGTCGTCGTGAGGGGATGATCAATGCCCAAGTGTGCAAGATGGTCACCAAAAATTATCACAAGGTCACTGAGAGTGTGTGGGCGCACTACTCAATGTGCCCGGGGGAAACCAGTGCCTACACCAATTGGTGGCTTGGCGTAAAAGACCTTGTCTTCCCTCGGGCACTTGATAAGTATTTATCCAAGTATTTTGGACAGCCTCATACGTTTTTAACTCCATCTCTGGCAGTAGCCAGCACCAGCACTACTCCTCCTGTTGTTCTTCGGCAAACACCCACGTCTGCAACCTCGGCTAGGCGACCATCGACTCGATCTCAACCACCCGCTGCTACGTCTCTCTGTTTCTCATGGTATGTTTGTGGTTTATATGCTCTTTTCTCTTCTCATTTCCACCCTCGTTTCGGCAGTATCCACGGCTGAGGATGATGATGATGGCCCCATTACTTTTCGGCAGTCATCTGCTCGGCATCCCTCAACGGAGATTCCCTCACAACCAACGCCGAAGAGAGCTGCTGGGTGGCCGAAGACACCCCTCGCCCTTCCAAGAAGTCTAAGGTATGGTGTTTTCCCTATTCTCCTCTTCCTTGTTTGCTGGTCATTTATTTTCCCTCATAGTTAATTTCTCTGCAGCAAATGGTCGATCCTCCAGTTGTGGATGAGCCCTCGATCTCAACTCGGTGTTCCCCTCTCCCAGCAAGTTCTCCTCCTCTTCCTCCTCCTCAACCAGGTCTTAAACCAGTGACTGATCTAGAGGTGTCCCAGTACTTCGCCTGTCCAAGTCAACCTCTGGTGGTTCCTCCTTCGGCAGAGGAATTGCAAGCATTAGAGGAATCTCTTCAAGGTGGAATTATCACCGATCCTACCCTACTTTCGAACTTGCGACCTCTAGCGTTCAGGTTAGAATCTTTGGAGGATTTGCCAGAGCAGGGGAGGAGGGACTTGAAAGACATAGCCTACCGGCTACCAAAAACTTCCCAAACCTATTCGGCATTTAGAGCTACTTAAGACACTACCCAACAAGCGTTGGATCGCTTGAATGCTCTCCAGGCCGACAAGAAGATGTATCTTGCAGCCTACGGTGAGAAGGAAGTAGAACGCTGGTTGGTGCTAGCCAAGGAAGACACAGACAAGCGTCTTTTTCGAGAGATTGAGGTTTCTCTGATAGAGCTCCAGCAGGAAGTGTAAATTCTGCGCCCTCAGCAGGAGGAGGAGACCAGCAGGCTAGCTACAGTCTTAGCGGAGCAAACCAATCTATACAACCAAAGCAAGCCTCTCGACCAACGTATCAAAGAGCTAGAGTCTCAAAAAGGTGTTTTTATCTATGACAGGGAACATAACCAAAGTGAGATGCAGTCGGCCATTTCTTCATGGGAAAGGCTTCGTGTTCACCTGGCGAACGCTCCCACTGCTGTTGAAGCCTCCATGGCCATCAACCCTAATCTAGGGACTACATTAGACAGCCATTCTACGTACCTGGCAGCCAATGGCTTGGTCTTTGGCCGCAATGTACAGCTTTAGAGGCTTTCCATGCTGCAGAGGTACCAAGAAAGGAGGATTAGTCAAGGCAGCCTTGATCTGGTCAAAGGCTTCCTATTGCTTGCCTCCCCATATCATCTCCTCGGTGGTCTCTTGGTCTTGCCTAGTAAGCTGTGCAGCTCTGTTAATATCCAAAAATAATTAAGTCGTGGGCTAAGGGCTAAGAGGAGAAAAGAGGAATTATGGTGTGAAGGCAAGCCACAAGACAACGTTAAAAAGGGGTATTTGCCAGAAAGAGTGAAGTCAAAAGAGGTCATCGGCGCATACTAAACGAAAGAACTCCCCGAGGGAGGGTTACCCCCGATGGCCAATGAGCTAAGCCGAGGGAAAGTGATAGCCCAAACCTATAGACAATGGCGGAGCTAGAATTTTTATAGCGCCTGGGCAAAATTTTTACCGCAAATTTACATGCGACATAATATATAAATAGTCATAAAGTGTGCTAAATAAGAGAGATGAAATCTAACCTGCCAATAGTGTGCTAAATAAAATTAGGAGGTAAATGCCCTTTCCGAGACTTCTTTGCCCCTGGTTCTGTCTAAAAATCGGCTATTGGGTTGGGGGGATTACAAAGAAAGTAGGGGTTGAGCCCGGGCGCGTGCATGGGCTAGCTGGGCTATGAAACCGCCCCTGCCTATAGAGTGCAAAGGCCCAGGTGGCGCGGGTGCCTAAGCTATTTCCTAAAAGGGGACACATCCAAGGCCCAGGGAGGGTTACCTCCGAGGGCCTAGCGTAGTGGCCGACGAGGCCCTGTGTATATATATAGCAATAGAATAAGTGTACCGGGGACACATCCAATTATTCAAACTCTACGTTTTTTTCAATTTATCTTCCTTGATCTCATTTTTATGCTTTTACTTTATGCATTAGCGGTAGTATAATCCAACACTCGTGTCCCTCTCTCCTTGCCTGACCCTTTCTAGAGGAGTCAGGAAACCCATAGTTGAGGAACAGAGTTCCCTCCTCGACGCAATTTCTTGAAGAAACGAGGAATCAAAGACTGTCCAAACCTCTGGCCGACCCCACGGCTAGGACCTAAGAGTTTGACGACAACAAAAATTGGCATACCCGGTGGGACAGGAAAAGGTGGGCAAACACCCCCGTTTGATTCGCCTGGACTGGATTATAATTGTCGTATGCACCTACGCTCTGGCAGAAACCTAAGTTTGGAGCCACCATCGGCATCAAAAAAGGTAACTGCTCCGAAAACGAAGAACACTGAGCTAGTAAATGCTTCGGAGACAACTCCCCTTGCGGTCAACGCTGGGCCTAGCGACGGTTGTCCTCAACATTACGAGGAACCTGTGGTTATGACCACGTCGTTTATCCCGCAACAAATCGACATGGGGATACATGACATCATGTATCAATTGTCCCACCAATTAGCTGACATAGTTAAACCTATGGTGCACAACGAAGTGCAACAGGCCAAGGAAGTGGAGCAAAGACGTGCTACGCAAGCCAGTAGCACTATGAACTACGTTGTCTCCGCCCAATCACAAGGAGGACAACCTTCTTCTATGGGGGGATCGCATCATGCCCCACCATACACTAACCCTGTACGACCTCAGCAGGCATCCTCTTATAACTCTTGGGAGGCATGCATCAGTTTTCACCGAGTGGGAGCATGATTGGGACTCAGCAGGCGTACTCTCATCAGGTAAATCCTAACCCTGTAATTCCTCAGCCTGGTGCTTTTGCCACTGCCAACACTAGGGGGCAGTTTTTGGCGAATATCACTAATACAACTTCTCTTCAATAGGGACAAGTGGAATTAGCTAGAAGGCCACCCGAGGCAGCAGGCTTGGTGGGTCTGCCGTAAGGATCTTCCTATGGGTGCTCTACTGCGGCTAACTACCCGGCTTATGCAGGGGGGCAATCCTTCGCCCCGAAATCAGAGAATGGCAGGAACGACGGGTATTGCCAGAGTCAACAGCCATGGGTCCCGAACCCACCTAGCTCGACAAACCTACCTCCTAGTCAGCCATACCCCGAAGCACTTAGTACCTACCCGACGGTTTCCTATATACAGACACAAATGAATGTCGCCCCGGTTGAGCAGCCATGGAATCAAATTCCACCTCTCCGAGACGCGCAGGCATCTGTACCTGGAACTGGCCTTGTTAACCTGGCCAGAGTAGTATCTCAGCAGCCATGGACAGACGTTCCACCTCAGGTACCACCGCAGCTAGGGGTGCAGGGTCCCGCAGATACACTATGGCAACCAACGCCTCCACCTGAGAGACCCTCGGGGCCCCAACTCCTTGACCCTAATATCATCGCCGACACCATCGAGAAGTTCTTCGGTGTTCAGTTCAAATCGGTCGACTGTCCAGTGTATAGGAAGCCTTACCCCCGACTTTGGTGCCTCTGCTCAGAGGATTTAAAACCCCCGACTTTGCCACGTTTTCCGGGGATGATGGCAAGTCTACTATGGAGCACATCAGCCGATTCACGGTCCAATGTGGGGAAGGAAACCAGAACGAGTACCACAAGTTGCAGCTGTTCCCTTTGTCTTTGACAGGGACTGCCTTCTCATTGTAATCTTCTCTCCCACCTGATTCTGTACAAACCTGGGCAGAAATGGAATGGTGCTTCCGTGACAGATTTTACTGGCCACAGCCTGAAGTTACCACAGTCGATCTCATTAATCTACGGCAGAAGGTGGACGAGGCAGTGACAGACTTCATTGAGAGATTCAGAAAGATAGCCAGAAAGTGCTCAGTCCCTTTCCCAAAATCAAAACTTACCTCCATGGCCGTCTCTAGAATGCACCCTCAATTGAAAGAGGAGCTTGTTGGACAGGCTTGTAACGACCTCAGTGGCTTGGCTTCCAGGGCAGTTCAAATTGAACAGTTTGTGCAAGAAAGAGAGAGGAAAAGAGCCACCCGAGGCCGAGGACCACAGTTGGTATCAGTGGTGGATGCAACTGAGGATTCAGACTAAGATGAATCAGCCAATAAGCGGCAGACATCTTAGTGGCCGAGATAGTTAAAGGGAAAGACTACCTCTGTCCAGCTCTTTAACCTGCTAAAGGCAAAGAGAAGGACGAGGAAAGGGGCTAGGGTTTTGCAGCGCCGCTGCTGAATGCTTATTGGTTGCAATGGCAGCCTACCATTCTGGTCCCCTAGACCTATTACAGGTTCTGACGGAGCGACCCGCGCTTCCTCCTAGGCGTGACAGGATCTTTTTCTCTCTCCCAGGAGCTTTTCATCTATGTCAACATCTCCATCAGACGCGTGACAGTAGCAAGCCTCGCGCACTACAGGCGTGCGCAATTGCTGACGGGGTGCAGAGTCATGTCACTAACACACGACCAATAACTAGGCGAGTCTCCATCACCAATGTTGGGCGCGACTGTAGGTTATTTTTAGAGATTTCACCACCAGACATTTCTTAATCCCCAATTATCAAAGCTTTGTCCACCACTGCTGTTGCGACAGGTAATCCTAAACCTTGTAATATTGGATTTACAAAATCCTTTTTGGAAGATTTAAAGAATAATAATCATCCTACTGCTTCTGGCCCTGCATTTTTTGATACAATTATTTGACAACTTCCGAAACCTTGTATAAAAGGGGATGTTCTTGCTATTAAAATTTTTGAAGATGAATATCAAGCCAGTATTGCTGAATGCATCAATACTTTATATGGGAGAATTACTTTGTCGAAAGGGGATAAGTTGTATCTGATTAAGAAGTTGAAAGAGAAAATTTCCATTATATGGAATATTTCTTCTGATTGGTCATTGGTTTCTCTTGGTAAGGGATTCTTTGAGTTCTCTTTTGTCTCCAAGAATGATCTTATTAGAGTTTGGTCACTTGGTTCTCGTAATTTAAATTCAGGTGTTCTGCGTCTGTTTGCTTGGAAGATACTAGTGTGGTAATTGTAGATGAAGAGAATGATCCCAATCGCTTCAAGGGTATTAATAACATTGCTATTTTACCTGAGGAGATGGCTGGAAGTCCAAACCCTCTTCTTGGTGCAGCAAAAAAAATTCCTACTAGTCTTGATGAGCAAAAGGATTCTTCGCTTTTGTCAGCTCCTCATTGTGAATTGTCTCTTGAGAAATCTACTTTTGTTCATAGTTCTCCTATGAATGCCCCCATTTAAGGGGTGTTGGTGGTCCCTTCTTCTTCAAATATCTCTTTGCAGGAGGCTCATACTTCCTCCACCCAATCTCCCACAACTAGGCCTGATCCCTCATTGTCTGATTCTACTTCTAACTTAGTTGAGGCAACTGACATGAGAATTTTAGGAAAGAAGTGGGGGGATGTCTCAGGTGATGAGGCTGTTTCTACTACTCAAGTACCTGTGGCGCATAATAATTTTTTCAATTCGACGGCCCAAAATTTGCTTGCTGCCTCAGAGTCCGTTTCTACATCGAATCCGGTAGTTGAACCTGACATGAAAATTTTAAGAAAGCTTTGGGGTGAATCCTAAGATGATGTTGGTGATCCGGTGGTCTCTGATTCCCATGGATCAGCTGTGCGGTATGATTTCTTTGAACCAGTTGTGTCCAAGACTCAAAAGAAGAAATGGAAGCAAAAAAAGAAATTGGTTGTTGGATACAATACTTGTTCAAAAGCAAATTCTGTCTCATTATCTTTTTTATCTTGTTTTATTTTTTAGCCATTTTTTTTCGTTTGGATGGATTACTGCTTTGTCTCTAGGTTCTCTCTTGCCTTGGGTTTTGGTCTAGTCCCCCCTTGGTCTCTTTTGTTAACAAATTGTTCTTTGGTTAAAAAAAATGTTTGCTCGATGTCTTAAAAACAAAAAAAGGACGGGTTGAATATTTCTTTGACATCTCTAAGGCTGACCAAATCTTTGACTATGTCCTCGAAGACAAGTAGATAAAACTCCTTGACAGCCATAAGATTCCCCCTCCTGAGGAAATAAAGGGGAAGAGACACTGCAAGTGGCATAATTCCTACAATCATGTTAGCATGACCATCAATATGGTCTCCTTCTCAGGGAGCAGCCGCGGGAAAGGGAAGAAGAAGTATGCGTGGGTCCCTAAAAGGAAATTTCCAAGAGAGGGAGACTTCCGTGTTCGACCGCTTGGGCTCACCACGTAGGGGATCCACAATTGCAGAACGAATGGCCCTATTACAAGAAAAATTACAGATAGGGGCGCCGAGTCAGTCTCAAAGACCCCAGAAGAAACTTCCTAAGCTGCGTAGGCTTGTTCACGAGCTCAGGGAGTTGCATTTGTCCAAACTCAATCCCAATAGACATTTGCCTAAACCCAGGGACATGAGGGAAAGATTCCAGCCCGTCTCACTTGGGGGGCACGGTAGGCCCACCGATGACTCCATTGGGTAGGCCACCCTACCAACCACAGATGAGGGGATTCGCCCCAGAGAAGAAAGAAGGGTGGCACAAGTCACCGAGGCACAAAATTCGACTTCGGTGGACATTACGGTCCTCAATGACCGAGAGCTGGGAGCCACCAGAACAGTGAAACCTCATTCAGGTGTACCACCAGATCAATGAATGACGCAGGCAACTGTTTAGATACTGACCCCCAGGGTGGCCTCCAAATCTCGCTCGCAGAAGAGGAAGCTATAGGGGGCCAGGGATTTCAACAGGATGAAGGAAACTCTCCAGATGCTCGCCTCGGCAAGAGATGCGAATGCCCAGACCATCCTGGCAGCATCTGTGGTTACAGTGTTGGAACAGGCTTTCCCAAAACCGGTCGAGGACACACCTCTAGAGCAGGCTCTTGAAGCAGCTGCCACCGAACCGCCTGTTGACCAATACGGAGGAGACACGACAATGGTGGGTATGGTGGATGCACCTCATAGCCCACTCACAAAGGCGGTGATAGAATGCCTTTACAGGCCCCAGAGTCCCGGACAATGCCAACCAGTTAACATGCCCTAGGACGTGGGACCCATAACAGAACAAGAGTTGCAAGAAGATGACCTCCTAGGAGAAGAGGAAGAGTGCCTTTCCGATCCCCGAGATTTCGATGGGAATTCCATGACCGAGTCAATACTGGACGATTTAATGGATGAAGCCGATGGGGAGTTCTATGCTAACATAGAAATTGTAGGCCTCCTTCCACCAGAATTCTGGGGAGCCAAGGATCAATCAAAGACCCTCGAGGGAGATGTCTTTGCCGAGGAGGCCAAATGGGCCGCCTTGACAGAAGCCGAGGGACCTGTAACGGAAGGCATACTTTCTGAAAAGCCAACCGCAGACATGACAAGACACCTGAAGCCATTGTACATCAAAGCCCATCTCACCGGGAAGCTGTTCAATAGGGTCTTCGTGGATGGTGGTGTCGTGCTGAATATGATGCCGCTGTCAACCATGAAAAGCTGGGGAAGAATGCCGAAGATCTCATTTCAACCACCATGACCATGACCAGCTTCATGGGACACCCGTCTCATGCATTAAGAGTGTTGGTGGCCAACGTAACAGTTGGGTCAAAGGTAACTCGATCGACATTCTTTGTCATTGAAGGAAAACCCTGACTCAAGGTGATCCTTGGGAGAGACTAGATCCATACAAATGAATGCGTCCCCTCCACTTTGTATTAGAAGGTCATGATATGGGCGAAGGACAAGGTGGAATAGTAGAGGCCGACCCTATCCCTTTCCCAGCTAAGATAAAATTGTTCGAGGCCGTGTTCTACTCCCCTCACCTTCATCCTATTGCTATCCCAGGAGACTATGAAGAAGGAGGTATAGAGACCAAGAATGGACCAAGAATGGCTTTGAATTCAAAATGTTGGCCAACCCAAGGCCTAGCAATGAGGATAATGATTAGTCTCCCTTCAGAGGTAGAGAGCCTGTTGGATCGATTGCACCTATTTCGAATAGAGTCCAGCATTGAAGAGGCTATCTTCAGTGCCGTGTATGGAGAAGATACAAACTCGGAACACTCACCCCTAGAGGCTTTTGACGACCTTGGATACAAGACGTTTCCTTTGAGGCTCAGGCCCTCTAGTGAAGGTCAACTTGGGAACCGAGGATGAACCGAGGATGACTAAAGTTAGCGGTGAACTCCAGCCGCAGTAACGTGATTAGGTGGTAGCTCTGATACGGGACTACCCTAACTGCTTTGCATGGAATTATCATGAGATGCCAGGCCTTGATAGAGCCTTGATGGAGCGTAGGTTACCCATCAAGGAAGGTTTCAAGCCCCACAAGCAGCCACTGAGGAGGTTCAACCCGCAACTAATGCCGCAGATCAAAGCCGAAGTGGAAAGACTCCTAGAGGCAGGGTTCATCAGAACTGCCAGGTACGTAGAATGGCTATCTAAAATAGTCCCTATGATCAAAAAGAATGGCCAGCTCAGGGTTTGTATTGACTATAGAGACCAGAACTTGGCCACTCCAAAGGATGAGTACGGTATGCTTGTGGCCGATATGCTTATCGATGCCGCGAAAAATAATGCCATCCTCACTTTTATGGACGCCCATTCTGGTTACAACCAGATTTATGTGGCCGAGGCTGAAACCCATAAGACTGCCTTTAGGTGCCCAGGCGCCTTAGGTATCTATGAGTGGCTCATGATGCTTTTTAGCCTCAAGAATGCTGGTGCAACGTACCAAAGGGCAATGAATGCCATCTTCCATGACCTTACTGGTAAAAACATGGAGGTGTACATTGACGATGTGGTAGCCAAATCCAAGAGCTTCGAGGCCCACTTGGCAGATCTCGAACAAGCTTTAAAACGGATGAGCTATCCTGGAGGCGAGACCTCCTAGAAATAAGAAGGAGCTGTAGAGTTTGCTGGGCAAGATCAGTTTGCTAAGGAGATTCATTGCTAACTCGATAGGGAAGCTGAAAGCCTTCTTGCCCCTGTTAAAAAGGAATAATGATGAAGAAATGATGTGGGGAGCCAAACAACAAGAGGCCTTTGACCAAGTCAAGGCTTCCTAGACCAACCCCTCTGTCCTGGTGCCTCCGCAGCCTGGGAAGCCTTTGAAGTTATACATTGCGGCTGAAGACCAAGCAATCGGCTATTTGTTAGCTCAAGACGATGATAATGGCACCGAGCGTGCTATATATTATCTTAGAAGGATTCTTAGTGACGCCGAGACTAGATACTCTCCTAATGAAAAGCTTTGTTTATCCTTGTTTAATGCTTGTACAAAACTTGAATACTATCTTCTGCCTAAGGAAGTTTTGGTTGTTCGAAAGGTTGATATTATCCGATACCTTCTTAATAGGCCTGTCTTACAGGGAAGACTCGTTAAGTGGGCCATTAAGTTGAACGTGTTTGCCTTAACCTATGTACCTTTGAGAGCCGTGAAAGGTTAAGCCCTGGCAGATATCTTGGCTCAGCATCCATGTGTAGATATACATGATGCTCCGGTCAAATCTGTTATTACTTAGGCCTGAAACCCTGGGTCCTCATGTTTGATGGGTCAAGCACCCAGACGGGGGCAGGGGTAGGAATAGTCATCACCAGCCCTTGCTGCCAGACGTGGAGGTTCATGTGCCAGATAGGAGATCAATCCTCCAACAATCAGGCTGAGTACGAAATCTTGATCATGGGACTTGATATCTTGGCCGGCATAAAGGCCCACTACACGGAGATAAAGGGGGATTCACAACTGGTGATCAAGCAAATCATCGGGGAATATAAGTGCTACAATGCCAAGCTCAAGGAGCTAAGGGCTTCGGCGCACAACTTGCTAAAATTGTTCACCGACGTCGTCATCATGTATTTCCCCAAGAATGAGTACCAACAAGCCATGTTGACGGAGTTGGACTCGGTGGATGACGACAGGCTGGATGCCCTTAGTAGAATAGAAATGAACAAAGTCAAAACGGCCCAAGCCTACAACAAACACGTCAAACCAAAGAAGTTTGTTGAGGGTAACCTCGTGTGGAAGGCCATATTGCCACTCGGGAGGAAAGACCCCCAGCTAGGCAAGTGGTCCTCGAATTGGGACGGACCCTACATCGATAGTAAAGTATACCGCGGTGGAGCGTATCGTCTAGTCACTCTAGATGGAGAAGAATTCGAAACAAAGATAAACGGCAAATACCTTAAAGCATATTATCATACTCTATGGGAAAATATGCGAGGAGAAGAAAAATGGCTTTGAAAAGCAATACAGAACATTGTCAAGATGGTTCGACACTCACCGGCGTCCTAGTGGGAAAAAAGAGACGAATCTTAAAAACCTTAGCTCCCCGTTACAAAAACCCAATGAACCACTTCTACTCATTGGTGAGATAGCCAGAAGAAAGCTGTTGAGATCATCCCCTGGCTTACCAAGGGACCATGTAGACCCGTTGTCTGTGAACAAACCTTGAAATACAACATGAAAGTTAGGGCCAGTAAAGGATTTTCTCTTGAAGAACTAAAGGCACCACCGGTTCCAAATACCCTTCTTGGGGGCACAAAGACGTTTTAACCAGCAGCAATACTCGTCGGTAGGATTGGCCCAATCCCTACTCTTTGCCACAGTGACAACCGCCGTAAACCAATCCTGGGGGATGGGCAGGCCACCTGAAATTCCAAAGATAGGGATCAATGCGTCAAAACCTTCGCGGACCCTAGCGACAGGAATTTGAATGGTTGTTCCCCCGGCAACGGCAAGCAGAACATCCTGTGGGGTAGCCTTAAGAGGAGAGCTCCTAGAAGACAGTGGGAAACTCACGGGACTATCGTCACCGCCGTTGGAAGGCATGGCAGACGGAGGGAAGGAGCACAGCAGGGTGAAAGTGGTCTTGGTTCATATGAAAGGGAAAGCGAAATGATGGTGGGGAGTTTTTGAAGGAACAAGTAACCGTGTAGGGGTAATGATGAGGGCTATTTATAGCCTCAAGCAAAATCTCAACCGGCGTGCCCTTGGGAACCGTCGCGTAGTCGTTTTGATTCGAGCGGAGCGCCAAGTGTCACATAGCAGCAGTTACGTCTCCTCTTACTGTCATCTCAACTCATGTCAAGGGGTTTTCGTACCGTCAATCACGTCCTCAAGGCTGTATAACAGCACAAAAAGGGGGGCAATTGTTAACACCCAAAATAATTAAGTTGTGGGCAGAGGGCTAAGAGGAGAAACGATGAATTATGGTGTGAAGGCAAGCCACACGACAACGTTAAAAGGGGGTATTTGCCAGAAAGAGTGAAGTCAAAACAGGTCCTCGGGGCATACTAAACGACAGAACTCCCCGATGGAAGGTTACACCAGAGGGCCAATGAGCTAAGCCGAGCGAAAGTGATAGCCCAAACCTATAGAGTGCCAAGGCCCAGGTGGCTCGGGTGCCTAAGCTATTTCTTAAAAGGGGCTAGAGCAGCCGAGCCACTGAGTGGCTAGGCAAGGTGGGAATTGCTTGGAAGGAAAGACATGACACGAAGATAGAACGTGGGAGCGGTTGAAGTTCAAGAGGAAGAGCGAGGACGGAAAAAATGGAGCAACGAGCACTTACCCCACTAACCGTGCCAGTGGGAACGTGGGCAGTAACTCCGCCTTATTGAGAGCCTAGGAAGTAATGAGAGCCATTGATCTTAAATCAATCCAACGGCAGGCAAATGTTTGCTAGCATAGTTGCCGAGGAGGGCCTGTGTATATATATAGCAATAGAGTAATTGTACAGGGGACACATTCAATCAATCAAACTCTACGTTTATTTCAATTTATCTTCTTTTATCACATTTTTATCCTATTACTTTATGCATTAGTTGTAGTATAATCCAACACTCGCGTCCCTCTCACCTTGCCTGACCCTTTCTAGAGGAGTCAGGAAACCCATAGTTGAGGAGCAGAGTTCCCTCCTCGACGCAATTGCTTGAAAAAACGAGGAATCAATGACTGTCCAAACCTCTGGCCGACCCCATGGCTAGGACCTAAGAGTTTGACGACAACAAGCTCCTTCTTTGTCCTAGGGGGTCTTGCCTCCAAAATAGCCCAAGCTTTTTTGTTGTCTACCTCAATGCCCTGATTGTGCACCAAGAAGACTAGGAAATTGCCTGCAGATACGACAAAAGCATACTTAGTAGGGTTCATTTTGAGATTGTGGAGCCTTATCCCTTTTAGAGCCTCTTCAAGCTCAACTAAGTGGGTTTCAAAGCTCTTGGACTTGACCACCACATCATCAATGTATACTTCCATGCTTTTACCAATGAGGTCATGGAAAATAACATTCATGGTCCTTTGGTATGTGGCTCCAGCATTCTTGAGGCTAAAAGGCATAACCAACAATTCATAGATACCTAAGGCGCCAGGGCACCTAAAGGCAGTCTTATGGGTGTCAGCCTCGGCCACGTATATTTCGTTATAACCAGAATAGCTGTCCATAAAAGTTAAAATGGCATTGTTAGCCGCAACATCTACAAGCATATCGGCCACAGGCATACCATACTCATCTTTTGGAGTGGCCAAGTTCAGATCTCTGTAATCAATATAAACCCTGACCTGGCCATTCTTTTTTATCACAGGGACTATATTAGACAGCCATACAACGTACCTAGCAGTTCTTATGAACCCTGCCTAGAGCAATCTTTCCATTTCGGCCTTGATATGTGCCATGAACTGTGGGTTGAACCTCCTCGGCGACTGCTTATGGGGCTTGCAACCTTCCTTGATGGGTAACCTATGCTGTTAAAGGCTCTATCAAGGCCTGATATCTCATGGTAGTCCCATGAAAAATAGTCACGGTAGTCCTTGAGCCTCAAACGTTGGTATCCTCCTCTGAATGGGTTCTATGTGGGGAGGTTCGGCCAACGTCCCATCGTCGAGGTCATTCGAAGCCACTTGGGAGGAGCATTCAGAGTACCCGTCTTCTTCATACATGGCACCAAACATAGCCTTTTCAATGCTGGATTCGATTTGGAATACGTGCAGTCGATCCCGTAGGCATTGTACTTCTGTTGGGAGATTAATCATTATCCCCATTGCTAGGCCGCGGGTTGGCCAATATTTTGAATTCAAAACCCTTCTTAGTCCAATCACATTATTCTATGCCACTTTCCTAATAATTTCTAGCATTGGCAATAGGACGCAAGTGAGGGAAGTAGAACACGGCCTCAAACATCTTTACCTCGACAGGGAATGGATTAGACTCTGCCTCCTCTATTTCCACCTTATCTCCTATCCATATCATTAGCTTTTGATGCAGGGTGGAAGGAACACACTCAGTTGTTTGGATCCAATCTCTCCTCAGGATTAAAGCATATGAAGGCTTCCCTTCTTTGACAAAGAAGGCCGAACAAGTAACCTTATACCCAACCGTTACATCGGCCACCAACACTCCCAATGCATGAGATGGGTCGCCGATGAAACTGGTCATGCTCATGGTGCTTGGAATAAGGTCCTCGGCATTCTTTGATTGCTTCTTCATTGTGGCCAACGACATGATGTTCAGCACAGCAACACCATCCACGAAGACGCGATTTAACAACTTCCCATTCAAATGGGCTTTGATGTACAATGGCTTCGAGTGTCTAGTCATGTCTGCCATTGGCTTCTCAAACAGCACACCCTCCGTGATTGGTCCCTCTGCTTCTGCCAAGGCAACCCATTCAGCTTCCTCGGCGAAGACATCTCCATCGAGGGCTTTTGGTTGATCCTTATTTCCCCAGAACTCCGGGGGGAGAAGATAAAATGAAATAAAACATAGAGTTTGATTGATTAATATGTGTCCTTTTTACATTTACATTGTGCTATATATATACATAGGCCCTCGTCAGTCACTATCCGAGCCAACACTTGCCTACCGTTGGATAAAGCTAAGAGCAACGCCTATCATCGCTCCTGAGCCCTAAAGAAACGCAGAAACTACCCAGGATCCCACTAGCACGGTTCTATCTTCGTGCCTTCTTTTCTCTATCTTCAATTGCTCCCATGTTCTATCTTCGTGCCTTCTCTATCTTGCCTTCTAAACAAGCCTGCCTTTCCTTGGCTGACTTTTGTCCTGGGACAGTAACTTAGGCAACCGAGTAACCCTAGCCATGGCACTCTACAGGTTGAGGCTTTACTCTCCCTCGGCCTAGCTTGTTGACCCTCGGGCTTACCCCTTCCTCGGGGAGTTTGTCGTGTAGTGTGCCCTGAGGGCCTCACTTTAGTTCACTTCTATCAGCAATTACCTCTTGTGTTTTACTAAGATGGCCTGCCTCAACACTCTAACCCTTTTCCCCTTTTCCATATCCCTCGACCTACGACTTAATTATTTTTGGGTGTTAACACTGAGTAACCGAAATTTTTTGTAAAGACCTAGGAAATTCGAAGATCTCCCATTTACACAATATCAAAACTTAATCTATTTAACGAAATGATTTGGATCAATAAGGCCATGAGAATGTCAA
Source organism: Astragalus glycyphyllos (assembly GCA_963573325.1). Lineage (NCBI taxonomy): Eukaryota > Viridiplantae > Streptophyta > Magnoliopsida > Fabales > Fabaceae > Astragalus > Astragalus glycyphyllos. The sequence goes on along the minus strand of OY754309.1, from coordinate 28,318,314 downwards.
TAATAATCAACAAGCATTTATGACCATATAAGTATATATGTAAACAGTATAAAAGCATACTCGTTAGGAGTATTGATAGTATACTTACAATGTACTTCTATATTTATGACCTTACAAAATGTGGAACTTTGGAATATTAAAAGAAGCACAATATTGGATACTAAAGAAATTTTGTGCTTTTACCAACAAATTTGACCTAAACATCAAATTATGATGTTTATTGAGATTATAAATATATATAAATATATATATATATATATATATATATGGCCAAACTTATGGCATTTGGGCCCAACCCATTGCCTCCTTTCGCCGCGCCCGGATCCGCATCCAACGGACCAAACCCGCTCATCTGATCCAACGGTGTGGGCACGGCACCCTCTCTATAAATATGGGACTCGCTCACCATTTCCAGGGACGTTTTCCATTCCCGTCTCTATTACCTCTTCACTTACCTTGCTGACTTAGGCATCGGAGTGCTTGCAGGTACCCCACCCGAGGCACGGGAGAAGCACACCTCGTCCAATCCGAGGTCCAGTTTCAACCACCCGAAGTCATCCTTCCGTCCTCGCAGCGCGCATTTATCCGAGGTAACCACTTGTACTCCGGTGCTGAAGGGACCTCTGATCTCCGAGCTTCACGCTCCATCAAAGGCGAAAGACCCCCTGATCTCCGAGCTCCATGCTCCATCAGGGGATAAAGACCCACTAATCTCTGAGCTCCGCGCTTCATCAGGGGATAAAGACCCCCTGATCTCTGAGCTCCGCTTTCCGTCCGGGGATAAAGACATCGCTGATCTCCGAGCCTCGCGCTCCATCAGGGAACAAAGATATTCCTGATTTCCGACCTCCGCGCACCAATCAGAAACAATCCAAGGAACTTGCGACAGTTCAGGAAAAGGCATTCAGGTAACCTTTGACTCGGCTTCGGCCACTCTCATCTCACTACGTCAAATAAAAACCATAAAACAATTGAAATGACAGTGCAGTGAAACAAACTTTCATTGATATCTTAAAAAAGCTTACATAAGGAGGGCCACGGCCTTACATTTACAAAAATAAAAAGATAAAAACAAGAAAGGTTTCATTCAGAAACTTCCGCCTCAGAACCAACAAAGAGTAGCAGCGCAAGATCCAAAGGAGCGCCCGGCACTAGCATCACCAGGTTACCTTCGAAAATGTCATTCTGAGGAACCAACAGGTCCATCGGAAGGTTTGGACTCACCACAGCTAGAAGACTCTGGCATCTCTCAAAGCCTAGCGCTGCCGAGCTCTCCATCCTGGCCTCGGCAGAAGTACAATCCCCTCAAAGCTTTACAAGGTCGACATCAAGGTCGGCGACCTCCTCAAGAGCACGAGCTTCCCTTGCCTCGGCTTCCGCAAGACAAGCTGAGATCCTTTCCACCTCCTCTGCCTCGGGTCGGCCCAACTGCAGTTGGTGTTGATGATCGGCATTCTGCTCATCCGCCAAACCCAGGGAGTCGATAGAAGCCCGGAGCATCCGATTTTCCTCTATGATCTCTGGAATGAGAACGTCACGGTAATACTCCAATTTATCCGTCCGATCAAAGAGATCCCCGTCGAGCTCGTAGTTGATAGCTTCGGCCATCTCCAATCTTTGAGAAAGCTTACACTTCAGGGTCCGCCTCCATCTCCTCCAATTCACGGAACAGCGTCAACGCGGTCTCGGCCACCCGGATACAAGCCTCCAAGTCAGCGTCGGATGGAACCTCAGAAGGTAACTCCGCAGTGACCTCAGGGGAAAAGGCCACCTCTTGATCAGCAACAACCTTGTTTTTCTTCGCAGGCCGGAAAAGAATATCTGTATTCACAGCAACCCGTCTACTCTCGAAGAGCCTTTTCCCCTCTTTCCTGTGGAGGAACACTTCTTCAGTTGGACCTCGGAGGCAGGATCGGGAGGGGGGCAGGTTGCCAGGACATCTCCACAAAAATTAGAAAATCAGAAAGGCGCGGTAAGCAAAATAAAGAAAAGTGCTTTGAGCAAATTCCAAAGGTACCTAGCAGTGACTTCAGTTCACCGGCCGACTTAGCTCCAATAATATCACCACAACGGAACTTGCGTCCGACTCCGACCCCTCGAAATCAACAATTGCCCTATTGGATTTATTGTTTGCAGCTCGGATGAAAATGAAGGACTTCTTAAAGTCCTTGTTGGAATCGTTCACCGGGAAGAAGTATGCCCGATCCCGTCTCCCACGTAGACAAACGTGGCCGTGACGAGTAGAGTCTTCCTTATCCGGCTGATGGAAAACATCAAAAACTAAAAAAAAGACCCTGGTAGACGGAGTCCTCCCGAGGTAGCCCATGCATCCTCGAAGGCTCTGACATATCCCCAAGCATTGGGGGCCAGCTGGGAGGGAGCCACCAACAAGTGATCAAGAATGCTCTGCTAGAACTCCGAGAGCGGGATCTTGATCCCCATCAGCTGTAAGCACCTCTTGTAGAACAAGTACCCGATCTCCTTCGGTGGCAACACGGTGCAAGCAGGAAGTTGCCCCAGATGCTCCAACCTCCACTTCTGCTCCGACGGAGCGACAACGTACTTCTCCAGCTCGGCCACTTCGCCACCACTCAATTTGGACCGGGCGCCCACCATCTTCAAAAAAACCCAGTTGTACTGACTCAGTTCGAATCGATATCCAGCGGCCTCGGGCGTCACAGTATTAGAGCCCTGGGCCTCGGTGGAAACCCCTCCTGGGGAAATCTCTGACGGAGTAACCCTCTGATCTTCCGTGGCTGAACTTGACATCCTCGCAACTGGATCTGGAGACAAAGAACTTGATCTCAAAACACAGAATCCGACCTCGGTACGGTTGCCGGAAAAAGCCTAAATTGCTCTCGCGCGACAAAGAACTCGTAAACAACAAGTGAGAATGGAGGGCTCGAAACAAGTTTAAATACCATGGGGCCTCGAAAGACGAACCATCGCGTCTAATCAATGCGCCTGAGCAACTCCTAACATTGGATTGACTGGAGTTAGGGTAGTTTTCTGGTTGTCTTTGGGATCTTCCCAACAGGCTACTAGATTGGAGTACTCAAATCAGGGCCATATTTGGGAAGGGATGGGTTAAACACAGCCATGGCTTTGGGTGAGCTACAATATTTTTGTTCATGGCCTATAACTCCACAGTTATAGCACAAAGCCTGGAGACGCTCGCATTTATATAAGACCCAAATATGGGGAAGAGTAGACCTTGGAACCCAACAACCAGTAGGTAGAGGCTTCTCCAAGTCTAGAAGCACTCTCACCCTAATAATAAACATGCGCAGAATCCTACCCTTATCAATGGGGTGCTCAGTTTCCAGAACTTCACCAACTTTAGCCATTAGTTTCCTAGCATTGAGAACATTAAGATTCTCCAGTAGTAAATTGTGAATCGGGATCCAAAACGGAGCCCTATTAAACAAGACATCCTGATAGGCAAGGCTAGGAGACTAGTATTCCAAATATCGTAAGTTATTCATAACAAACCAAGGGGATTTGTTGTAGATTTCCTCCATATCTTCCTCCTTGTCATAACTAAAAAAAAATGTTGTTTCCAAGCTCAGTAGTATGTAAGCCTGGGCAATGAGCCCAAGCTTTTGTAATAATACCAGTAATAGCTTTAGCATTCAAGCTTATATTAACTTTAACTTTTCCAGTGAGAGATTTCTTGATAATGGTTGTGCTCTTTTGATTTTCAGATACCAATGGCTCATCTAGAATCTCAGGATTATCAGCGGCTTGAACAAGTGGTGGAGGGGAAGCCATTTACCAGATGAAAACAAAGCTAAATGATAGGATGAACAGACAAGACAAACACCAACAACAGGGAAAGCTTGACACACACAAGAGGGATAGAAATATTGAATGTAATAGTAGTAGCTAGATTTAGAGACTGGAATGTAAACAGACAGACAGTAAAAATGAGAAGATAGACACGGTTAGACCACTAAATACTGACTCAAAGGAACTACGACAGAGCTACTAGACTAACTAATGACACGATGAGGAAACCCCTAACGTAATGGATGACACTCCATGGAAGGATAACGAGAGAGATAAAATAGATTTTCAAAGGAAAAACTTTGAGTGAGCTAACAACGATGGAGGAAGATTCAGACTAGAACCTAACACATCTACGAAACGACACTATGATACGAGAAAAGCAAGAGAAACCTAAGGTTCTAACCAAACTTCGACGCGAGAAAACCTCTAAGGGAACACACGAGACAGACCAACTCCAACGGAAACAAAGATAGCGGCGCTAAAACCCTAGCAAAACCCTAGCGGAGCTAAAAATCGTATGAACTAGGCAAGTTGATGTGTTCAGCTCTCTCATTTAAAATGTGGTAAAGGAATTGGGTTTAGTGGGATTGGGCTGTTGGACCAACTAAAAGGTTTAATAACCACGCCCCTCCCCTTTTTCCTAATACAAGATTGATTCGACTTTTACCCCAAACCTAGTAACTTATTAAAGGCATAAAATTTTAAAACTTCTTATTCACCCTAGAATTAAGGAAACAATTACATAAAGCATACAATCATCACATTCAAGCAATTTAGATCATAAATTTTCGATTCAAACCACAATTTATTAATTCACTTAACAACTTATAATTAAAATTACTTAATAACCAATATAATTAGAAATAATCAACTAACTTACTAAACAAGGTACTTGGTGATGTTACGATACACCCCAACTTGAAAAAAATTTGTCCTAAAAAATAGTTCTAGTCTTATCTACTATTACTTCAGGAGTGCATTTTCTCTAACACCTATAGTGTCATCTATACACGTACTTGAGACAAACAACCTCCTAAAGCTTCACTTACTCTCACGCAACTTCATAATTTTAAACCTTAGCCAAAGCCCTAACTCCTCTTCTTGAATACGTAAAGGGATTCACCCCAACTTTGATTGATCATACACCATCTTGTACCACAGAATAACCTACACATCTTCGCTCATTAAGGATCAAAGGAAATCGTGATTTCATCAAAGAGTTTAAGAAAGAAACAAGAAACATTTTTAAAAGTTGTTTTCCTCTTGAGTGCAATCCAATTTCCTTCCACTTAATATAACTTATACTCTCTACGTGACCCGCTACTATTTACTCGGTGACACAATGACACAATGATCTGTAGCTCTAATTAAGCTTCCGCTACGTACTTTAATGAAAGGAGAAAATCAGGAATCGTATGGCTCGGCATTTCGGGAGTTTTCGGGGTTAAGGCAATCAATTTTCGTCATTCTTAGTACATTGCATGAAATACTGAGTTGATCAGGCTCAATGTTTCACCCAATATGCTGAGAGGTGCTAACAATTGCCTGTCACAATCGCTAAATGAATTGATCTATCTAAGGCATAAAATTGTACAACTTTCTATTCACCCTAGAATTAAGGAAACAATCACATAAAGTATACCATCATCATATTCAAGATAGATCATAAATTTTCTATTCAAACCACAATTTATTAATTCACTTAATAACATAATTAAAATTACTTACTAACCAATATAATTAGAAACAATCAACTAAATAATTAAACAAGACTTGGGGATGTTACAGTTTCTTTCTGGTATGTTTTGAACACGAAACAAAAAATAGGTTTCTTTATAAATGTTTGCTATTAAAAAATCATATATATGCTCTAATGTAACATGTGATATATTTAAATATATTTCTTTATCACAATCTAATTTTAAAACATAAATATTCAAATCGTTCCTTGGACGAGTGTACAGTAACGAGAACAACAGCAACAATTAGTTTTGTCTTTCAAAATCATTTTAAATCAATGATCTCTCAAGTTGGTTATGCTAATATTGACAACTAGTACAATAATTAAAAAGGAAGAATATCAATTTTACTTGTTTTGACGATATTAGCCCTGTCATAAGAGTCTGTTTGCTTTATCAAGGGGAAAGTTCTGGACTGAACAATACCAAATAGAATAGTACTAGACAACTTTGTGTGGTGCACTGTGTGTCAAAAAAAAAACTGTGTGGTGGACACTAGACATCATAAAAAACAAAAATGTAAAATTTACTACAATTTATTTTATGATATATATAACTTATAGCATATTATAACATATATTTATAGTGAGAGAGGAGAAAGAGAGTATTTATTGACAAGGAAACATCTTGTGGTATTTTAAATAGTCTTTACGTGGGACAAAAAGTCGTCGTGTTGTTTAATGAGAGAGAGAAATTTGTGTTTTTCAACGGTCTGTTGCCCCTTTATTTACCTAATACCATAACCAATTTTCAAATTGAACAGGGTAAAATTAGAGTTGTCCCCATGATTGTATCTAAGGCATTATAATTGACCATGCTGGTATTAGACATTACACTAAGTTCATACAATCCAAAGGAATATTACGCCACCAATCAGATAACTTAAAAATAGAATTGCGACCTTCTATACTTATAAACCAGGTCCATGTTATGGGCTTAACATGATTAACAACTACGTGCGGATTAAAAACATGACCTCAAATAGGGATATGGTTTCGATGGAACCAAATACACAAAGATACGGTCATCCAAATCATATATTTCAATCTGCACACCTTCTTCGATTTCAATTGCAAGCCATGAACCCGAAAGTGCTCGACGCCTACAAGAATATCTGCATCCGCCATTCCCGACCAATTCTAAACTGCATTCCAAACTACGCTGGAGCACCTGCACAAGAAAAATAAATGGGAAATCGACTCAACTTGCTCAAAACAAAAAGGGTAACACGCCGCATGAGGGTCATTAATAATGCTCCATTAGAAAAAAGTCACAATTTAATTTTTTTAAGATAACAGTATAATATATTCGTCATAAAATAAAGCATTGAGAATAAGGAGCATATACATCGCATGTTAAAATACAAATACCAAAAGAGAACACGCTTAGGCTCTACAAGAGATAGGGGCTTTTAAAAATAACTAGCCCCCTAGCCCGTGCGATGCACGTGGTTGGATAAATTCTATCGTATAATCGAGTAATTAAATCATTTCGAAAGACTAATATCCCATCGTGCTTGAAAGTAAATTTCGCGTCGGCCAACACCGAGTTTGTCAACTGTGAGAATCAAACTTAGGAGCACGGTATCGACTCCGGTGCCCTAGGATAGTCTATGTCATTGGGCAAATGGTGTTAGTTTGAAAAATATAAAATCTAATAACTGTGAATAAAAATTAAATATAAAGATAAATTAAATAAAAAGATTATCAATTTTAAAAGGAACATTAACAAAGACACACATCCTCCATAGATAAAATAAGAAGAAAAAGTCTAAAGAATTTTAATAACATATTCCACATTCATCAAATGCAAATATAAAAAATTAACCCATAATTAGAAAGAAAAGAAGTCAGCACAATTAAAAAGTGAAACACGCTGGGTATCATGCATGGTTGAAGGAAAACCCATGATAACATAAGAGTAGTTATACAAAACTGAAAAAGATTATGGAGGTTTTATTGTAAATGTGGCTGAAGGTCTCGTTGAAAGAAGATCATGAAGGTTCTATTGTAAATTTGGCTGAAGTTCTCACGGGAGTCAATGCAGCAACGTTGTACTCTAAAATACCCCAAAATACACTATCAACGTCGTAGTTAACATATTTTTTCACAAGCTTATTATTTTTTACCAAACTGGTTATATACGAAAAAACTTCTGATATTTGAAGAGTTAAATCTTTTTCGAATCCCAAAGTAATTCAAAACACACTGCTTAACATTTCACTTTACGGATTCTTTTACAAAATAATTTTTTTTACCATCAAGTACACCAAAACACACTTTTTAGCATATCACTTTACGAATTTTTTTATGAAATTAATTTTTTTCCATCGAAATTATTATTCAAGAAAAAATTTTACATATTTAAACATTTAAAATTTTTTGACACTGTAAAAGAAAGGAAAAAACTAAACCAAAAAACAAAAAGTAACAAAAATAATTGAAACAAAAAAGGAAGAAGAGAAAAAAAGGAAAAAAAAAGCAAAATAAAACTGAAATGAAAACAAAAAACGGCAGAAAAAAAAGAAACAAAAAGCAGAAAAAAACGAAAACTTGCGCGCGCAAGTGACAAGCCGCATTAGATTCTTAGATCCGTATGTACAAATTGAAATAATTCTATAAATAAATTATAAGATGCATACTAGCATTGAAAGATAAAAAAAATTACAAGTCATTCATATTACAGTGTCCTGAATAAATGCTGGGTAATATTTTTATTGTGTGAAATATATATATATATATATATATATATATATATATATATATATATATATATATATATATATATAACTCAGAGGTGTGGTTGAGCGGTTGGGGCTCATCCTCCGTCCGACGGTGGACACCTTGATCTCGACCAATATATATATCTGTGTGTGTACTCGCGTGTGCGAGCGTGTGCATTGGTGGAACCAAAAAGTTTGCATCGTGGGGGCAAAAAATAATTAGTATTTTTTAGAAAAGATATTATAAGTATTTATAAAATATATATTTTCACAATTAAAAAGAGTAAAGACTCGGCCCTATATCATTATTTTACAAAATAACTTATTTGCTCTTTGAGAAATGAAAAATATCCATTTAGTTATCAAAAAATTAGTTTGACTAATAGTTTAGTTTTTACTGACCAAGTAAGTAATTTCCATTTCTCAGAGAATAAATAGGTCTCTTTTTGCTGTGAACAATTTTTTTGAGTCATTACTCGTTAAAAACGAAAATACTTATGCTTTTCATTGTGTATAAGTGACTGAAATAATAAAAATTGGAAGAATTAAAAAATAAATTAGTATTCTTTATACCTACGTTTAAAAAATAATTGGCGTATGGGAGCATTTTACATGGTGGGGCAATTGCCCACACACCACTCATAGTCAACAACAAATCCATCACATGCATCTATCTATAAAGAAGCATTACTCTCGAACGAAGGACCCAAGGAAGATTCAACAAAAAATGGAACTATACTGGTTTTGGGTTTCTGCTGCCACTTTGTTAGCATGCTACATCTTTACAAAAAATGTAGTTAGGAATTTGAATGGTTGGTATTATGATCTAAAATTTAGAAACAAAGAACACCCACTACCTCCTGGTGACATGGGATGGCCTCTTATTGGCGATCTTTTCTCCTTCTACAAACATTTCTCATCGGGTCACCCTGATTCATTCATATCCAACCTTAGTTTCAGGTGTTGTTCTATTTCATTCTCTTTCTCACCCAAGCTTTTTTTTCCACCTTTTTCCATCACAGGAACACATAAACTGCATTTATGTTTAGAATTCGTATGTTTCAATGTAAAAAGTAATTGACACCCAAAAACAAAATGAGATTGTCCAATATTGCACATCAAGTCTAATAATTATTGTGTGTTCTCATATTAAATTTGATGATATTTTTTCAGATATGGGAGAACTGGCATCTACAAGACTCACTTGTTTGGAAGTCCTAGCATTATTGTGTGTGCACCTGAGATATGTAAAAAAGTGCTTATAGATGATGTGAACTATCAGTTAGGTTATCCAAAAGCCACCACAGAGTTGACACGAAGTAAACACTTGAGTAGTAGTGTGGATCATAGGCGTTTTAAACGCCTACTCACTGCTCCCATTGTTGGGCAAAATGCATTAGCAGTGTACCTAGAACGCATTGAGGATATTGTGATCAACTCGTTAGAAGAAATTTCCAGCATGAAACACCCGGTTGAGTTATTAGAGGAGATGAGGAAGGTTTCCTTCAAAGTAATTATTCGCATCTTCTTGGGGTCTTGCAATCAAGGGGTCATTACAAAATTTGGAGACTTATTTAATATTATGAATAATGGTTTGTTCTCTATCATACCAATAAAGGCACCTGGTTTTGCTTTCAACAATGCACTCCAGGTTTCTACTTTTACATCTTCATATTCCCTCTTTCTATCCTCTTTAATTTAGAGCAATGTTACCAAATCTTCCTTTATTTATTCTTGCCACTTCCCCATCCTTGTAATTCCTAAATACCCTTACTAACCTACCATTTCCCTATTTAAGAAAAAGTTATTAACGCTTTCCCTGGTTAATCCTTACATAAGATCTCTCTATCTGTAATGCCTAGCTCAATTGGCAAATACAGAAATTGTTAGGCTGGAAATCATGTTTCGGATTTGAACCCGGGATCTTACAGTTCTGTGTGTGAGTTTAAAGTGGCATTTACCACTCCTCTAGAACAAAAAAAATGTCTAATTACAAACCTCTCTCCCAAACCCAACAAACCTTTGTCTATCACGTTCTCTTTCTTCCTTGTTAAATTGCCAATAAATGCATCAACAAGTTTCCGGATCTACAGACTATAAATGCAAAAAAGAACGATGTTCTCACATGGGGAAATTGGGTCGGGTTGGAAAATAGTGGGCAGGGGAAGGGTGGTAGGGAATGGAAGGGACTAATTTTTGAGTATTTATGGGGTAGGGTATTTTTGTCATTTTACATAAAAGTGGTTGGTGAGAAAATGAAACGTGGCAGGGGTAAATAACACAATCTTTAATTTAGTTTTTTTTTATATTTTTGTTTTTGTTGTTATGGATATATGTCTGAATGTCTCATTTTTGTTCGAATGGCTTTAGGCGCGTAAGAAGCTGGTCAAAGTAGTTCAATCTATTCTTGATGAAAGGAGATTAAGGACAAAAACTAGTGATATTGGGGAAAATAAAGATCTTGTAGATATTCTTCAAGAAGTCAAGGATGAAACTGGTGAGAAATTAGGGGATGATGACATTATTGACTTCTTAATAGTGCTTCTATTTGGTGGTCATGAAACAACAGCAATTGCTTTGACGTGGTCGGTAATATATCTTACACAAAATCCAAAATGTTTAAAGAGAGCCAAGGTAAGATACACTTTCATATATAATTGAGGCCTATGTTGAATTGGTTACTTTGCATCTTTTAATGGTATATGTGTGTCATCAATAAAAGTTGTTTGGTTCATCAATAAAAGTATATAATTTTCATTAAAACCACAACTAGAAACTCGGTATGTGGCTCTTTGATTCCTTTTCTTATTATTGCTATGGTGGGATCAAGCATTCAAACTTCAGTTACGAAAAATTTCACATTCCTTTCCACATTTCTTATCTAAAGTCCTTTAAAAGCTTGGACACATCACCTTCAATTTAATGTCACTCATGTTTTATTAATAAGCAAAATTTATGTTAAAAAAATGATATACTAAGGGTACCCCAACCCTTACAAATACATGGGATCTCACTAAAACCTCAATGAGCCAAAAGCCCATAGGAAAAAGACCTTAAGAGTTAAAAGAGTACCTAATCAAGAAGAACGAAGGAAAAACCTGCTCTAAGTTCCCTTTCGCAGTACTATTATCTTTCTTAATTGTTTGTAACTTATTTTTCCCTTTATAATTTTTTTTTCTCATAAAAGATTGATAGGGATAAATTGACCTCCATAATGGCTCTTTCTTGGATTCTCAGATAGGATAATATAAGTTAATGGGCAATAAAATAATAATATAATATCTATGTCTTTTTCTTGTAGGAAGAGCAGGAAGAAATCTTAAAAGCCAGATTGCCCTCAGAAAAGCGATTAAATGTTAAGGAAATTAAACAAATGGTTTATCTTAATCAGGTAAGAAAATTAGATGAGTTACATACTGTTGTAACTATTAACGTTGGAAGTTATATTTTATTTGCCCCATTAAAATGACAACATAAAAGAAGTTTAAAATTACTGGGTTTGTTATCCCTTGCAGGTTATCAGTGAATCGTTACGTCGTACCAATAATGCGTTCTCAGTATTTCGAGAGGCAACAACTAATCTAAACATCAATGGTTTTTTCTATATTCATTGCAACCATGTTACCTTTGTATATTTCTAACATGTTAATTGTTGCTTTCTCTGGTTTTTTCTTAACTGTCAGTTTTTTTAAAAAAATGTTCTTTTTTTATTTTTCATTTTGATAGTATAATGTTTTATTAATGATTTGTTTTTTTAAAAATACTCTTAGTTATTTATTGTAGAGAAAGAAATAAGGGTAACAGGTAGTAAATAGTCAAATATATAATAGGAAAATGACTAATAGTTTTATGAAAATCAACAAAATTTATGCATTTCTTTTGGTTTACGTAAAACAACCTTAAAATACATATATATAAATGAAAGGTAGTACTTATTGTGTTTGTGAGTTATCGTACTATTTAAACTACCTACACGAAATTCTGTTTACTTGTTATGATTTTTAAAATGGATAATGACTAAAATATATTATCTACTTAATATTTTTAGGTTATTTCATACCAAAAGGATGGAAAGTGCTAGTTTGGTTACGAAATCTTCATATGGATCCTGAATATCATTCAAATCCAGAAGAATTTAATCCATCAAGATGGGATGTAAGATGGATAATCTATATCTACTCTTTAATTTCACAGAATCTACAAAAGTTTTCTGATGATGTTGATTAAATTGCACAGGATTATAATTCCTCAGAAGGAACCTTTCTTCCTTTTGGAGCGGGAAGGAGGCTATGTCCAGGACATGATCTCACCAGATTCGAACTTTCCATATTTCTACATTATTTCCTCCTTAATTACAAGTTAGCATCGTTTCTTTCTCACTTTTTTAAAAATAATTATATTTCATTCATTGATAGTTCACATTACTGATTCACTACTCCCCTTGGAGTCATTATTAAAAACCGTACTCATTATAACAGAAATCAGTCACTTTAAGTAAATGGATGCTACATTTCAGCATATTAATACGAATCATACAATTTGCCTACTTTTTGGAAGAGTTCTTAGGACTGATTGAAATTATGCTTGTTTATTATTTTTCTTAATTTTATAGGTTGGAGCGAATAAATCCAGAATGTCGTATTACTAACTTCCCAGACCCTAAGCCGGTTGATAACTGTCTCGCTAGGGTGATAAAGCTTTCCGACGCTTAGCTAATTAAGCAAGCTCCAAATTTCGAGCCACTTGGTTACAAATAAAACTTGTTTTGTATTCAATTCTGAGAGACCTATAATTTCCTACTCTTGTTTCTGTTTGCTATTATATATGGTCCCCTAGTAAGTTAATTTGAATTCATATGTTGTTACGCATGTTACTGTAATTGTCATATTCAATAAAGATGGGAACCTTTTGGAATCTCCATATAATTTATTTTATCAAACTTTGTTGGGTGCCTTTGATTTCAGTCACTCTTACGATTTAATGTTAAATTTGAATTTCAATCTTTGCTTGCGAAGCTTTAATATTTGTTTGTAATTATGTATGAATTTCTTTAATAATGTCTCTAATTAAAAAATCTCTAATTAATTTTTTTTTTGACAAGATCTCTCTAATTAATATGATCAGTGTCTGTTGGGGTCGACATTAGTTATTCATTGCAAGAAGTTATTCTGATGAGAAAAATTAGAGGAACCAAAGGGCACCAATGAGAAAAATGTGAGTGAGAATGAAAATGAACAAAGTGAGGTGGTAGAAGAAGAGAAAGAAAAACCTTATGTCTCTCCACTACCATCCAAACCACCCATACCCTTCCCCCAAAGATTGGCCAAATCCAAAGTTGAGGAGCAATTTAAAAAATCCGTGGATCTTTTGAAAAAGCTCTACATAAACATTCCTTTCACTGAAGCTTTGTCTCAAATGCCATCTTATGCTAAATTTTTGAAAGAGATTTTGTCTAAAAAAAGAAAAATAGATGACAATGAGACAATAGCTTTGACGGAAGAATGTAGTACTATCATACAAAATAAATTGCGTCCTAAGCTCAAAGATCCTGGAAGCTTTTCCATTCCATGTGTTATTGGTAGTGAGAGTATTGAGAGAGCCATGTGTGATCTAGGAGCTAGTGCGAGTCTAATGCCCTTATCCATTTGTAAGAGACTAGGCATAGGAGAACTCAAACCCACAAAGATGTCCTTGCAATTAGCAGACCGTTCCATCAAATACCCGGTTGGAATTTTAGAGGATGTTCCTATCAAGGTAGGACAATTGTATATACCGGCTGATTTTGTGGTGATGGAAATGGAAGAGGACTCCCAAGTTCCAATTCTCTTGGGGAGACCTTTCCTTGCTACAGCTGGGGCCATCATTGATGTTGAAAATGGTAAACTTTCTCTTAATGTGGGTAAGGAGAAAATTGAGTTTGATTTTGCTAACCTTATGAAAAGCTCTTCTCTTGAGGATTCTTGTTGCAGGGTTGATATAATAGACCATTGTGTGGAAGAATGCATTTTGGAGCCATATTCAAATGGTGGGATGAAAACAGGTTTCATAAAAAGCAAGAATAAAAATGTGGCTGAGAAAACTCAAACTGATGACAAATTGTTGGATGAAAACCCTCCCATTAAAAACTTCGGCATTGAAGCCTTAGTTGGAGAAAAATCAGCACCTCTTGCGAAAAAAGATCCAGGTTGAGATATTGAAAGACAAGCGTCAAGCTAATGACGTTAAAAGAGCGCTGCGTGGGAGGCAACCCACAGGTTTACCTTTGTTTTATTTTGCTGGAATAAGAAGAAAAGCTACAAATGCTAGTCAATGTGAGCTTTCCTTACCCCTCTCATGTGTTTTTAATTTTATATCGTTGAGGACAATGTCTGGTCCAAGCATGGGGGGTACTTTACCGTTTGTTATTTAATTTCTGTCATTTAAATTTCTGGTATTTAGTTTGTGTTGAGACTGGATTTCTTTCCCATGCTTTGTATTGCTGCTGTTTTCTTTGAGATAAATGTTTTGATGCAGCACTTATTAGTAGTTGAAACAAAAAGAAAAAAAAAGAAAATAAAATAAAATAATAAGGGCTGAGTTCTATGATGAATTTGTACACGTAAGCACAATTTTTTGCTTGAATTGTTTTCTAAACCCACGTCTGTTTTTACACTTAACTCTATGCCTTGGAAGGAAGCCAAATAGTTCAAAAGCTAGTCAAAGCTGAGCTTGTTTTAGTCAACCGACAATTGTGCTAAACTTGATACAACAAAGAAAAACATAAATTAAGCAAGTTGGTCAGGGTAATATACATATACTAGGTTGTTTTTGCTAATTGGAGAATTCAAAAAGCGGAACAGCTGAAAAATCAAAAGTATGCCCTGAAGTCAGGGTAATATATCTAAACTAGGTTGTTTCTGCTGATTGGAGAATTCAAAAAGTAAAGCAACTGAAAAATCTCTAGTGTGCCCTGACCGCCAAATGTGGATAGAATTGTCAAATTTTGTTTTATCTTTGTAATCAAGTGAAGCACAATCAAGGAAGGCTATTTCTAAGTAAGGCAAAAGCGAAAATTTTGTGACTATTTTGGTGACTGGACCGGACTTAAGAGTACACACACTCACTTAGAGCAGCTGTTGGGTTGAAAAATTCATGAAAAGTAGAGAGGAGTGTGATAAGTGCACCTTGAGAACAAAGCCCTTGGAAAATAAATGTGATTGAGTTCTAATGAAAAAAAAAAATTGCTTCTACTAATTTGTGCTGCTGGTTTTGATTGTAAATTGCTTGAGGACAAGCAAAGATTCAAGCATGGGGGAGTTTGATAAGTCTTATTTTACTATGTTTTTAGCATTTGAATTAAATAAAAATTGTAGAATTTTTTCACTTTGGAGCTATTTTACTACAAAATGTTGGTTTCTAATTTCAGGATCAAATAATGAAGGAATGGAAGAAATTCAGGTGATTAAAGGCAAAGAATAAAAGTTCAAGGACCAAGGAGCAAAATCAAGCAAATAAAGCCAAGAATTAAGTGTTCACGCACGGTCTGTGCCTACTACACGCATGATCCGTGCTCACTGTTACAGAAAGTAGCTGAAAAGACTCAAGACACGCACGGTCCGTGCCCACCACAAGCATGGTCCGTGCGCACTGTACGTTGCAGAAGCTGGAGAGTTTGAAGACCACGCACGGTCCGTGCTCCCCACCTGCACGGTCCGTGCACCCTGTGCTGAATTAGAATTTTACAAGTTTTACGTAGCGCATGGTCCGTGCACCCCAGCAGCATGGTCCGTGCACCTTTGTCTGATGCTAAAAATGTTACAAAACTCTTCCAATTCTTTCATTATGGCTTGTAATTTAAATTTACTCCTTTGTCTACTGATCCTAGGCTATAAATAGGACCTCATTTCAGCTGTAATGGTACCTTTTGCATACTTGAAAATTACACTCAAAGTTTATCTAAGTTCTTGCTCTCATTTTAGTTATTGTTTACTTGCTTTCCTTTACTTTCTTGTTCTTTATTTTTCTACCATTTATCTTCTAGCACTTTTACATTTCAGTTCTTTATTTCTTTATTTACACTCTTGTCATTTACATTTTGCCATTTTAATTCAATGTCATTCTCTTCTACCCCCTTGTCTACTATGATCATAAGTGAGTAGACTGCTTTAGTCTTGGGATTGTGGGACACAATCCAATGATGGGTCCCTAAACAAATCCAAGACTAAACTCTATCTTATTTAAAACTTGATTTTAATCTAATTCCATCAAACTAAATTTCTATAAAACAAATATCAGACGAAGTACCGAGAGGAGAAGTTTGATATTGGAACAAATGGAATTAGACAAGGCAAAGCAAAGCATGAGAATAGCATTTCTAGCCTTGGGACAATAAGGTTGTGCTTAATGGGTCTCTACGATGATCAACCATGAGAATAGGTTTGATCATTGTTTCGAGACACATTCTTGCATTCCGAAAGGAAGCTTGAATTACACCAAAAGAATACATTGTCCTTAAAACAATTTCAAAATAAGATAGAGAATAGTTAAAGGGTTGTTTATTTCCATCATTGTGATCTAACCATGATCCCAAGGCGTCTTTTATTCTGAATTTTATACAACAAAAATACTCTTTTTATTAAAATCATTCCTTTCAGCTAATCAACATCAAAAATTAGATTAGTAATCGCAAAATACTCCCTGTGGATCGATACTTTCTATTACGCGATAGAACCGTGCACTTGCGGCCTATCAGGGAGTGATCACCGGTGCCCAAAAAGGTTGCATGGCAAAGAGCGGCTCATAGCAGCTTCAAAGCGAAGGGGCGTGTGAATGAACCGAATACGCACCAGAATGAGAGGGATCCTGAGGCCTTGCAGGTAGGGGACTGTACAGTTGAAGGAAGTCTTAAAAGAGTTAACTTGGACTACCTACACCAACAAGATGCATCTTCTTTTTAGGAGCCCTTCCCATAAGAACTCCATAGTTAAGCGTGCTTGACATGGAGTAGTAGTGGGATGAGTGACCTTCTAGGAAGTTTGCTAGAAAGCATGCAAGTGAGGACTACGCATGCTGAAAACACATGTGTTGGTTTGTGGGGGCAGTCAACAGTTCTGAAAGCAGTCTGGGATGTTACAAATGGTATCAAAGCAGTTTGACCTTGTCAGACTCAGATACCTTATGTCAATAGGTTAAATTGAGTCAGCTAGGGACTTAGACATTTAAAATGTCTATATTATGTGAAGTATTGAGTCAGGATCGACTCAATGTTTCAGGTAAATTACTGAGAATGATGACCATTAATTTCCTCAGCCCCGAAAATGCCCCAAACCCTAAACCATAGGATTCTTGTCTTCTCGTTTTATCATAGCGTGCAGCAGAAGCTGAGGGTTACAAATGGTATCAGAGCAGCAAACCTCTCTCAGTACGGTATGGTTCAGGGACGAACCAAGCGAAAGCTGGTGGGCATGTGACATCCGTGGCTAAAGAGGGCTGGGAGTGATCGTCGGTGCACAAACAGGTGGCATGGCAAAGAGCTGCTCGAGGTAGCTTCAAAGCGAAGGGGCACGTGAATGAACCGAATACGCACCAGAAAGAGAGGGATCCTGAGACTGTGTAGGTAGGGGCTTGTACAGTTGAAGGAAGTCTTAGAAGAATTAATTTGGACTACCTACACCAACGAGATGCATCTTCTTGTTGGGAGCCCTTCCCATAAGAAATCCAAAGTTAAGCGTGCTTGACTTGGAGTAGTAGTGGGATGGGTGACCTTCTAGGAAGTTTACTAGAAAGCATGCAAGTGAGGACAACGCATGCTGAAAAGACGTGTTGGTTTGTGGGGGCAATCAACAATTCTGAAAGCAGTCTGGGATGTTACAAATGGTATCAGAGCAGTTCGACCTTGTCGGACTTAGAGACCTTATGGTCAATAAGTTAGATCGAGTCAGCTAGGGACTAAGACAATTAAAATGTCTATATTATGTGAAGTATTGAGTCAGGATTCACTCAATGTTTGATAACCATTAATTGCCTCCGCCACGAAAATGTCCTAAACCCTAAACCATAGGATTCTAGCCTTCTCGTTTCATCAGAGCGCGTAGCAGTAGCTGAGGGTTACAAATGCTATCAGAGCAGCAGACCTCTCTCAGTACGGTATGGATCGGGGACGAACCAAGCGGAAGCTGGTGGGCATGTGACATGCATGGCTGACGAGGGCGGGGAGTGATCGCCGGTGCCCAAAAAGGTTGCATGGCAAAGAGCGGCTCCTGGCAGCTTCAAAACAAAGGGGCGCGTGAATGAACCGAATACGCACCAGAATGAGAGGTATCTTGAGGCCTTGCAGGTAGGGGACTGTACACTTGATACACCAACAAGATGCATCTTCTTTTTGGGAGCCCTTCCCATAAGAACTCCATAGTTAAGCGTGCTTGACTTGGAGTAGTAGTGGGATGAGTGACCTTCTAGGAAGTTTCCTAGAAAGCATGCAAGTGAGGACAACGCATGCAGAAAAGACATGTGTTGGTTTGTGGGGGCAGTCTACAGTTCTGAAAGCAGTCTGGGATGTTACAAATGGTATCAGAGCAGTTCGACTTTGTCGGACTTAGAGACCTTATGTCAATAGGTTAAATTGAGTCAGCTAGGGACTTAGACAATTAAAATATCTATATTATGTGAAGTATTGAGTCAGGATCCACTCAATGTTTCAGGTAAATTACTGAGAATGATGACTATTAATTTCCTCAGCCCCGAAAATGCCCTAAACCTTAAATCAGTTGGGGGTGTTGTTGCAATAGGCATTGATTGAGGTGAGAAAGGTTGTGTATTTGGTAAAGTGAGTGAGGGTGAGAAAGGTGGGAGTGTAGGCATTTGTTCATTGACCAATGAGGGAAGAGGAGTTTGGATGATGGGTGAGCAAGTGTTTCCTTGAAACTCCCCCTGAGGTGATGCTAGGTTTGGTTGGGTTAAGGTAATGCCATCATGAGCAAACCCTTCTTGCTCAATTTCTGCTTCATCACACTTCTCAGCATCTGACTTCTCCTCAACTGCTGCACTCTTCTCAGCTTCTGTACTCTTCTCATCTTGTGCAGGCAAATCTTTCTCATCCATAGTTATACCAACATCTTCATTTGGCACAGCTACATCTTCATGGAGTCGTTCAACAGTGGCCTCATCATTCAAAATGAATGGAGTTATATTTTCCAATATCACTGTTTTCTCAGAACCATTTCCCTAGAGGAATTAATGTGCAGTTCTTCTGTTTTCTCCTCTGAATTAACACCACCAGAAGCTTGACCCAGTGTGTTTATCTCCAAATCAGCAGCAGCAACATTGAAACTATCTACGAAGTTGCTTGTAAATTATTGTTCAAAAGATTTCCACACACCTCTTTCTTTTGAGGTGGAGTGATGAGAGTCACTCTTCTTATCAGTAATGGTTCTCTCATCAGAAGTTTCTTGATAACCCTTCTCAAGTTCCTTTGAGGCTTTCTCCTCTTGAGGTTGAACCTTCTCAGCATTGGTTTCATCATTCTGAACCTTCTCAGATTGATTTTCCTCTATCTCTTCATCTTGATCCTTCTTAGGATCATCTATTTCCATTCCTTCATTCTTCTCATGTTCTGATTCCTCATCAGAACTCTGCTCAGGAGTCTTCTCCTTCTCTTGAAGAATGGGATCATTCGTAGTCTTGCTTCTTGACTCTCTTTTAATCACTTCAGCAATTGTTTCTTCAATATCCACATCTGTGGACACACTAGATACTGATTTTGTCTTTTGTTTCTTCATCTTCCTTTCATTCTGCACTCTTCTAGTTGAAACTTCAAGTCCCATAAGTTTCAGGTTCTTGGCAGTGAATGGTTTGGATTCTATGTCACCTTCATTAGCAGAAATCTTAATCAAATAGTGATTGAAGATTCTAGTAAGTGTTTTGCCATAGGGGAGAGAGTTGGAGGTTTTGTCTGCCTTGATTGCATTCATCATATGATGAATCGTGAGAAAGGGAAGGCTAATGGGATTGTTCATGATAAGGTGGTACAGAATCATGCAATCACCAGTAGTTACTTTTTCAAAGGATCCAGCTCTTGGAAGAAGAGTGTGGGAACTGATATGGTGAAGGATTCTCACCATATCTTTGAGATTAGGTGATGTGATGGGAAGAGAAGGGTCTTTGAGAAGGGTGGTTTTGAGTTCCTGGATGGAAATGCCAATGAAATTATACCACTGTTCTTCATACATTTGAGTTCCTTCATCTGGAATTCCAAGAGCACGTCCAATGGAGCAAGGAGTGATTGTGAACTCCCTGTCACTAATCCATGAGGTGATTTCTGGAGGATCAGTTTGGAATTTGGCATTTCCATAGAATTCCCTAACTCTCTCTTTGTAAACTAGATCATCTAGAGAGATGAATCTCTCCCATTTCTGTTGACTGAGAAAGGGGGCGATGTTCCAACCACATCTTTCAGTTTCCTCTAGAGAGTAGACTGTTCCAGACACGATTTCTTTGGAGTTCCACTTGGAAACCTCTGGTTTCTTTCTCTTCTTCAATCCTTGAAGCTTCTTGCCACTTGGAGGCAAGGGAATATCAACCTTTTTTTCCTTTTTCCAGCATTTTCTTTACTGGAACCTTCTTAGCAGCAGTTCTAGTAACTTGAGAAGACTCAGCACTCTTCTCAGCAACAATGGGTTGCTCTGTACTCTGCGCGGGAACATTTTCCTCTTTCTCAAGATCAGTAGGAGCCTCAAGCGTGATTCCAGAGTTGCTCTTAGAGTCAGAATGGAATTTTACACGCAATGATCTTCTTGGATTTGGGGGGAACCAAGGAGAATGAAATTTGGAAGATTTGAGAGTGTTTCACATTTGGAATCAGAATAGGTGGACACTGGTTCGGTGTTCTTTGTTCTTACCATTTCAGAGCAAAGGGATTTTGAGAGACAAGAGGAAGAACAGTTTCGTGAGGGAAAGAGAGAAGTGAATTGTTTTTAATTACTTCAAAACGGTTATTACACAACGGTTACAGATATCATTAACTGATGAGTGTAACTGTTGATTGGGCGTGTGACAAAGAGAGAGAGAATGAGAGAGAAGAGCCGTTGTAACGGCTAGGATCCTATTTTTGGATTTTTTAGTAAAACTAAACCTAAGACAAAAGGAATAAATGAAACAAACAATTAAATGCATATAATAATTAAAACAAACAACAAACAAACAAACATAAAATCTTTTTGTATTTGTATGGTCATATGATTTTGATGACCCTTCTCAAAACTTGAGAAGGTTGAGGGTTATGACCCTTCTCATGTCTGAGAAGGTTGCTGGTCATGACCCTTCTCATCTGAGGGGGTTTCAATGATATGAAGCATGTTTTTAATATAACTAAAACTTTCTTCTAAAAGAGGTTTAGTAAATATATCAGCTAATTGATGTTTAGTATCCACAAACACAAGTCCAATATCTTTCTTTTGCACATGATCCCAATGAAATGATGCTTAATATCAATATGCTTGGAGCTAGAATGTTGAATTGGATTTTTAGACAGATTTATAGCTAGTATTGTCACATATTCGGCTTTAGTGGTTAATAGGGCAATTGTGTTTTGTTTTCTACATGACCGTGAGATGAGTGATTCTCCAAGCAATTGACATGAACCACTTGTGCTTTTTCTTTCAATTTTATCTCCAGCATAGTATGCATCACAATACCCAATAAGCTCAAAATGTGTTCTCTTTTTGTACCATAAACCAATATTAGGTGTTCCAACAAGATATCTAAAGATTCTTTTAACAGCACATAGATGAGATTCTTTTGGAGCAGTTTGAAACCTTTTACATAGCCCTACAGAGAAGACTATGTCTTGTCTACTTGCAGTGAGATATAACAAGGAACCAATCATTCTTCTGTACTCCTTCTCAGAAACAGGCTTACCCTTCTCATCCTTTTCAATACTTGCAGAAGGGTGCATGGGATTTGCCATTGCTTTTGCATCACTCATTTTATATTTCTTAAGAAGATCTACGATATATTTCTCTTGAGAAATGAAGATACCCTTCTTAAGTTGTTTGATTTGCAAGCCATAAAAGTATCTTAGCTCACCTATTAAGCTCATCTCAAACTCACTCATCATTAGCTTTCCAAAATCATTGCATAGGTTTTCATTTGTAGCTCCAAAGATGATATCATCAACATAAATTTGAACAATTAGGAGTTCATCTTTGAGAGTTTTTCTAAAAAGAGTAACGCCTATTTTTCCTCTTGAAAAGTCATTTTTGAGAAGAAAGGTACTCAGTCTTTCATACCAAGCTCTAGGAGCTTGTTTGAGACCATAAAGTACCTTAGTTAGTTTAAAAACATGGTTTGGATGTTTCTCATCAATAAATCCTGGAGGTTGGTGCACATACACTTCCTCATTTAGAAAACAATTTAGAAAAGCACTTTTGACATCCATTTGAAAGGTACTCAGTCTTGACCTGGTCGAAGGCCTCCTATTGTTTGGCTCCCCAAATTATTTCCTCTTCATTCCTCATTTGTAGCAACGGCGAGAAGGCTTTAAGCTTTCCCGCCGAGTTGGCGATGAATCTTCTTAGGAAGTTGATCTTGCCTAGCAAACTCTGCAGCTCTTTCTTCGTTCTTTGGGGCCTTGCCTCTAGGATGGCTCAGGCTTTGTCTTTGTCCACTTCAATGCCCTGGCTATGCACCAGGAATCCCAGGAAGTTACCTGCAGACACGCCAAAGGCACATTTATTAGGATTCATCTTGAGATTGTGGAGTCTCATCAGTTTCAGAGCTTGTTCGAGATCCATCAAATGGGTTTCGAAGCTCCTGGATTTGACTACCACGTCGTCAATGTACACTTCCATGTTTTTACCAATGAGGTCATGGAAGATGGCATTCATTGCCCTTTTGGTACGTTACCCCAACATTTTTAAGGTCAAAAGGTATCACGAGCCACTCATAGATGCCTAAAGCGCCTGGGCACCTAAAGGCAGTCAAGATGGCGTTGTTTGCCGCGGCGTCGACCAGCATATCAGCCACAGGCATAACGTACTCATCCTTTGGAGTGGCCAAGTTCAGGTTACTATAATCAATATAGACCCTGACCTGGCCATTCTTTTTGATTTACGGGGACTATATTGGACAGCCATTCTACGTACCTGGCAGTTCTGATGAACCCTGCCTTCAGGAGTCTTTCCACTTCAACTTTGATCTGTGGCATTAGTTGTGGGTTGAACCTTCTCGATGGCTGCCTGTGGGGCTTGCAACCTTCCTTGATGGGTAACCTATGCTCCACCAAGTCTCTATCAAGGCCTGGCATCTCATGGTAGTCCCATGCAAAGCAGTCACGGTAATCCCGTATTACGGCTACCAACTGATCACGTTGCTGCGGTCGAAGTCTACCGCAAACTTTAGTCATTCTGGGTTCGCTCTCGGTTCCCAGATTTACTTTGACCAGGGGGTCTTGAGCTTCTAAGGTAGGTATCAGAGGGAGACTAACCATTGTCGGCCAACATTTTGAATTAAAAACCCTTCTTGGTCCAGTCACATGATTCAATATTTCCATCTTCGGAGTTCCCTGGAATTGCAATAGGACGCAGGTAGGGGGAGTAGAACACAACCTCGAACATTTTTATCTCTGCTGGGAAGGGATTAGGGTCAGCCTATACTATTTCCACCTTGTCTCCTACCCATACCATGAGCTTCTGGTGCAGAGTGGAGGGGACGCACTCACTGGTGTGGATCCAATCTCTTCCTAGGATCACCGTGTATGAGGGCTTTCCTTCAATGACAAAGAACGCCGATCGAGTCACCCTTGACCCAACCATTACGTCGGCTACCAACACTCCCAATGCGTGAGAGGGGTGGCCCATGAAGCTGGTCATGATCATGGTGGTTTGAATGAAGTCCTCGGCGTTCTTCCCCAGGTTCTTCATAGTCGACAATGGCATGATGTTCAGCACGACAACACCATTCACGAAGACCCTATTGAACAACTTCCCATTGAGGTGGGCTTTGATGTACAATGGCTTCAGGTGTCTGGTCATATCTGCAGTTGGCTTTTCAAACAACATGCCTTCAGTGACTGGTCCCTCAGCTTTCGTCAAGACGGCCCATTCGGCCTCCTCGGCGAAGACAACTCCCTCGAGGGCCCTTGGCTGATCCCTGGTCCTCCAAAATGCCGGTGGTAGGAGGCCCACCATTTCTATGTCCGCGTAAAACTCCCCGTCGGCTTCATCCATCAAGTCATCTGACCCGTCATGGAATTCCCGTCGAAATATCAGGCACCGAAGGAGTGTTCCTCTTCTTCTCCCAGGAGGTCGTCTTCCTGTAACTCTTGCTCTGTCATCATCCCCCCACCCTAAGGTTCACTGACATGTTGGGGCTGTCCAGGACTATGAGGTCCGTAAAGGCATTCAATCGCTGCCTTCGTGACCGCGCTATAAGGTGCATCTACCATACCCACCATTGCTTGGTCTCCTCCCTGGCGATCGACAGGTGGCTCGGGGGCCGTAGGTTCGGGAAGTCTCTCTGGAGCTGTATCCTCGGTTGGTTTTGGGAAAGCCTGTTCCAACGCCGTAGCAACGGATGCGTCGGGGATGGTCTGGGCATTCTCATCTCTAGCGGAGGTGAGCATCTGGAGAGTTTCCTTCATCCTATCGAAAGCTCTAGCCCTATGTTGCCTCCTCTTTTGCGAGCGAGACTTGGAGGCCGTTTTAGGGATTGGCATCTCCACGGCCGCCTGAGTCATCCACTGGTCCTGTGGTACATCTGCTGGAGGTTTAACCGTCCTTGGGGCCCTTAGCTCTCGGTCATTAAGAACCATGATGTCCACTGAGGTTGAGCTTTGGGTTTCAGTGACTTGAGCCACTCTTCTTTCTTCTCTGGAGTGGGTTCCCCCGTGTGGGGTTGGCAGCGTGGCTTGACCGACGGAGTCATCGGCAGGCCTACCATGCCCCCCATGTGGGATGGGTTGGAGTCTTTTCCTCAGATCCCTGGTCGCGGGCACATGTCATCGGTAGGGTTACTATGCCCCCATGAGGTCTTTGAGGCTGACTCGGCGCCCCTATCTCCAATTTTTCTTGTAGCAGGGCCATCCGTTCTACCACTGTGGATCCCCGGGGTGTCGAGCCTAAACGGTCGAACACGGAAGTCTCTTTTCGTGGGGAAATTTCTCCCTTCGGGACCGACACATACTTTATCTTTACTTTCCCGCGGTCGTTCCCTGAGAAGGATACCATATTGACATTCATGCTGGGGAAAGGATAAGTGTCGACAATCATCTTCGTTGCCCCTTTGTCAGCCATCTTGATTCTCCCCTTTCTGATGGCCTCCTGAATGGCTCGGCGGATGATAATACAATTGGAAGCAGCGTGATCTAATGAATTATGCCACTTACAGTACTTCCTCCCCTTTATTTCCTCAGGAGGGGGAATCTTGTGGCCGTCAAGGAGCTTGATCTGCTTGTCTTTGAGGAGGTAGTCAAAGATTTGGTCAGCCTTAGAGATGTCAAAGGAACATTCAACCCTTTCCTCATCCTTCTCCTTACCCTTGGCAAGCTTAAGAGCTGGACAGAGGTAGGCCTTCCCCTTGACTATCTCGGCCACTAAGATGTCTGTCGCGTAATTGGCTGACTCATCGTAGTCCGAATCCTCAACTGCATCCACCACTAATACCAACTGTGGCCCTCGGCCCCTGGTGGCACTCTTCCCCTCTCTTTCTTGGACGTACTGTTCCACTTGAACTGCCCTGGAAGCCAAGCCACTGAGGTCGCTGCAAGCTTGTCCCAAAAGCTTTTCCTACAATTGAGGGTGCATTCTAGAGATGGCCATGGAAGTAACTGAGCACTTTCCGGCCATCTTTCTGAATCTCTCAATGAAATCGGTCACTACCTCGTCCACCTTCTGCCGTAGGTTCATGAGATCGACTGCGGTAACTTCAGGCTGTGGCCAGTAGAATCTGTATTGGAAGCACCTTTCCATGTCTGCCCAGGTCTGTATAGAATCAGGTGGGAGAGAGGAATACCACGAGAAGGTTGTCCCTGTCAAAGACAAAGGGAACAGCTGCAACTTGTGATACTCGTTCCGGTTTCCTTTCCCACATTGGGCCGTGAATCGGCCGATGTGCTCCAAAGTAGACTTGCCATCGTTCCCGGAAAATGTGGCAAAATCAGGGGTTTTGAATCCTCTGGGCAGAGGCATCAAACGGTCCACCCACTCGGGGTAAAGCTTCCTGTACACTCGACGGTCGAGCGATTTCAACTGAACACCAAAGAACTTCTTGATGGTGTCAGCAATGAGATTAGGGTCCAGGAGTTGGGGCCCTGATGGTCCGGGCGGAGGCGTTGGTCGCCACAGTGTATCTGGGGGACCCTGCGCCCCTGGTTGCGGTGGTACCTGAGGTGGAGCGTCTGTCCATGGCTGCCCAGGCACTACTTGGGCCAGGTTAACAAGGCCAGTTCCTGGTACAGATGCCTGCACGCTTCGGAGAGGTGGAACTTGATTCCATGGCTGCTCCACCGATAAGACATTCATCTATGTCTATATATAGGAACCCGCTGGGTAGGTATTGAGTGCACCGGGGTACGACTGACTAGGACGTAAGCTTGTCGAGCCAGGTGGGTTCTGGACCCATGGCTGCTGACTCGGGCAATACCCACCGTTCCTACCATTCCCTGATTCCTGGGCGAAGGCTTGCCCCCCTGCGTAAGCCGGGTAGTTAGCCGCGGTGGAACACCCATAGGATGGTCCTTGTGGCAGACCGACCAAGCCTGCTGCCTCGGGCGGCCTACTGGCCAGTTGCACTTGTCCCTGCTGAAGAGAAGCCGTATTAGTGACATTCGCCAAAAACTTCCCCCCAGTGTTTGCAGTGGCAAAAATACCAGGCTGAGGAATTACAGGATTAGGATTTACCTGATGAGAGTACGCCTGCTGAGTCGAAGTCACGCTCCCACTCGGTGGACACTAATGCAAGCCTCCCATAGGACTATAAGAGGATGCCTGCTGAGGTCCAACACGGTTGGTGTATGGGGGTCCTGATGCGGTCCTCCCATAGAAGAAGGTTGTCCTCCCTGTGATTGGCCGGAGACAACACAGTTCATGGTGCTACTGGCTTGCGCAGCGCGTCTTTGCTCCACTTCCTTGGCCTGTTACACTTCATTGTGCACCATAGGTTTGGCTATGTCAGCCAATTGGTGGGACAATTGATACATGATGTCGTGAATCCCCATATCGATCTGCTACCGAATAAACGACGTGGTCATGACCACTGGTTCCTCTTCATGCTAAGGGGAACCGTCGTTAGACTCAACATTAACCGCCAGGGGGTTGTCTCCGAAACACTCCTTGGCTCAGTGTCTCTCGTTTTGGGAACAGTTACCTTTTCTGATGCTGATGTTGGCTCCATAGTTAGGTTTCTGCCGGAGCATAAGTGCATACGCCAACTATAATCCAGTCCAGGCGAATCAAACGGGGGCGTTTGCTCACCTTTTCCTGTCCCACTGGGCGTACCAATTTTTTGTTGTTGTCAAACTCTTAGGTCCTGGTCGTGGTGTCGGCCAGAGTTTTGGACAGTCTTTGATTCCTCTTTTCTTCAAGCAATTGCGTCGAGGAGGGAACTCTGCTCCTCAACTAAGGGTTTCCTGACTCCTCTAGAAAGTGTCAGGCAAGGTGAGATGGGACGCGAGTGTTGGATTATACTACGGCTAAAGCATAAAGTAAAAAATAAAGTAAATGCGATAAAGGAAGATAAATTGAAATAAACGTAAAGTTTGATTGATTGATGTGTGTCTTTACATTTCACTCTAATGCTATGTATATACACAGGCCCTTGTCGGCCACTATGTTAGCCAACATTTTCCTACCGTTGAATTGATCTAAGATCAACGGTTCTCATTGTTTCATAGGCCCTCAATGAAGCGAAGTAACTGCCCACGATCCCACTGGCACGGTTAGTGGGGGGAGTGCTCGTCGCTCTGCATTTTCCGGCCTCACTCTCCCGCTTGAACATCAACCGTTCCCACGTTCTATCTTCGTGCCATGTCTTTCCTTCCAAATAATGCCTCCCCTACCTCGGCCGTGTGGTGGCTCGGGTGTCCTGGCTCACTTTAGGCAATGAGTAAGGTGTCCGAGCCACCTAGGCCATGGCATTCTATAGGTTGGGGAAAACACTTTCCCTCGGCTTGGCTCATTGGCCCTCGGGCGTAGCCCTCCTTCGGGGGGGCGGGGGTTCTGTCACTCAGCGTGCCCCGAGGACCTCCTTTTGGATTCACTCTTTCTTCTGCCCTCGCCGTGTGGCTTGCCTTCACATCATGACTCCCTTTTTTCCTCTCTTGGTCCTCGGCCTACGACCTATTTATTTTTGGGTGTTAACACTCCCATAATAGACTGCTTCTAAAACAGAAGCACTCACTTCTCAAGTCCTACAGCAACACATGCCACTTGAGAAGGTTCCCTACAGGATTTCTGTTTTAGTGATTGGGTTTGTGGGATTTCTAGAGCTTGGTTGATACAAATGGAGTATTCAATAAATACAACAACACAAGACTTAATACATATTCAGAGATCAAGTGGGTATGGATGAGAGAAAACTTTGACACTTGAGAAGGTTTGAAGTTAAGAACTCAATGCACTCTCATACGGATCAATGGCGACCAAGAGCATTAATTTATAGATGAAATTGTGTGTAATATCCTCTGGTCCAAAGATTAAAGTCGTTGGAGAAGAATATTGCCATTTGTAACCGTTGAGAAAAGCTGTCTGCACAACAGTACAGCTGTGTTTCTGCTTTTCTGCAGAAGACAGTTGTTTCCAGTTGTCATGACTCTTCTCACAGTGACTCTTCGCACATATGGCAGATGATGAAGATGATGCTTCTCAAGTTGATGCTTCTCATGTTGATGTTCCTTAGAATGGTACTTGTTGTATGACCCTTCTCAATATGACTCTTCTCATCATGACCCTTCTCATGGTCATGATTCTTCTCAATTTGAGTCTTCTCATCTAATGCTTCTCATCTCCTTTCTTATAGTTCTGTCACGACTCTTCTTAGGTTGATGCTTCTTAGATACCCTTCTCATATTGCCAAAGATACAAATGAAGCTTCTCATGATGATCTTTCTCAAGTTTACCATATGGTCTTGATCTTTTGATCTTATCATAAGAAGGTTTCTTCCTTAAGAACATTTTGGGAAATATTCTTTTAAGTCTTCTCACATATGATGCTTCTTATAAGCATACACCTTCTTGAGATTTGCTTGGATGTTCCTGTTCTTATTTGACACTCAAGAAGAAACATTAGTAGCATATGAAATCAGATAACTTAAGCTTCTCACATTTGAGATTTGTTAATCATCAAAACTGATTAGGGATTTTGCCTCAACATCTTTTTGCTTGTTGCTACATACTGAAATATGATGTCCAGTTTGTTTGCAACTTGACCATTTAATTTTGGGTCTTTTGTTACCCTTCTTATATATCTCATCCTTCTCAAGAGGAGTTAGACTCACTTGAGAGAAGCTTCAAGACACTGTGCCCAGATCATAAGCTCATGTGTCGAATCACTAACTTATTTTCTAAGCATTGCATATTCATTTTCAAGTTCCAAGTTAGAGACAATTGGTTTTTCTGGTATTTTTAAGTTGAGAAGCTTCAACTGTTCAGATAATTTGAAATGGGATTATTATAAAAGGTGAATTGTTTTTCCCATTCTTCCATTTTGTGTTTTTAGCTCCTCATTTTCCTTTTTCAAAACACACAACTGATCTTTGAAAAACATGCATTTTTGAGAAAGGATATTTGAATCATAAAGCAAGCTATCAAAGGAGGATTCCACTTCTTTGGAAAATTCACATTTAGAGGGTTCAGAATCATATACCTCTTCTTGTTCAGTTACTGCCATGAGACACAGATTTTCTTTTTCTTCTTCATGCACACTTGATGATTCTTCTGAATCATCCCAAGTGGCCAGTAAGGCTTTCTTCTTTGGTGAGAACCTTCTGGGACTCTTCTTATTTGGAGGAGGGAAATCTTGTTTCGCGTGTCTAGGCTTCTTACATTTATAACTGGTAATTTTTGATTTTCTTCCATCTCCTTTAAATGTGTCCCTTCTGAATTGAGGTTTTCCTCTTCTTTTGTTGTTAAGCCACTGTTGATTCTTTTAGAGAACAAGGCTAATTTTTCTCCTTCTGTATCATCATCAGTTTCTTGCTCTTCATCATCCACTTCAGAAGATTTAAGTGCCAGTGATTTTCCTTTTTGAGAAGAAGAGTTATCTTCTTTCTGAGAAGCTTTTAGAGCAACTGTCTTCCTCTTTGGGTGTAATTCCTCCATGAGTTCTTGTTCATGGATTTTTAGTGAACCCAGCAGATGATCAATTTCTAGTCATGACAGATTCTTTGCTTCTTCTATAACAGTCTTCTTTGGTCTCCAAGCTAGTGGAAGACGTAACAGCCTGGGCCCTTTTCTTTCTAGTAGGCTACCCCAGAACTGTACATCATGACCTTCTCTACCCCCCATGTAGAGTTTTTGCCTTCCGGGGGAATCGAACCATGTACCCTGGGGCTAAATGTCCCATATGTCAGTAACTTGAGATCTTCATTTCTCAATAGAAATACATCAAAGATCTTCTTAACAAATACAAAATGAGTGATGCAAAAGTTATGGCAACTCCCATGCACCCTTCTATAAGCATTGAAAAAGATGAGAAGGGTAAGCCTAATTCTGAAAAGGAGTATAGAGGAATGATTGGTTCTCTATTATATCTCACTACAAGTAGACCAGATATAGTCTTTTCAGTAGGACTATGTGCAAGGTTTCAAACTGCTCCAAAAGAATCTCATCTATGTGTTGTCAAAAGAATATTCAGATACCTTGTTGGAACACCTAATGTTGGTTTATGGTACAAAAAGACAACACATTTGAGCTTATAGGGTACTGTAATGCTGGAGATAAAATTGAGAGAAAAAGCACAAGTGGTTCATGCAAACTACTTGGGGAATCACTCATCTCATGGTCATGTAGAAAACAAAGTACTATTGCCCTATCAACAACAGAAGCTCAATATGTCCCAGCTGCTGGTTGCTGCTCTCAAATTCTATGGATCAAGAATCAACTTGAAGACTTCTCTTTAAGTTACTCAGGTATTCAAACATTATGTGGTAATACTAGTGCAATAAATCTATCAAAAAATCCATCTCAACATTCTAGGTCAAAGAACATTGATATTAAGCATCATTTCATTAAGATCATGTGCAAAAGAAAGATATTGAACTTGTGTTTGTGGATACTAAACATCTACTAGCTGATATCTTTGCTAAACCCCTTCAAGAGGAAAGTTTTAGTTACATTAAAAGCATGCTTCATATCATTGAAACCTCCTCAGATGAGAAGGGTCATGAGCAGGAACCTTCTCAGTCATGAGAAGGGTCATAAGGGTCATCAGAAACATATGACCATAAAATAAAAAAAGAATTAATGTTGTTTGTTGTTTGTTTTATTTAAATGTGTGCATTTAATTGTTTATGTATTTTACTCTTTTTGTCTTGGGTTTTCAAATATTAAAAAATCCCAAAAATAAGTCCCTAGCGGTTACAACGGCTCTTCTCTCTCACAAAACCGTTTTCTCTCTTTCTCTCTAAATCCCTTGCTCTCAAATGGTAAGAACCAAAATACAGAACTTACGTCCACCTACTCTGATTCCAAACCACACGAAACACTATCGAACGTTCCTAATTTCGTTCTTTGTGGTCCTCCTCAAAAAATCGTTGACATCAAATCACTCAAGTCACGCCCTTTAAAGATGAAGCACACTCCAAGTGGAAACCCAAGATGTTCAATGCGTGTCAAATTCCATTCTGCATCTAAGACCACTTCTGGAATTTCTCCTGATGCCCCCATTGATCTTGAGGAAGAAGAAAATCCCTCTGCGAAGAAAACAGAGCACTCCACTCTTGCTAAGAAAAATGTTGAATCTTCTCTCCGTATCACAGCACCAAATCTCAAAGATATGGTTAGAATATTGTTCCAGACTGGGCCAAACTTCGCTTGACTTGGGCCTGGCCCAATCTCGTACTCAACGTAACACGGCACCCGCTCCGTTGCTGATGTCCACATCCAACGGACAGGATCAACGCACCCGTATCCAGTGCCTCAGGTACGGCGCACTGTCTATAAATAGAGGTTCCACCCTTCAGTCCGAGGTATCTTTCCATTCTTTCCCTTTTTCCTTTATTGACTTGAGCGTCGGAGTGTCTTGCAGGTACCCTCCACCCGACGTGGACAAGCGAGCTACCTCGGACCATCCGAGCTTGATCTTCGAGTGGTTTGAATTCAACCTTCGGCCATTTGGAATCTAGGTACCGAACAATGGTGATCACAGTGGGAGAAAATTCACTTGCTTCCGAACTTTATCATATCTCTATCTTTTGATCTTTTTCTCTATTGATATACGGATTCTCTTCAAATAGAGGTGACCCCGGTTTGCTTCCCGACCTGGTTCTTCTTCCCGAGGTAAGTCCTGACTTCCACTCACTAAATCAATTGCTACCATCTCACGCTCTTAGCAGGTTTCGCTCGCCTCCGAAACGGCTTGAGCCCGTCTTTACAGAAACTATTATCTCGGATCTTCGTATTATCTTGGATTTTCATCCTATCTCGGATCTTCATATCATCTTGGATTTTCATTCTATCTTGGATCTTCATCCTACTTTGGATTTCCTATGCTTTGATCTCAGACTTCTCCCTATTAATCAGATTGGATTTCTGTTTGGAATTCTTTCATTTGACCTCGGATTTCTATCTCAGCTGGATCTCTTGCAAATAGCCCACATCGACTTCAACAGCTCTCTGATCCCCGAGCTCTAGCTCCATCAGAGAGTCTGTATAAGAAGCCCATAGCGACTTCCTCCCATTTTCTCCTCGTGCGAGTCGGCCTTATCTTTGATCCCCGAGCTGACGAGCTCCATCAGAGACAGAAGCCGACCTCTGATCTCCGAGCTCCGCGATCCATCAGAGGCAGAAGGGCGGGGGTCCACAACGACCTCTGTTGGAGGAATCATTAGAGAGGGGGACCCGCAGGGGCCTTCCCCTCTTTAAAGACCGGGGCCCACAGCGGCTTTCCCACACTTGAAGATTCTAGAGAGGAGGGCCCGTAGTGGCCTTCCCATCTGTGTAGCTCGGGGGCTCGCAGCGAACTTCCCATCTATGACTTCGTAGTATTCTCAGGAATCTCTAAATTCTCAGGAATTCTACTCACCACTCACTCTGAATCTATTAAGGATTAACAATTTTATCTACGACGGAATCCTAATATTCTATCTCGGCATCGGAATTCTAATCTTTATCTCGTCATTCAATCAACATATAGCAACAAAAGCATATAAATCATATTAGGCATTCAAGGCAAACAAGACCAGAACTGGCAAGTTGTGACAGGGTAATTAAAACCGGAAAGGGGCGGTGCCCAATGTACTCACAAGCCAAAAGTTCGCCCTGGACATGCCCGAGACCAACCTCAATGTTCAAAGAAAACAAGACAAAATCTAATCTACATTTTCTATATTTTTCTCTCCTTCGACCTCGGCAGCATTCTGGTCGGCAGCGGCTGGATTAGCTTCATCCTCGACAGAGGCAGCATCAGTCCCAAGATCAGCTTGGCCGTCCACCACGTTCCCCGGTGAAGACTCGGAGAACGGGTCACAGAGGACCTGGCTTTTGTGCATGATCTTCCCGTCCACGGCCTTGTGCTCGACCTTAAGCAGGTTGGTGTCCAGCGTGGGCTCAAGGATGAGGGCCATCTTCAAACAGCGCGTGAAGCGGGCCACGGCCCCCGTAGCCACTCTGTCTGTAAGGCTGGCCTTATCCTTCTTCAGCTGCTCTATCTCCTCTTCATTCTTCTTCTTCTCAGCCTCGGCCCCATCCAGCTTATCTTGAATTTTTTGGAGCTCTGCCCGCAACATCGGGATCTCAGCTATCTTCTTGGCCTGCTCCCCAGCCTTTGCGTACGCTTCATCAAGTTGTTTCTGCACCCCGGACATCTTTTCCTGCTTGGCTTTTGACTCCGGTTTTCTTCAGAGTAAGCTACCAAATTACAATCCCGGTAAGTCCTCAGGTCGGCAGAAGTGCAAATCAACTCGCCATCGAAATATCTATTGTGAGCTTCAAAGTCAAAGATCTTACCTCGGAGGCGGGCAATGGTTTTCCCAGCAATCAGATCCTCCAACTCTTCGAAGGCATCAGAACCCAGCCTGCCAACTCGGGCACAGGCCATGAAGTCCTCCATGGTGGCCTTCTCTTTTCTCTTTTCCCTCATCCCGTCCTGTTTTTGTTTTTGTCTTTTAAGGGTGGAAGGGTCAGCGTTGCCAGCATCAGCATGGCTTCTTTTTTGAGTCTCTTTGTTGCCCGACTCCGAGAATGCCTTCAAAGACTTGACAGCAAGAGACCTGTGTTTTTCGGCAGGCTTGCCCCCAACTGAGTTGGACATGCTCTTCGCCCCCAATTTAAAGAAGAACAATTTCATAGACCTACCTTGGACTGAATTGAGTTTAGAAGAATATCGGAAGATGAGTCGGAATTCCTAACAGCTCCATTTTCAATGGAAGAATTGGAGGAAGCGGTGTGGAGTTGTGATGGTAGCAAGAGTCCCGGGCTGGACGGGTTCAACTTTAATTTTATAAAAGCATGTTGGAGTACAATCAAAGAAGAGATACACGGGGTAATGAACCAATTTCATGAGAATGAAAAACCTCCTAGGGCGTTCACGGCATCATTTTGTAACACTAATTGGTAAATCTAAGAATCTTCAAGGGTTGAATGACTTCCGTCCTATATCATTAATAGGATGTATGTTCAAGATAATAGCAAAGATCCTAGCTTCTAGACTCAAAGGGGTTTTACCAGGGGTCATCTCCTCTTCACAAATGGCCTTCTTACAAGGGAGACAAATACTAGATGGTGTGCTTGTAGCAAATGAAATCATCAACTTGGAAAAGAAGAAGAAAAGGTCGGCTTACATGTTCAAAGTAGATTTTGAAAAGGTGTATGACTCGGTTAGTTGGAATTTCCTAGACTACATACAAATGAGGTTAGGCTTTAGTGAGAAATGGAGATCAAGGATGAGTGCTTGTATTTTTTTGTGGTCTATTTCGGTTTTAGTGAACGGAAGCCCCACTTCGGAATTCTCAACGGAAAACGGTTTGAGGCAAGGAGTTCCACTTGGTCCCTTCCTATTCCTCATCAAAGCGGAGGGGCTTGCAGGGCTGATCAAGATGAGAATAAACAAGGGGTTCTTAAAGGTGTTCACATTGGTGGAGGATTTCTCCTTTCCGTTGCTTCAATATGCGGATGACACGATTTTTATTTGCAATAATGTGAAGGAGAATCTATGGTTCTTGAAAGCGATCTTGAGAGTATTTGAGATGGTTTCCGGCCTTCGGGTGAAATTTTCATAAGAGTTGCTTGATTGGATAGAATGTTGGTGGAGAAGAACTATGGGTGGCATCACAATTTCTCTATTGTAGGGTGGGAGATGTACCATTAAAGTTCCTTGGCACACCGGTTGCCGCCAATCCTAGAATGTGCTCCACACGGCGTCCGGTGGTGAAGAAATTGAAGGATAGATTACCAACATTGAGAAGTAGACAATTGTCTATGGTCGGGAGAATTACTTAATAAATTTAGTCCTTGCAAGCCTTCCATTATATTACTTCTCATTCTTTAAGGCTCTGAAAAAGGTAGTAAGGGAGATGGTGAAAATACACCGAAATTTTTTATCGGGTGGTAGTGATAACTGTATAATGATGTGCTGGGTTAGTTGGAATAAATTCTGCTTCCTGAAGGCACACAGAGGTATGGAATTAGAAACTTGGAGATCTTAAATGTAGCTCCACTTGGTAAGTGGAATTGGAGGTTATTGGCGGATAACACAAGTGTATGGTTTGATTTAATGAGGAGGCTGAACGGTGATAGCAGGTGTTTGAATCAAACTCAGAAATCCGTGTGGTGGAAAGATGTAGAGCTGTTGGATAATTGTCTTCCGTTTGCACTGGGGTGGTTCCAAGATTCTGTAAAGCACAAATTCAGAAAGGGTAGATAGTTGAGTTTTTGGCAAGACAATTAGAGCTGTCAATGGAGTTTAAAGTATGTTTTCCCTGATTTGTTTTCAGTCTCAGATATGAAGAATGGCTCAGTAGAGGACTTAGGAGTGTGGAGCGAAGGAACGTGGAAGTGGATGTTGTCTTGGAACAGGCCATTGACCCTCGGTAAGAAACAAAATGCAGTGCTTCCAGAAAAGACTTTAGCTCCTCTATAGCCTGATCCAAGTACTTGGCATTCG
Organism: Astragalus glycyphyllos; assembly: GCA_963573325.1. Lineage (NCBI taxonomy): Eukaryota > Viridiplantae > Streptophyta > Magnoliopsida > Fabales > Fabaceae > Astragalus > Astragalus glycyphyllos. The sequence goes on along the minus strand of OY754309.1, from coordinate 28,281,774 downwards.
CGTGGCGGGCACTGCTGGGCAGATTCCCCCGCGTACGGCATTACAGCAGCGCAACGTGCTAGTAGTGGATACAGAACCAGTATGGGCAATTTGCAGCACCGTGAGGGAGGATGAGATACATTTATTTCTTCTGTGGGATATTTCAGTGCAGGTTTGGGTCCCTGTACAGTAATGGCTGGGGCTGAATAATGTAAATTCTAATTGCTAGTGGGAACATTTTAAAGGGAGTGCAGTCAGAGTCGAAGGTAAACAAAGCGAAGAGATTAAAATATATATTTTGGGTTGCAGCTATGTGGGTTTTGTGGGTGAATAGAAATTAGGGGTGAGCAAAACTCGGTCCGGCCCGCTGGCCCGTCCTAGCCCGATGTCATCGGGACGGGTTTTGCCCAAAAAAAGTAAGACACTAAGACATTTGGGACTGTCCAATACAACAACCCGGTGTCGGGCGACGACGGGCTCGGGTTACCCCTCGGGCCACCCGGCCCGTCCCAATAAATAATAGTCACTCTATTATTACTTAACGTTAGGCATAGTAGATAGTACTGATAGTAGTATAGAAGTACTATCAGTTAGTAGGGAATGAATTTCAATTGGTTAAAGCTTCAAATTTTGACTAATATATTTTTATTGGTTAAAGCTTCAAATTTTGACCAATAAATAATAGTCACTCTATTATGACTAATATATTTTAATTGGTTAAAGCTTCAAATTTTGATAAAATGGCATGAATTTCAAGTTAGTATGCATAGAGTTGTTAAATATGCATGTTTTGGAATTCCCTATGTTAAATTCATAAGCAGCAGGTACCTTATATATTTTACCATTGTGATTCAAGTGAATGGTATCGTAGAAGTACTAAAAGAATATATGAATTCAAAGTTTAATAAATATATAACACTATATAATTTTTCAGACTAATTTTGTACTTGTGGAAAACTAAAATTAGTTACACCTTGGGCCTATAAGAATGCATAGCTTTGGGTTACGTCCCACGTCTCATCCCAACCCGTCCTTTTGAACCCGGTCCTTATTGAACCTGCATATCATCGGGTTTGGTCGGGTTAAGGGACGGGTTAGGGCTTCAATATTGGCCCGATCAAGATTTAGGGCCGGATTAGGGCCACTTATAACCCGTCCCACCCCGTCCTACGCTCACCCCTAATAGAAATAGTGTATTTTTTATAGGGAGCACCACAAATGTGCCACAATGGTGTACCAAATAAAGTTATTGTCTTAGGGTTGGTTTGCCAATAAGGTAGGTAGCGGTGTATCGTTAAACTTTGAATTATGGTGTCATGATTATTTGGCGTGTTATGCCTTGATTACTTGAGATGTAAACGGGTTTGAGGTACCCCTTGTGCCTGCTTAATTCAATTTGACTTATCATAAAAAAATTCTTCCAAATGAGGAAATCATACCATATTCTGAAGAACCCAAATTCCTTACGAAGAATATTTACCCAAACTCTCCTCACTATTAAGTACAACTTAATAATATTCTTTCAAAGACAATACAATAAACATTCCTTTGAAATAACAAATTCTTTTTTGAAAATATAGTACAACTTTCTTACAAATTGTGTGAAAGACTCATCTCCCCTGCATATCCACTCCCATAAGTAAACAAATTGTGTGAATTGATATCAAAATAGGGTCTTTTGGGTACTAGTATTTAGGGGAGGTGCATATAGTAGTTTGTTTAGATGAAAGTGAACCCAAGTGTCTTAATTTAGCCTATTCCAATTATTGAACCAGCTGAAGTGAACTTATATGAGTCTTTCCCTCTTCAAGAGTTCATTTTGATTTTAAAAAAGAAAGAGAACTCATGTGGAGAGAGGGAGAAGTCGAGTGAGTTGGGGCAAGCAGAAGTAAAGTAGAAAAACTACAACTCCAGAGTCATGAGAGCTTGGATGGAAGGTGATGTGATCCACACATGCATGGCTAGCCTACTCATGAGAGCTTGGATGGAAGTCACAAATATCAAGACTCGTAATTACCAAGGCTGCTTTGAGAAATTCCTATACGTCTCAAACTATTGGTTTTTCTATTACCTTGTAATAGTTTTCAGTAAATGTAGGATTTAATTTCTAGTGTAATGTGCTTTTGATTTGAGCCTTGTTGGCAATAGAATAGGTTAAGGTCTTTAGTTACTTTGATGTGGCCATGGCCCTTGTTTTCCTATCTCTTTGTAGATTGTATGTCGGGCTTAGGATCCATTAGACCCAACATATAAATACTATTCCACTCCTTGTAATTGTTAACACTTTGATAAATGTGAAATCATTTTACTACATATGCGAAAGCTAGAGCCGTGAGAGCCAAAGAGAGGCATGAGGCGTGAGAGCTAGAGAGCATTGTAGAAGTGAGTTCAACATGTTCTCCTTGGTTCTTTGAATGGAACCTTGAGCACCTACCTTTGAGGCTTGGAGAAGCTCAAAGCAACATGTGGGATTCATCTTCTTCCCAAGGAAGAAGTGGTGGACATCATTCTCCACTTCATCTCTATTCTTTCCACATTTTTTTGTTTATTTACTTTTGTGTTCTTCAAGTAAGTTTCATGATCTAATATTGAAATTGTGTTTATATTCATCATCATGACTTAGAGATTCATATAGATTTGTAATTTTCTATATCCTAGATTTAGTGATGCATGTGTGGATCACATCAGAAGGGATCCCGAAAAGATAATGCTTCATGTTTGTGTGGGTAGTCCAAATAAATTCCTTTAAGTCGATCCATTTCTGAAGTCTCGCACTAGTCGTGGAAATGGCTTCTACGCACTACCATTGCCCCTCAAGCCTGGTATTGGGGTCGGAGCCTTAAGTTCGTTTGGTTCAGAATTTGAAGCTAAAGAGCTCTAATAATTCATGGCTAGGAACCAAAATTAGGGTTCAGCCATGCAGTGTCAGTTCAAGACCACACGTGTCCGTTTCCCAGCGCCGTCCCCTTGTTGCCACCGTTTCCTTCAACTTACCCACCTCAAATCCGGAACGTGTTTCTCCTAGCCAGGAAATTCCCAAATGGTCTTCTAAGGCTATAAAATCAGTTTCAATGGCTCAATTGGAAGCGAGAAAACTCAAGTATACCACTACTGGCACCGAAGAACTTCTCATGGGGGTTCTCATCGAAGGCACTAATCTGGCGTCCAAGTTTTTGCAAACCCACGGAATCACACTTTTCAAGGTGCGAGATGAAAGTGTGAAGTTACTTGGAGAAGCTAATATATATGAAATAATACCCGAGCATCCTCCAATGAATGATGAAGCTCAGAGAGCACTTGATCTAGCTGTCGATCAAAAATTAAAATCTGCTGTTGGCGGAGAAATAACCACAGGACACATAATTCTTGGCATTTGGTCTGAAGTAGATTCCCCAGGTCACAAGATACTGTCTAGCCTTGGCTTTAATGACAACACAACTAAAGAGCTACAGTCAACTATTTCTGAACATGGTGTTACTGACGAATGATGGTTGTTTAAAGATGATTGAGCAAGAATTTTGCTTAGAGTGAATATTGATAATTGATGCAATTATTTGTACAATAGATAGATCAACAGGCTGCTCTGTTCTTCCTATTGATTTTGAATGCAGAAATCTTATTTTCAAATTCATTTAAGTCCTCCTACAACTGTACATTCCCTTAGCTACATAACCTTAGGATCCTTCTCATTTCAGTGCGTATTCAGTTCATTCACACGTCCCTTCGCTTAGAAACTGCCAGAAGCCGCTCTTTGTAGTGCTAACTTGTGGGCACCGATGATCACTCTCCCCCTTGTCAACCACGGATGTCACATGCCCACCAGCTTCCATGTTATTCGTTCTCGAACCACACCGTACTAAGAAACTTCATCAACCAACAAAGGGTGTTTCAGTGACATGGGAGAAAATCTCTTATATATGTTTTGATAAAGAAAACTTGGTAATGATTTTTTGGTTATCTATTATCTAACATGTTCGTTAAATGCATCTAACAAGTTATCAAAAAGCAAAAATATCATTCTACCTAAGGACCTGTCATACCCTAATTTTGTCCGCCTAGGTTTAAAACCCTAATTTTCCGCAAAAATAAATAAATTGAGAAGTGTGGTTTTATTTTGAAGAGTGAAGAGCATTGTGCATGCATTTTTGGGTTTTAAAAGTCATTCTAGGGCTTTTAAATTCATTGTTAGAGTGGAAATGCATTTGTTGTTAAAAAACAAGGTTTTTAGGGCAAAAGGGTATTTTGGTCATTGTCAAAAATAAGATAATTTCTCATCAAGAATCATTGTGCAATTTTAGATAAATTTATTTGAGGCAAAACATTTTTGGTCATGTATGTATGTATGCGCATGCATGTCTATATTGTGCACAAAATTTCAAAAAGGATCAAAAGGGAATATTCTACAAAAAGTTCCAAGATGTGATTTTTATGACATTTTTGGTCATGGTGATCACATAAAATGGCATATTCCTCAAGATACCTTGTATGTGGCTCAAAGTGGTGTATTTTTGTACAATTATCTTGAAAAGAATAATCAAAAATGAAGGGATAATGGAATGGTCATATAATAGTACAATAGTACAAGATGACAACTAGCAAAACTTGGTGACCACTCCCACTACCTCTTCACCACGAATTTCACCCTCTCTATTCTCTCATTTTGTGTTTTCTCAATGTCCTCAATCCATGTGAGCCTCAATCCTAGCCTTTGATTCAAAATTAAAATCAAATCCTAGAGCACAACTAGTGCATATTGACCTAACTACCCTTAAACCTAATTGCTTTCTATATATACCCTATTAACCTCACCTCACAAAGGGAAAAAAAAGCTCTTGGCCTCATTTTCACTCACACAACCCTAGCACACAACTCCCTCTCCTATTTCCCTCTCTTGGCCGAAATCATATCACCCTCTTCCTCCATCAATTTTTCACTTCTCCTTCACCAAATCACCATTTTCTCACCTCATTTCCATTCCTACTTCATATATCTTCCTTCTCTCCTAATTTAATTCAAGCTTTCACCATCAAAGGGCATTTTTAAGCAAGCATTTCGTGGGTTTCATTGAAGTTTGGTGAAGATTCAAGTTGATTTGTGGTCTTGTTCTTCATATTAGTCATTCCTTAGCTTGGATTTGAGGTAAACTTCTTAAAACCTAGCATCATCTTCAACTTTTTTGCATCAAAATGTAGATATCATGTTTCTAATTTTTCATCCTACCATATTCATGCATTTTAGTGTTGTTATATTGTTGATTTGTTGATTGTTGTTGGTGAGAGGTGTCTCAAACATTTTGACAAGCACTTAGGGAGGCTTGGGTGTTTGAGATTGATTCTCACCCTTGAATAAATTGTGATTTGTGTTGTTATCATTTTGCTTGTTGCATTTTGTGAAATAAAATTGTGTTAGGAAGCTATGAATGTTTCGCACCTTTAGTATAAAATAGGTTTAATCGAGTTTTGATGCATTTCTTTATGCAATCTTGTTATTGGGGCTTGATTTTGAAGTTCCCATGTCCAAACATGTTGTTTGATTTTGCAAATATTCATTTTTCATGCCTTCTTACTTTCACAAAAATCAAAAAATATGAATAGTTGTTGATTTTGGTGTTTGATCGCTTGGATCTTGTGAATAAATGTTCCTAAGTCTTGCTAGTGTCATTTGCTTGCTTGATTTGGTTGACTTGTTGAAATAAATTGATGATTAATTTGTGATTTGAGAAAATGAATTTGGGTTTTGGTTCATTTATGGTCCACAAATGATTTTGGGTTATGCTAAGTTGGCAAGAGATAGGTTACTTCAACCTTGATGCCTATGCTTGTAAGCATTTAAAAATTCAATTCCCATTTGATGTGCTTGTGAAATGTGAGCAAAAAGGGGTCTATAAACAATTGAATTTGCGCACATGATTGGTCTCCAATGACCTTGATGCATCCTCAAGTTTAATCATGCTTTCTTTGCTCTTTGAGTTTAATGTAAATTGTTGTTTGAAGCTTGTGAAGTTTTGGCAAAGGATAGGCCACTTAGAGCCTTGATGCATTAAATTGTTGTAGTGCATTAAAATGTTGAATTGGTGTTCACAATTTGCTTGTTTTGATTTCCACCAATTGTTACTCGTTAGTAACTCTCCAAAACTTCAAAACCATGTTGCATACAAAGAACAACTTGTTACTCGTTAGTAACGTTCCAACTTCAAAACATTTTTTTTTGCATTTACATAATCATTGATAAACAACTTCACTTCTTCTCAAAACAATTTCAAACTATTTTTCACAAATCACACTTTGTTGGCAGTAATGCGAAGCCTTTGCTTGCACGACTATCAACAATATGGGTGCTAGTGATGATCTGTGGACTATGCCTTAACGTTGTGATCTGTGGAAGGAGTTCACTAACTCTGTGGGAGTTTACTAACTCTGTGCTGATGGAGTTCACTAACTCGGTGCCATGATGATTTTCTGAAAATGAGATTTCGGGGACCCATTGGTCCAAAGTAACTGACTTTTTTGAAAATTTTGGGGACTAACGAGTCCAAAGCAACTGAGTTTCTTTTTGAAAATTGGGAAGCTTTGAATGATGCATGGAATGCAGGCTTTTGATGCTGGGATGCACATGGATGCAATGATATGTTTTTTAATTTTCTTTTAGCATAGGGACTTTAGGATTCTTGAGTGATCAATTCAAGCGTCCTATCGTGACGACTATGACTATTTATTAAGAATGCCTCTTTTTGTTTTGAAAACTGATTTGATGTTTGATGTGATGATGATAAATGCTATGGAATGTCTGTGTTCTTTTGCTTTTATTGTGATGAATGTGGATGATGCAAATGTAATGCTTTGAATAACATGAAATGCCTACATGCATGAGGAGGATGAATGATTGATGTATTTAAACATTTTTGTAAACATTTTTATGATGATGAGACGCGAGACTTTGAATGCAAGGAATTGAGATGGCTATGGACCATTCTTTGGAAAAACAAGATTTGATTCAAACTCTGGTGTTCTCAAGGTTTTTATTAACAAGCTCACTTATTTTCCTTTCCATTTCCATGATAACTGAACTTTAAACACCACATAATCAATTTGTATTCTCTCTCTCTGAAGCATTGACTAGTAAGTATGCATAAGAGTGCAGATGTGGACGAGTGAGTCAGTTAACTTGGGATTGGTTTAGGACAGTGAGTTGAGAGACTGCCCCGACAGGAATTTATGGATGTGAATGACTTTAGGGAGAACTCTGCTCATTTGAGCGGGAGTGAACAGTTATGGAAATGCCCCACTTTAGAATGACAATTTCAAATGGGTTCTTTGAGTGGGTTTGTGAAAGGGAATGAAGTTATGGTACTGGTTATGAACTGAGGGTGGTATATGAATGGGATGGACAATGAACAAACTTTCCCAAGACCAGGGTGGGTGGGTGGTGAAGAGAATGCCCCAACTTTTTGATCTGAGTGGTGTTCTCAGTGCAAATCTTTGGTTCTCTATGAATGTCTTGACTTTTGGCATGAAAGAAGCCTCACTTGGTGATCACTAAACCTTGTTTTAATCTTTGGTGCAAATCTTTTCCTTTGGGCCTGAGACATGAGCACCATCTAGGGTAATAGCAATGCCAGAGCCGCGCATAAGTTTGCTTGCCATTTGAAGTGATTGTGCCCGCGTTTGTTTTTTTCCAATTCATTTATTTGAGGGATCCCCTCTTTTCTGTGATTTTCAGAAATTTCGCAATAATTGTAATGCTTTTTGACTCATGCACAGGTTTCACAATTCAGTATCATCAATCATAAAAACATTTATTTTAAAACAAAGAGACAAATAAGTGAAGATAAAAGACACGAAAAGCAAACACATGGAAGAACAAGTTGAATTCTTATTGTTATGGAAACTGGACGTGCAGAAGGTCACGCCAATTGAAAGTACATTGAAAAATTTTTAAACTGGAAAAATACAAGAAAAAGGGGAAGCAGATCTTGTGTTTTTTCTTTTGAAGTAACGATGCCAATCGTCCATACTCATGACCTTGATCACCCCTTTATCCAAACTTTTGGGAGTGCTGTATGCCCTTGTTTATTTTCATGCCCAAGTTTTCTGACCCTAATTTTTGCCTGGATCGCCCTTTGCGGGTTTTCAATCCACCGGGTCGCTCTGATTTTGCCTAGGCCGCCCTTTCGGGTTTTCAACCTAGCGAGCTGATTCTTACTTGGCTTATCTTTCTCTTTTTTTGTCTATTTCTTTAGGCATAGTACTTCTTTACCACATCTGAGTTCACTGGGTTTGGGATTTCATCTCCATCCATGTTTGCAAGAATTAATGCCCCTCCGGAGAATGCCTTCTTCACCACATAAGGTCCTTCGTATTTGGGAGCCCATTTGCCACGGGGATCCGTCTGGATTGGCAAGATCTGTTTGAGCACGAGGTCTCCTTCTTGGAATTCCCGAGGACGGATTTTCTTGTCAAAAGCCCTCATCATCCTCTGTTGGTACAGCTGACCATGGCACAAGGCGGCTACTCGCTTCTCTTCAATGAGATTCAATTGGTCAAAACGAGCCTGAACCCACTCTGCTTCTTCTAATTTGGTCTCCATCAATACCCGCAGCGAGGGTATTTCAACCTCAATGGGGAGAACAGCTTCTGACCCATAAACCAACGAGTAAGGGGTTGCTCCTGTAGATGTACGCACCGAGGTTCTGTACCCATGCAAGGCGAAGGGGAGCATCTCATGCCAGTCCTTGTAAGTTACTACCATTTTCTGTACTATCCTCTTAATATTCTTATTGGCTGCCTCAACTGTCCCATTCATCTTCGGACGGTAGGGAGAAGAGTTGTGATGTTGGATTTTGAAGTCCTTGCATAAGTCCCTCATCACCTTGCTGTTCAAATTACTGCCGTTGTCTGTGATGATTTTGTTCGGAAGGCCGTAGCGGCAAACCAAATCTTTCTTGATGAACTTAGCAATCACTGAACTTGTTACATTGGGATAAGAAGCAGCCTCTACCCACTTGGCGAAGTAGTCGATAGCAACCAGGATGAAACGATGACCATTTGAAGCTTTGGGTTCAATAGGACCAATGATGTCCATGCCCCACATTGAGAAAGGCCAAGGTGCACTCAGGACATTCAGAGAGGTTGGTGGTACATGGATGTGATCTGCATAAATTTGACATTTATGGCACTTTCTTGCAAAGCGATAACAGTCAGATTCCATTTGCAGCCAATAGTAACCTGTTCTCAGGATCTTTCTAGCCATTGTGTGCCCACTGGAATGAATTCCAAATGAGCCCTCATGAACATCTTGCATGATCTTTATTGATTCCTCCCTTGTTACACATCTGAGGAGAACCAAGTCATGGTTTCTCTTGTAAAGGACGTCTCCACTCAAGAAGAAACCCATTGACAGCCTCCTGAGTGTTCTCTTATCATTTTCTGAAGCGCCGGGGGGATATTCTCTGTTGGTGATATACTGTTTGATGTCGTGGTACCAAGGTTTACTGCCTGATTCCTCTTCAACTGCCATGCAATGGTAATAAGCAGGTAGACCCCGGTGTTGGACTCTGACACACGTCAAGTTCCTGTCACAGTTGACGTTGAACATGGAAGACAAAGTGGCCAAGGCATCAGCCAGTTGATTCTCATTGCGAGGTATGTGCCGGAAGGTGATCTCTTCAAAGGGTTTGATTAGCTCTTGAATGTAGTCACGGTAAAGGATCAAATCAGGGTTTCTTGCTTCCCAATCACCTTTTACTTGGTGAACAACTAGAGTTGAATCCCCGGACACGTCGAGCCTTTTGACTTTCCAATCGAGGGCCGCTTGTATGCCTAAGATGCACGCCTCATACTCTGCAATATTATTTGTGACGTAGAAACTCAGCCTCGCCGTGAATGGTATGAAACGATTGTCCGGGGAGATCAACACTGCTCCGACCCCGTGCCCCCACATGTTAGAGGCACCATCAAACAGTACTCTCCACCTTTCATCATCTTGGGATTTTCCTTCGTCGAACAATGCCATGATGTCTTCATCTGGGAATTCACATTGCATGGACTGGTAATCCTCAGCCGGTTGATGTGCCAGATACTCTGCCAATGTGCTGCCTTTAACCGCCTTTTGAGTGACATGCTGGAGGTCATACTCTGATAAAAGCATTTGCCAACGAGCAATTCTACCTGTGAGCGCAGGTTTCTCAAATATGTACTTGATTGGATCCATCTTAGACACCAACCAGGTAGTGTGACTCAACATGTACTGTCTCAATCGATGCGCTGCCCAGGCAAGGGCACAACAAGTCTTCTCCAATGGTGAATACCTGGTCTTGCAATCGGTGAATTTCTTGCTCAGGTAGTAGATTGCATGTTCTTTCTTCCCCGACTCATCGTGTTGCCCCAGTACGCAACCCATGGAATCGTCCAACACTGTAAGGTACAGAATAAGAGGCCTGCCGGACACAGGTGGCATTAGGACTGGCGGATTCTGAAGATACACCTTGATTTTCTCGAAGGCTTCTTGACATTGATCATTCCACTTCAACTCTTGGTTTTTGCACAACAGTTTGAAAATCGGCTCGCAGGTAGCGGTCAACTGGAAGATGAATCGGGAAATGTAATTCAGCCTTCCAAGAAAACCACGAACTTCTTTCTCTTTTTTTGGCGCCGGCATCTCGAGGATAGCACGCACTTTGTCCGGGTCTACCTCAATTCCCTTCTGGCTAACAATGAAGCCCAACAATTTTCCTGACCTCATTCCGAATGTGCACTTGGCGGGATTCAGCCTGAGTTTGTACTTTCTGAGGCGCTCGAAAAGCTTCTGCAGGTTAACAACATGCTCTTCATCGGTCCTTGATTTGGCGATCATATCGTCCACATAAACTTCAATCTCTTTATGCATCATGTCGTGGAACAGAGTCACCATTGCTCTTTGATAAGTTGCCCCGGCATTCTTCAATCCGAAAGGCACGACCATATAGCAGAAAGTTCCCCAAAGGGTTATGAAGGTGGTTTTCTCCATATCCTCTGGAGCCATCTTGATCTGGTTGTAACCTGAATATCCGTCCATGAAGGAGAACATTGAATGTTGCGCTGTGCTATCCACCAGAACATCGATGTGAGGTAGAGGGAAATCATCTTTAGGACTTGCTCGGTTTAAATCACGGTAATCGACACACATCCGGACCCTTCCGTCTTTCTTGGGAACCGGGACGATGTTGGCTACCCACTCAGGATATTTTGCCACTGCTAAGAACCCTGCATCAAACTGTTTCTTGACCTCATCCCTGATTTTCAAGGACATCTCTGGCCTCATTCGCCTCAACTTCTGTTTTACTGGAGGACATTCTGGTTTTACCGGCAATCTGTGCTCAACAATATCTGTATTAAATCCCGGCATGTCTTGGTAAGTCCATGCGAAAATGTCAACATAGTCAAACAGGAGCTGAATCAACTTCTTACGTTCACAATTCCCCATCACGGTACCAACTTTGATCTCTTTTCTATCTTCCTCAGTACCCAAATTAACCATTTCTGTGGGCTCCCCATGGGGCTTGATGACCTTTTCTTCCTGTTCTACCATTCTCATAATTTCTGGAGGAGTATCCCAACCATCCTCAACATCTTCCCCGGTTTGGTTAACCGGGTAATCAAAGTCACAGTATGAGTTATGGGCATTATTACTTTCAAGAATTGTTTTCGATCTGCATTAAAATGGAATGGCGAATAAAAATAAAGAAAAGACACGCAAATGAGAGATGAAGAAAGAGAATTTTATTGAAAATTCCAAAATAACATTTTATTCATTGATGAAGTTTGACGAAAACATGCATGCCCGAATGAAATATCCCAAGGCCTTGGGCAGAGCCGAGGAATTTTGCATTACGAAGAAAAATTACTTTAAATTGAAAATCACAGGGAAATCTAGGGCCTCCCAATTCTGGAGCTTTTCTTTCACAGCACAACGGCGCACTAAGCCGACAGCACCGTCACCGGAGCCTGAATCTTCTTCAATCACATTGACCTGGTCAGGGTCCAGCATGCCTACACTTCGGAAGTTGTTCCTAAGATCACCGACGACCATCCCTCCCTGGTTGGGGGTCTTTCCTCTAAGCTTTGCCAACCATTTCTCTCTTCTATCAGCTGCTAGCCTCTCTCGGTCTGCAGGGCTTGGGATGTACCCAATACCGAACCTTTCAGTATTCCGTTTCAGCAGGACGGGTGCTACAATTCCTTGAGCAGCTTTTCCCAGGCCTTTTCCAACCTGATACCCATATCCTAGCATCACCTTTGCAACCATCATGTCTGCCTTGGACCACCTAGGCTTCAATTGGGGAGGCTCACTCCCAACAAAGATAGCATTTGAGATCTCCAATCCCTGGAAGGCAGTCTCAAAAGACTCCTCTGCTGCTTCAACGTAATATTCTGGTTGTGATCGGTTTATCATCATTTCCTCCTCCCCGAAGATTACTATCAACTTGCCCTCGGCCACAAACTTGAGTTTCTGATGGAGCGAAGATGCCACTGCCCCAGCGGCATGTATCCAAGGTCGTCCTAGCAGACAGCTATAAGAGGAAGCTATATCCATGACTTGGAATGTGACATAGAACACTTCAGGACCCACCTGCAAAGGCACCTCTACTTCTCCAAAACCTTCTTTCACAGACCCATCAAATGCTCTAACCAAGGTGGATCTAGGCTTCAGATATGAGCAATCCACATCCAACTTATCCATTGTGGACTTGGGCAACACATTTAATGACGAGCCATTGTCGATGAGCACTCTGGCCAGCATGTAGTCCCCACACTTGACAGAGATGTGAAGGGCTTGATTGTGATTCTTCCCCGCCGGAGGTAGCTCAGCGTCTGTGAAGGTCAAGTAGTTCGATGCCACTATGTTCCCAACAATACCATCAAGTTGGTTGACCGTAATGTCATGGGGTACGTGTGCTTCATTCAGGATTTTCAACAGTGCAGCTCGGTGTGCCTCGGAACTAAGCAACAACGAAAGCATTGAGATTTTGGCCGGGGTTTGATTTAACTGGTCCACCACCTGGTATTCACTTTGTCTCATTACTTTCAGAAATTCCTGAGCTTCTTTGTCTGATATTTCTCTAACTTCCACAGTTTCCTTATCTTTTCCCTTACGGGCCCTTTCTTCAGCTTCCTTTGATTGTTCCTTTCTAAGATTTTCAGGAACATACATCCTTCCACTCCTTGTAATTCCACTACTCCCAGCAATGTTTGTTATATCCAACACGCCCTGAGGGACCTCTGCTTGCATTTGCACGTTGCAGCTCCAGGGAATAACCCTAGTCTCTCTACTAGGGGTAGCAGCAGGTACCGGAATAACAACAGTCAGAGGTCTTGCCACAACCGAGCTTGAATTCAGACTGCATGGGATTTCAACCGGTCTCCTGAAACCTCTGTTGTTTGATTGCAGAGTAGATACACTTTCTTCCTTTTCCTGAACCCCAACCTGGACCAGGTGTCTGTCTAACAGCTCTTGGAGGATGGGTTTGATGCTCTCACAGGCCCCAACACAATAAGGGTCATTGCAGATGTCTCTTCTGGCACACCCTTCTTCGATGATACCACAACGGCATAATGCAGCATGAATGATACTCAGGGGTGTACGAATGCACTCCACCTTCCTAATTAAGTACTGACCACCCTGATCATTAATGGCATTTGCAGTGGGCCCACCATGCCCCGGCAACGGGTTGGTGGTTACATTAGGTTGCTGAAATGATATACTCTTTGCATCAAGCAGGTCTTGCACAACGTACTTGAACGCCTTACAATCCTCCACCACATGACCTACTGCCCCAGAATGAAAGGCACAGGTGGCATTTGCATTATACCCTCTGGGATAGGGAGGCTGATATGGTTTCATCTGACGAGTGTTGATTAACTTGTTGGCAATGAGATAATTGAACAAATCTGTGTACGACATGGGGATAGGTTCAAAGACAACAGGCTTTTTTTCATTGTAGTTTCTGTACTGATTGTTGGACTGGAATGGCTGAGCAGGCGGCGTCTGAGCAGGAACTGGAATGGCTTGTGGGGGATTGTTGTGTGATGGACCGCTAGCTCCGATGATTGCATTAGTTTCTCTCTCCTTCTTCTTGTGGGAACCAGAAAAAGGCTTTTTCTGATGGGAAGGAGGTGTTGGGCCATGGGCTATTCTTCCGCTGCGCATGCCGTTCTCCACTCTTTCTCCAATGACAACCATCTCCGAGAAATTCGAAGCCACGCTGCCGACCAAACGATCATAGAACACTGGGGGAAGAGTTTCCATGAACATATGGACCATCTCTTTATCAAGCAGGGAGGGTTTTACTTGTGCAGCAAGGTTCCTCCACCTCTGGGCATATTCCTTGAATGTCTCATTATCCTTCTTAGACATACATTGCAGCTGGGTCCTATCCGAGGCTAAATCACTGTTGTACTGGTATTGACGGATAAAGGCATCCGCCAGATCCTTCCAACAACGGATATTAGTTGGCTCCAATTGCATATACCATTCAAGGGGAGCTCCAGCTAAGCTTTCCTGAAAGCAATGTATCATCAGGTTATCATCACGGGCGTGGGCAGTCATCTTCCGGCAATACATCATCACATGGCTGCGCGGGCAGGTTGCTCCTTTGTACTTGTCGAAAAATGGTGCTTTGAACTTGGGTGGCAGGACTAGATTAGGGACCAAGCATAACTCATGGGCGTTCCTAGCCTGGGAACCTGTTCCTTCAACAGCTCTCAATCTTTCTTCTAACATCTGGTACTGACTTCTAGCTTCATCAGGGTAATTCGGCGGAAAACCACTCACACCGTAGTGAAGATTATTCATCGACACCACAGTTGGGGTCACGTGTGGGTCACGTGAGTGAGCGATAATCTGAGGAATTGGACCTTGAACTTGTGGATGGACTGTTGCTGGATAATTGAAGTCAACCGGAGTTCCCGGGGTAATAGCAGGAGTAGGAATCTGAATTTGAACCTGAGGTGTCCCCGTTCCAACTTCATTCACAGCTGATTCAGGCTGGGCCTGTCCTGTGGTTCCCGAAGGACCACTTTTTGGGTTTGCACCGGTAGCAGGGGGTGTGTACCCTAATGGGAGACCATAAGGAGGCCATTGCACGTTCTGGAGAGCCTGAGAGACTCTAGGTTCAGGAGGAGGATCCACTCCTGCGGCAGCAGCACCTTCAGTTATGCCAGCATCCCTTAAGGCACTTAACACTCTTATGACCTCTGCCATTTGAGCTCTTATAACTTCCATCTCAGCCCTGATTGCTCGATTCTCTTGATTCTGATCATGCTGACCCTGACCATTTGGATTCGGACCTTCTGGAACTGCATCATTCTGGATTGGTTGATGATTGCCCAGATTCGCGTTGTCTTGATTGGTGGCCATATTTCTTGCCTGTGATCGCGTCCAATACCGATGATTAACCAGCTTGTCTTACTTCTGTGGACGGAACATTTTTTTTTATGAACACAAAGACAAATGATGCAAATGCAATGCAATATGCATGTTATTATGTTTATTGCCGGGAATCGCGGTGCAACTCGTCTTGTCATAGGTGTTAAGGTTCAGGTGTTTTTAGGATTGCAACAAAGTTGGAAGCAACAAGGCAAAACAAACGTACTTCAATTAAATGGAATGCGAAGGAGTATCACAAATAGAAAGCAAATCAAAGTACAATATTCCTTGAGAGTGCAATACAATGATTTTAAACAAAGTACTATTTTCCAAAGAAAGTTACAACTTCTTAAAGAAAATTACAATTTCCTAAGGATCGCTACAATACTCTAAAGGGAACTTTAAAGGCATATGGCTTTCAACTCCTCGCTCCTTTTCCTCTTCTTGCTCTCAGCTGCCCCCCGGGCTTTCTCCAGGAGTTCTTCTGTGAGAATCTTGCAGTACTCAACAAACTCACACACCTTGACAGAGGTGTTGAAAGGATTCATTTCTGCATCCGCCTTTCTTAGCTTCTTGGGAATGTCTCTCACAAAACTCTTTCAAAACTCTTTCAAAACTCTTTCAAAACTCTTTTACCAAAAATGTAGAAAGTAATTTCCTTTTTCCCTCATAAACACCTATATGAGGTGGCATATAGCGGGTATTTTCAAAAATGTTTTGAACCGCCACCAATAAACATCATTTTCTTCTCTCTTTTCTATGTAAATAAAAGGTCATAATCATCACATCTGCGTCATTTTGCATCATCATCATTGCATTCGCATCTAAGAAAAATTTTGAAAAAAAAAACCTCCATTCTTTGCATCCTCCATGCATTAAAGTTGTTTGCCGGAGATCGCAACGCAACACAAAGTCTTGTCATAGGTGTGTAAGAAACGGAATGGAATCAAAAGGCAAAACCGTTTTCAATTCAAGGCTTCCTGTTGTGAAAGAGATTGATATGGCTAGTCTGAAAGAGTATGCATCCCTCCTAGGTCCTATTGAGGTCAGGTCTTTTGACAAAACCTATGGGAACATTCGCAAGCTGCTACAACTAGAAGTGCAAGAGATTGCCATTGCTGCCCTGTGTCGGTTCTATGACTCGGAGATTCGCTGTTTCATTTTTAAGAATTTCCAAATGGCGCCTACCCTAGAAGAGTATGATAGGATTTTGGGCTTTGATCGATCCAAGTTTAAGCCTTATCAATACCAAGGGGAGTATTATTCTGATGAAAAGCTTGCTGCCTTGTTGCAAATCAGTGCTGAGAAAGTGCGGGCCCATAAGATAGAACGTAATAAGGTATTTGGATTTCCTCAAGAATACTTTGAGAGTTTGATGACCAGCTATGTAGTGTCTGATGATTGGAATTCTTTCAAGCAAGTGCTAGCTCTGACCATGATAGAGAGGCATGTGAGTGAAACTGCAATCGGTGTCTTCCTCGCCTTCAAATGTGCAAAAAATCCTATCAACCCAGTTCCCGCAATCCTCGCAGAGACATACCGTCCCTTCACTCGTCACCATGAATTCCAAAAGAATAAGATGTGTTGCTCCTTCCCTGTGTTATATGCTTGGTTGATCAGTCATGTGTGTACCAACAAAAATGATGTGAAGGATTTGCTTTCCTATGCCTTGGGTTGTAATCCGAAGACTATGAACTCTCAAGAGTGGATGCATGCTTTCAAGAACCAAGATGCTCTCAGATTCGTTGGTTCTCACCTAAATGTTGGGCAGACAGGCCTTCAGTGGTATTTCGGTGTGGGAGTTTTTAGAACGTTCCTCTCATGGGAACCCAAGGATGCATAAACTATAACCCCTCTTTGACCTTGCGACAGCTCGGATACCCTATGCGGGACTCACCCTCCGAAGCTATGCTGTTTCGTTTTTACCTCCACGCGGGGATCCCTAAAGACGAGAGTCTACTTCGGCGAGTCCTGCAAGCTTGGGAAACCGTAGTGCGGAAGGACAGAGAAGAGTTAACCAGGAGGACCACTGCTATCTCTTTTTCTCAATGGCTTGGAGGGAGGATTAGTGAAACTCGGTCATCCAACCAAGGAGTACCACTGCCTGAGGAAAAGATACAAGAACCTCACATTCCTACCATTGAAGAATTGGAAGAGGTTAGGTTGGCCATGTCAAAGGTGGGAGAAGAGAAAAGAGCTCTGCAAGATAGATTGAGAAAGATGATGCAAGACAAGAAAAAGCTAGAAAATGAAAATGTTTTCCAAGCTGCAGCTATTGAGGAAGTCAATAGAAAACTTGAAATGGAGGGGACAAGCAAGAGGGAAATGCAAAAGCACTTGAAGGGTGCCAAAGAGGAAGTGAAGAGGTGCACTACCAAGATGAATGAGGCTGTAGCAGAAGCAATTAAATGGAAGAGGCTATATGAGGATACATGGAAAGAAGAGCAAGCAGTCAGGCACGCACTAGTTAAGTCAAGAAAAGACTCTCGAATAACGAAGCTTGAATTGGAAGATCAATTAAAGAGTGTCAAGCAAGATCGGGAATCTATTGAAGGGATCCTGAGGGATTATCAGCAAGCACTAAGAAGGGAACAAGGGAAGTCGGAAAGCTTGGCCAATCATGTGCAGTACTTGGAAGGGTCTTACCTCCGGCTAAGGGAGAAGAGTGACTATTGGGAGAGTCAATTTGCGGAATTGCTCAGTAAGGTAAAAAGTCAACAAGTCTTTGAGGAATTGAAAAAAGAAGGCTTACATTGGAAAGACAAGTTCTCCAAGTTAGTTTGGTTAGCTAATCAGGCTGTGAGAGACATTCCCAAGAAGCTAAGAAAGGCGGATGTAGAAATGAATCCTTTCAACACCCTTGTCAAGGTGTGTGAGTTTGTTGAGTACTGCAAGATTCTCACAGAAGAACTCCTGGAGAAAGCCCGGGGGGCAGCTGAGAGCAAGAAGAGGAAAAGGAGCGAGGAGTTGAAAGCCATATGCCTTTAAAGTTCCCTTTAGAGTATTGTAGCGATCCTTAGGAAATTGTAATTTTCTTTAAGAAGTTGTAACTTTCTTTGGAAAATAGTACTTTGTTTAAAATCATTCTATTGCACTCTTAAGGAATAGTGTACTTTGATTTGCTTTCTATTTATGATACTCCTTCGCATTCCATTTATTTGAAGTACGTTTGTTTTGCCTTGTTGCTTCCAACTTTGTTGCAAATCCTAAAAACACCTGAACCTTAACACCTATGACAAGACGAGTTGCACCGCGATTCCCGGCAATAAACATAATAACATGCATATTGCATTGCATTTGCATCATTTGTCTTTGTATTCATAAAAAAAAATGTTCCGTCCACAGAAGTAAGACAAGCTGGTTAATCATCGGTATTGGACGCGATCACAGGCAAGAAATATGGCCAACAATCAAGACGACGCGAATCTGGGCAATCATCAACCAATCCAGAATGATGCAGTTCCAGAAGGTCCGAATCCAAATGGTCAGGGTCAGCATGATCAGAATCAAGAGAATCGAGCAATCAGGGCTGAGATGGAAGTTATAAGAGCTCAAATGGCAGAGGTCATAAGAGTGTTAAATGCCTTAAGGGATGCTGGCATAACTGAAGGTGCTGCTGCCGCAGGAGTGGATCCTCCTAGGGTCTCTCAGGCTCTCCAGAACGTGCAATGGCCTCCTTATGGTCTCCCATTAGGGTACGCACCCCCTGCTGCCGGTGCAAACCCAGAAAGTGGTCCTTCGGGAACCACAGGACAGGCCCAGCCTGAATCAGCTGTGAATGAAGTTGGAACGGGGACACCTCAGGTTCAAATTCAGATTCCTACTCCTGCTATTACCCCGGGAACTCCGGTTGGCTTCAATTCTCCAGCAACAATCCATCCACAAGTTCAGGGTCCAATTCCTCAGATTATCGCTCACTCACGTGACCCACACGTGACCCCAGCTGTGGTGTCGATGAATAATCTTCACTACGGTGTGAGTGGTTTTCCGCCGAATTACCCTGATGAAGCTAGAAGTCAGTACCAGATGTTAGAAGAAAGATTGAGAGCTGTTGAAGGAACAGGTTCCCAGGCTAGGAACGCCCATGAGTTATGCTTGGTCCCTAATCTAGTCCTGCCACCCAAGTTCAAAGCACCATTTTTCGACAAGTACAAAGGAGCAACCTGCCCGCGCAGCCATGTGACGATGTATTGCCGGAAGATGACTGCCCACGCCCGTGATGATAACCTGATGATACATTGCTTTCAGGAAAGCTTAGCTGGAGCTCCCCTTGAATGGTTTATGCAATTGGAGCCAACTAATATCCGTTGTTGGAAGGATCTGGCGGAAGCCTTTATCCGTCAATACCAGTACAACAGTGATTTAGCCCCGGATAGGACCCAGCTGCAATGTATGTCTAAGAAGGATAATGAGACATTCAAGGAATACGCCCAGAGGTGGAGGAACCTCGCTGCACAAGTAAAACCCTCCCTGCTTGATAAAGAGATGGTCCATATGTTCATGGAAACTCTTCCCCCAGTGTTCTATGATCGTTTGGTCGGCAGCGTGGCTTCGAATTTCTCGGAGATGGTTGTCATTGGAGAAAGAGTGGAGAACGGCATGCGCAGCGGAAGAATAGCCCATGGCCCAACACCTCCTTCCCATCAGAAAAAGCCTTTTTCTGGTTCCCACAAGAAGAAGGAGGGAGAAACTAATGCAATCATCGGAGCTAGCCGTCCATCACACAACAATCCTCCACAAGCCATTCCAGTTCCTGCTCAGACGCCGCCTGCTCAGCCATTCCAGTCCAACAATCAGTACAGAAACTACAATGAAAAAAAGCCTGTTGTCTTTGAACCTATCCCCATGTCGTACACAGATTTGTTCAATTATCTCATTGCCAACAAGTTAATCAACACTCGTCAGATGAAACCATATCAGCCTCCCTATCCCAGAGGGTATAATGCAAATGCTACCTGTGCCTTTCATTCTGGGGCAGTAGGTCATGTGGTGGAGGATTGTAAGGCGTTCAAGTACGTTGTGCAAGACCTGCTTGATGCAAAGAGTATATCATTTCAGCAACCTAATGTAACCACCAACCCGTTGCCGGGGCATGGTGGGCCCACTGCAAATGCCATTAATGATCAGGGTGGTCAGTACTTAATTAGGAAGGTGGAGTGCATTCGTACACCCCTGAGTATCATTCATGCTGCACTATGCCGTTGTGGTATCATCGAAGAAGGGTGTGCCAGAAGAGACATCTGCAATGACCCTTATTGTGTTGGGGCCTGTGAGAGCTTCAAACCCATCCTCCAAGAGCTGTTAGACAGACACCTGGTCCAGGTTGGGGTTCAGGAAAAGGAAGAAAGTGTATCTACTCTGCAATCAAACAACAGAGGTTTCAGGAGACCAGTTGAAATCCCTTGCAGTCTGAATTCAAGCTCGGTTGTGGCAAGACCTCTGACTGTTGTTATTCCGGTACCTGCTGCTACCCCTAGTAGAGAGACTAGGGTTATTCCCTGGAGCTGCAACGTGCAAATGCAAGCAGAGGTCCCTCAGGGCGTGTTGGATATAACAAACATTGCTGGGAGTAGTGGAATTACAAGGAGTGGAAGGATGTATGTTCCTGAAAATCTTAGAAAGGAACAATCAAAGGAAGCTGAAGAAAGGGCCCGTAAGGGAAAAGATAAGGAAACTGTGGAAGTTAGAGAAATATCAGACAAAGAAGCTCAGGAATTTCTGAAAGTAATGAGGCAAAGTGAATACCAGGTGGTGGACCAGTTAAATCAAACCCCGGCCAAAATCTCAATGCTTTCGTTGTTGCTTAGTTCCGAGGCACACCGAGCTGCACTGTTGAAAATCCTGAATGAAGCACACGTACCCCATGACATTACGGTCAACCAGCTTGATGGTATTGTTGGGAACATAGTGGCATCCAACTACTTGACCTTCACAGACGCTGAGCTACCTCCGGCGGGGAAGAATCACAATCAAGCCCTTCACATCTCTGTCAAGTGAGGGGACTACATGCTGGCCAGAGTGCTCATCGACAATGGCTCGTCATTAAATGTGTTGCCCAAGTCCACAATGGATAAGTTGGATGTGGATTGCTCATATCTGAAGCCTAGCTCCACCTTGGTTAGAGCATTTGATGGGTCTGTGAAAGAAGTTTTTGGAGAAGTAGAGGTGCCTTTGCAGGTGGGTCCTGAAGTGTTCTATGTCACATTCCAAGTCATGGATATAGCTTCCTCTTATAGCTGTCTGCTAGGATGACCTTGGATACATGCCGCTGGGGCAGTGCCATCTTCGCTCCATCAGAAACTCAAGTTTGTGGCCGAGGGCTAGTTGATAGTAATCTTCGGGGAGGAGGAAACGATGATAAACCGATCACCACCAGAATATTACGTTGAAGCAACAGAGGAGTCTTTTGAGACTGCCTTCCAGGGATTGGAGATCTCAAATGCTATCTTTGTTGGGAGTGAGCCTCCCCAATTGAAGCCTAGGTAGTCCAAGGCGGACATGATGGTTGCAAAGGTGATGCTAGGATATGGGTATCAGGTTGGAAAAGACCTGGGAAAAGATGCTCAAGGAATTGTAGCACCCGTCCTGCTGAAAGGGAATACTGAAAGGTTCGGTATTGGGTACATCCCAAGCCCTGCAGACCGAGAGAGGCTAGCAGCTGATAGAAGAGAGAAATGGTTGGCAAAGCTTAGAGGAAAGACCCCCAACCAGGGAGGGATGGTCGTCGGTGATCTTAGGAACAACTTTCGAAGTGTAGGCATGCTGGACCCTGACCAGGTCAGTGTGATTGAAGAAGATTCAGGCTCAGGTGACGGTGCTGTCGGCTTAGTGCGCCGTTGTGCTGCGAAAGAAAAGCTCCAGAATCGGGAGGCCCTAGATTTCCCTGTGATTTTCAATTTAAAGTAATTTTTCTTCGTAATGCAAAATTCCTCGGCTCTGCCCAAGGCCTTGGGATATTTCATTCGGGCATGCATGTTTTCGTCAAACTTCATCAATGAATAAAATGTTATTTTGGAATTTTCAATAAAATTCTCTTTCTTCATCTCTCATTTGCGTGTCTTTTCTTTATTTTTATTCGCCATTCCATTTTAATGCAGATCGAATACAATTCTTGAAAGTAATAATGCCCATAACTCATACTGTGACTTTGATTACCCGGTTAACCAAACCGAGGAAGATGTTGAGAATGGTTGGGATACTCCTCCAGAAATTATGAGAATGGTAGAACAAGAAGAAGAGGTCATCAAGCCCCATGGGGAGCCCACAGAAATGGTTAATTTGGGTACTGAGGAAGATATAAAAGAGATCAAGGTTGGTACCGCGATGGGGAATTGTGAACGTAAGAAGTTTATTCAGCTCCTGTTTGACTATGTTGACAATTTCGCATGGACTTACCAAGACATGCCGGGATTGAATACAGATATTGTTGAGCACTGATTGCCAGTAAAACCAGAATATCCTCCGGTAAAACAGAAATTGAGGCGAATGAGGCCAGAGATGTCCTTGAAAATCAGGGATGAGGTCAAGAAACAGTTTGACGCAGGGTTCTTAGCAGTGGCAAAATATCCTGAGTGGGTAGCCAACATCGTCCCGGTTCCCAAGAAAGACGGAAGGGTCCGGATGTGTGTCGATTACCGTGATTTAAACCGAGCAAGTCCTAAAGATGATTTCCCTCTACCTCACATCGATGTTCTGGTGGATAGCACAGCGCAACATTCAATGTTCTCCTTCATGGACGGATATTCAGGTTACAACCAGATCAAGATGGCTCCAGAGGATATGGAGAAAACCACCTTCATAACCCTTTGGGGAACTTTCTGCTATATGGTTGTGCCTTTCGGATTGAAGAATGCCGGGGCAACTTATCAAAGAGCAATGGTGACTCTGTTCCACGACATGATGCATAAAGAGATTGAAGTTTATGTGGACGATATGATCGCCAAATCAAGGACCGATGAAGAGCATGTTGTTAACCTGCAGAAGCTTTTCGAGCGCCTCAGAAAGTACAAACTCAGGCTGAATCCCGCCAAGTGCACATTCGGAGTGAGGTCAGGAAAATTGTTGGGCTTCATTGTTAGCCAGAAGGGAATTGAGGTAGACCCGGACAAAGTGCGTGCTATCCTCGAGATGCCGGCGCCAAAAACAGAGAAAGAAGTTCGTGGTTTTCTTGGAAGGCTGAATTACATTTCCCGATTCATCTTCCAGTTGACCGCTACCTGCGAGCCGATATTCAAACTGTTGTGCAAAAACCAAGAGTTGAAGTGGAATGATCAATGTCAAGAAGCCTTCGAGAAAATCAAGGTGTATCTTCAGAATCCGCCAGTCCTAATGCCACCTGTGTCCGGCAGGCCTCTTATTCTGTACCTTACAGTGTTGGACGATTCCATGGGTTGCGTACTGGGGCAACACGATGAGTCGGGGAAGAAAGAACATGCAATCTACTACCTGAGCAAGAAATTCACCGATTGCGAGACCAGGTATTCACCATTGGAGAAGACTTGTTGTGCCCTTGCCTGGGCAGCGCATCGATTGAGACAGTACATGTTGAGTCACACTACCTGGTTGGTGTCTAAGTTGGATCCAATCAAGTACATATTTGAGAAACCTGCGCTCACAGGTAGAATTGCTCGTTGGCAAATGCTTTTATCAGAGTATGACCTCCAGCATGTCACCCAAAAGGCGGTTAAAGGCAGCACATTGGCAGAGTATCTGGCACATCAACCAGCTGAGGGTTACCAGTCCATGCAATGTGAATTCCCAGATGAAGACATCATGGCATTGTTCGACGAAGGAAAATCCCAATATGATGAAAGGTGGAGAGTACTGTTTGATGGTGCCTCTAACATGTGGGGGCACGGGGTCGGAGCAGTGTTGATCTCCCCGGACAATCGTTTCATACCATTCACAGCAAGGCTGAGTTTCTACGTCACAAATAATATTGCAGAGTATGAGGCGTGCATCTTAGGCATACAAGCGGCCCTCGATTGGAAAGTCAAAAGGCTCGACGTGTCCGGGGATTCAGCTCTAGTTGTTTACCAAGTAAAAGGTGATTGGGAAGCAAGAAACCCTGATTTTATCCTTTACCGTGACTACATTCAAGAGCTAATCAAACCCTTTGAAGAGATCACCTTCCGGCACATACCTCGCAATGAGAATCAACTGGCTGATGCCTTGGCCACTTTGTCTTCCATGTTCAACGTCAACTGTGACAGGAACTTGACGTGTGTCAGAGTCCAACACCGGGGTCTACCTGCTTATTACCATTGCATGGCAGTTGAAGAGGAATCAGGCAGTAAACCTTGGTACCACGACATCAAACAGTATATCACCAACAGAGAATATCCCCCAGGCGCTTCAGAAAATGATAAGAGAACACTCAGGAGGCTGTCAATGGGTTTCTTCTTGAGTGGAGACGTCCTTTACAAGAGAAACCATGACTTGGTTCTCCTCAGATGTGTAACAAGGGAGGAATCAATAAAGATCATGCAAGATGTTCATGAGGGCTCATTTGGAATTCATTCCAGTGGGCACACAATGGCTAGAAAAATCCTGAGAACAGGTTACTATTGGCTGCAAATGGAATCTAACTGTTATCGCTTTGCAAGAAAGTGCCATAAATGTCAAATTTATGCAGATCACATCCATGTACCACCAACCTCTCTAAATGTCCTGAGTGCACCTTGGCCTTTCTCAATGTGGGGCATGGACATCATTGGTCCTATTGAACCCAAAGCTTCAAATGGTCATCGTTGTTGGACTAAACGATAACCTTAGAGGGGGGGGTGAATAAGGTTATAGGCTAAAAATCATTCTTTTTTGTGTTTTCAAAGTTGTTTAATGCTAGTTTAAAAAACAAATGCGGAAAAGGTTTATATGCTAGCAATTTGCGCAAGCTATTATAGAGATATAGCAACAATGATGAATTTTACAGTAACACAAAATCCACTTAACTGTAATATAGAGATTGCAACACAGTAACAATGAGTATACTAATAGTGCAAATCAAAGCAACTAACAAAAATATCAATTTCAATAGTTGTAATAACAATTCAACAGTAATTTCAATTTCGATAGTTATAATAACAATTCAACAGTTAACGCTATAATAGAAAACCAAACAATAATAACAAGAACAAGAATAATGGGGCATAAATAAGTAAAGAGACAAGGGAAAGAAGAACACCGCGATTTTTCGAGGTTCGGATTGAAATCCTACTCCTCGGCCTCCGGCTTTCCAACCTTTGGACTTTGGGAAAATAACACTATAATGGTGAAGATGCTTCTTCAAAGTCTTACAACTCACGCCACTTTACAGCAACAGCAAAACCTCTCAATTTCCCCAATTGAGAACCCGAGCTTCCCGCTTAGGATTTCTACGATCCAATCTCCCCGATCGAACCACCCAAGAAACACTTTCCCAGGATTTCACAACAATACCAAACGCCAAGTGATAAGATGAATACAATTGAAACTATGATCGATTAATCAAGCAAAATAACCATAAGAGTTGAGAGAGATGATATGATGATGAAAACCCTAGAAATTTGATTGAGAACCGAAGAAGATGATCAGATATTGAAAGGGATCGTTCTCAAGTTTTGGTTTCACGTTGTTTCAAGTTTTGCGGCTCTGTGAAATGTTTTTCGTTTTCTCTCTCTATGTATGTCGTGAAAACCCTTGCTTTTCTATTTATATCACTTAAGAAAATATGACCGTTGAAAGTTGTTTTCCAAAAATACAAGATAGAAATCGATTTTGTGCTTAAATAAAAGGAAGCAAAAAATCGATTGTTCTCCTTAAAAGAATGAGTGAGAAATCGATTTTGCACTTAATGAAGGAAGTAGACAATCGATTGTTAGCTTTATAAAAATAAGGAAGGCAAGCTACAAGAGACAAGCCACAAATCGATTTCTTGCTTGAATGGCATAGGCTAGAAATCGATTTCTAGCTTGAATGAAATAGGTTGGAAATCGATTTTCCTCTTTAAAAACACAGAGTCATCAATCGATTGTTTTCTTTCCAAAACAAGTTCTTTTAAAACAATCAAGAAGTGGGAATCGATTGTTGGCTTTTAAAAGGAAGAGAGAAATCGATTATTGGCTTAAAAGGAAAGAGATAAATCGATTCATTGCTTTAAAACTAAGTGGGAATCGATTTCTAGCTTTATGTACCATATCAAGAATCGATTCTTTACTTCAAAAACAAATTCTTTTTAAAACACTAACTCATGAATCTATTTTCTTTAAAAAAAACAACAATTCAAGACTCAAACTATTTCTTTAAAAACACTTTGTGCCTAACCTAATTAAACATGGTTTTATATAAAATATTTTTCCAAGACAGTTCAATTTTAAAAGATCATCTCTCAACTACGAATGTTATAAGACTTGGGTAATACGATCTTACATGAGTCCTACGCAAAGCGATATAAGTCTTCAATGCTTGAGCAGCTTTTCGTCCGAGCTTCTACAACTTTGAGTCAGCTTCCGAAGCTCTCTTGTTCAACACCCTGCGCTCTTATATTTTTCCTGCGCTTTACCTCAAGTAAATTATCAGTAACTTGTAATTTGTTATCATTCAAAACAAGGAATGTTTGCCCTTGGCACAACAAACTCCCCCTTTTTGATGATAACAAATTACCTTAGCATAGGGAGGCGATAAACAAGAAACATTAGCATATGCTCCTCCTAAGCGTAAGCAAAAAAAAATTATGAAAATAAACAATTATATAGCAGTTATTTCTCCCCCTTTGTTTTCATCAAAAAGGAGGGAATCACATAGCACATAATTGCGTAATCACAAACTGGAAAAATCAAGCATACCTAGCTCTCTCCGGATTTTACAAAATTGAGCTTCGGCTAGAGGTTTCGTGAATATGTCAGCTAGTTGGTCATTGGTGCCTACAAATTTTAATTCTATGCTCCCCCTAGAAACATGATCTCTAATAAAATGATGTCTTATTTCTATGTGCTTAGTTCTAGAGTGTTGGATGGGATTCTTTGCAATATTGATAGCACTAGTGTTATCACATAAGACAGGCACATTTTCATATAACAAACCAAAATCTTCCAAAGTCTGTTTCATCCACAAAACTTGTGCGACGCAATTTCCAACCGCCACGTATTCGGCTTCAGCGGTGGACAAAGCAACACTGTTCTGTTTCTTACTGGACCAGGAAGTCAAACAAGGGCCTAGAAAATGGCAGGTTCCACTAGTACTTTTTCTATCTAAGGTACAACCAGCAAAATCAGCATCAGAAAAACCGACCAAATCAAAGTGACTCGATTTCGGGTACCACAATCCGAAGTCTGTGGTTCCCTTAACATATCTAAGAATCCGTTTTACAGCTTTTAAATGTGATTCTTTTGGACATGCTTGAAATCGAGCACACAAGCACACAGCAAACATAATATCGGGTCGAGATGCAGTTAAATATAAGAGACTACCGATCATACCTCGATACATAGTTTCATTAACTGGTTTACCTTGTTCATCCTTGTCCAATTTTGTTGCAGTCGCCATTGGAGTACCAATCACCTTTGCATCACTCATGCCAAATTTCTTTAGTAACTCCTTTGAGAACTTAGTTTGACTGATGAATATTCCATCTTTCATTTGTTTCACTTGAAGTCCCAAAAAGAAGTTCAACTCCCCCATCATGCTCATTTCAAATTCACTAGTCATCATGTCAGAAAACTCCTTGCACAAATCATCATTAGTAGACCCAAAAATAATATCATCGACATAAATTTGAACTACAATAAGATGTTTGCCTTTGGTTTTAAGGAATAAGGTAGAATCAATCTTACCCTTTTTGAAACCGTTTGCAATTAAATGTTTGCTTAGTCTCTCATACCAAGCTCTAGGGGCTTGTTTTAATCCATAAAGGGCTTTGTCAAGTTTAAAAACATAATTTGGATTTTCAAAATCTTCAAAACCAGGGGGTTGTTTTACATATACTTCCTCTTCTAAAAATCCATTGAGGAAGGCACTTTTGACATCCATTTGGTGTAGCTTGAAATCCATGTGACTAGCAAAGGCTAGTATTATACGAATGGATTCCAACCTGGCCACTGGAGCAAAAGTTTCTTCAAAATCCACCCCTTCAATTTGATTATAACCTTGAACAACTAAACGACTTTTGTTTAATAAAATAATACCATTTTCATCAAGTTTGTTGCGAAAAACCCATTTAGTCCCTATGATAGTTCTATCAACAGGTTTTTCAACTAAATGCCAAACTTTGTTTCGTTTAAATTGTTCAAGTTCTTTTTGCATTGACACAACCCATTCTGGATCACCTAGAGCCTCTTTTATGTTACTAGGAACTATTTGAGAGACAAAAGCACTATGAAAGCATAAAAGATTAAGAGAAGAACGAGTTGTTACCCCCTTTGATGGACTACCAATAATTTGCTCCATGGGATGATCTCGAACTGATTTCCATGTCTTGGGCACATCATCATGTGTTCTTCCATGGAGATGATCATCAGTGTCTTGGGGCTCTCGTTCCATTTCAACTATTTCTTGAGGTTCTGCTTGCACCTCCTTTTCTTTGTCACTTTCATTATTTGGTTCAGGCATTCTGCTTTTGATCACTTCAACAAACTCATCCTCATCATCAACTTTCTTTGCAAGAGGGTTAGTCTCATCAAAAGAAACATGTATTGACTCTTGCATGCATTTATCAATTTTATTATAAACAATATATGCTCTACTATGACTTGAATAACCCATAAAAATACCTTCAGTTGATTTAGCATCAAATTTACCCAATTTATCCTTTGTATTTAAAATATAGCACTTACTTCCAAAAACTTTGAAGTATGAAATGTTTGGAGCTCTACCATTCCACAGCTCATATGGCGTCTTGTTAAGCGATGGCCTTAGATACACCCGATTTAGCACGTGGCAAGCTGTATCAACAGCGTGTCCCCAAAAGTACTTAGGAAGGTTATGCTCATTTAGCATTGTTCTACACATCTCTTGTATGGTCCTATTTTTCCTTTCCACCACGCCGTTTTGTTGAGGAGTCCTTGGGGCTGAAAAGTTGTGATGAATTCCATACTTTTCACACCAAGTTTTGAATGAAGAGTTTTCGAACTCTCCTCCATGATCACTTCTAATCTCCTTGATAGCTAAGTTTTTCTCATTCTGTAATTTTCTGCACAACTTAGCAAACTCGTTAAAAGCATCACCTTTTTTAGCAAGTAAAATAGCCCAAGTGTATCTAGAATAATCATCAACAATTACAAAAACATATTTGGCTCCTCCTAGACTTACAACATCAATTTCTCCAAATAAATCAAGATGTAACAATTCAAGCACATTTTTGGTAGAAATAACTGGTTTAGATTTGAAAGAAGTTTTATGCATCTTACCCAATTGACATGCATCACATAACTGTCCTTTTTCATATTTAAGCTTGGGTAAGCCTCTAACATGTTCATTTGCACATAATTTAGATAGAAGTTCCATACTCGCATGTCCTAAGCGTCTATGCCACAAATTCACATCATCAAGTAGAGAAGGCATGCATACAATATCATCACTAACAGTGTCAAAATCAACATAATAAACATTGTTTTCACGAAAACCGACAATGTGAAAATTTGAAGCTTCATGAACAATAACACATTTATTTTTTGAGAAATACACATCAAAGTCATTATCACATAGTTGACTTACGCTCAATAAATTAAATTTCACACCATCAACCAGTAAAGCATTTTTAATTTTGATTGTGTTTTCCTTACCCACACAACCTTTACCTATAACTCGAGCAGTTTCATTGTTGGCAAACTTCACAGATCCACTAGCTTTGTTACTCAATTTCAAGAAGAGTGAAGCATCACCAGTCATATGCCTTGAACATCCACTGTCAACCATCCACACATTTTTCTTTTTGGATGACTGACATACCTGCGAAAATAACATCAAAAGCTAGTACGAGGTACCCAAACTTTGTTGGGTCCATGGGGGTTAGCTCTCAGGGGGTTTGTTTTCACAATCCACCTTGGTTTCTTGCAAGCAGGTATAAGAGTACCAAGCTCACATAATCTACGAATAGGGCATCTAAGAGAATTATGATTTCCTTTTTGACAATAAGTGCAAGAGAAAGAGGTAGGTGTTTTATTACTTGAAGAAGCAGCTACAAATACCAAATCCTTTTTCTTTAAATTAGAGAGGCTGCAATTACCTTTATAACCAATACCTCTTCTATCAGCATATTCATGTTGAGAGTGTAGTAACTTGGTTAAGGTATTTTCACCAACCTCAAACCTTTTTAAAGACTCTTTTAAATTTTCATTTTCAGCCTTAATTTTTTCAAAAATTTGTTTAAGCTCAAGAAATTCAAGGTTGAAAGGTTTAGCATTTTGTAGCTCATTTTTCAACTTAGCTACTTCATTCTCAAGAGTCTTGATTTGAGTAGTCATGCTTTTGTTGCTCTTTTTCAGATTCTTAGATTTTATCAAAAGATTTTCATGTTTATAATAAAGAGCTTCAAAAGCTTCATTCAAATCTTGACAACTGCTTTCATCATCACAAGAATCATCGAAATTTGAAAAAGAATGGTTAGAATTTGTTACCTTAGTTGCGTCACTGGCCATGAGACAAGCAAGCTTTGAAGCAGTCACTTCTTCATCTATTTCACTGTCACTGCTTAGATTGTCCCATGTATCATTCGGAGAATAATCTGCTGTAAGACCAACGACATTTGCAACTTCCTCTTCATCTTCCGTTTCACCTTCAGTTTCGGTGTCATCCCATGTAGCCTTCATTGCTTTCTTCTTTGGGTATTTGTTCTTTAGCTTTGGACAATTTACTTTAAGGTGACCCGGTTTGTTGCATTCAAAACATCTTGGTTGGTCGTCTCCTTGGTTTGTTGCAATCAAGTCTTCGGTAGGCAAAGTACCAATATCCTTGGCTTCAGTGATAGCACAAGTCTTAGGAAAAAATTCACCAGTTAACGAAGCAAGTATCTTCCCATTCAAGTCCTTTGTAGAATACTTTTTCCCAAGTGCTCTCAAGTTGTTTACAATCAAATTCAACCTTTGATGCATAGCAGCGACAGTTTCACCTTCCTTCATCTTGAAAGCTTCATACTCAGAAGTGAGAACTCTGATTTTGGTGTCTTTCACTTGACTTGTACCTACATGAGTTGCTTCTAGACAATCCCAGATTTCTTTTGCAGTCTGACAACCTTTTACCCTTCCATACTCTTCTTCACAAAGTGCTAGATGTAGAATATTCATAGCTTTGGCATTCAGAGAGATCTTGTCAAGTTCGGACTTTCTTAACTCGCTCAAGTCAATAGTATAGATGTCCTCAACAGGTACTTCTTCAGCTTTACCAGTTGCTTGAGTTTTTGTAGAATCACCAGCAGCAGTATCACCTGGTTTTGTAATTTTGATCTTCATCGGTGTGAGCGGTCCATCTATAATGATTCTCCACAACGTGAAATCTATAGCCTGCACATGACATTTCATTCGACTACTCCAGTAGTCGTAATTAGTTCCATCAAACAAAGGTGGCCTATTAAAAGACATCCCCTCTTTAATAAAAGACCCCATGATCAGAAAAATGCGAGATGTTAAGCTCTATATGCAGTTACCTGCTTTGATACCAATTGTTGGACTAAACGATAACCTTAGAGGGGGGGGTGAATAAGGTTATAGGCTAAAAATCATTCTTTTTTGTGTTTTCAAAGTTGTTTAATGCTAGTTTAAAAAACAAATGCGGAAAAGGTTTATATGCTAGCAATTTGCGCAAGCTATTATAGAGATATAGCAACAATGATGAATTTTACAGTAACACAAAATCCACTTAACTGTAATATAGAGATTGCAACACAGTAACAATGAGTATACTAATAGTGCAAATCAAAGCAACTAACAAAAATATCAATTTCAATAGTTGTAATAACAATTCAACAGTAATTTCAATTTCGATAGTTATAATAACAATTCAACAGTTAACGCTATAATAGAAAACCAAACAATAATAACAAGAACAAGAATAATGGGGCATAAATAAGTAAAGAGACAAGGGAAAGAAGAACACCGCGATTTTTCGAGGTTCGGATTGAAATCCTACTCCTCGGCCTCCGGCTTTCCAACCTTTGGACTTTGGGAAAATAACACTATAATGGTGAAGATGCTTCTTCAAAGTCTTACAACTCACGCCACTTTACAGCAACAGCAAAACCTCTCAATTTCCCCAATTGAGAACCCGAGCTTCCCGCTTAGGATTTCTACGATCCAATCTCCCCGATCGAACCACCCAAGAAACACTTTCCCAGGATTTCACAACAATACCAAACGCCAAGTGATAAGATGAATACAATTGAAACTATGATCGATTAATCAAGCAAAATAACCATAAGAGTTGAGAGAGATGATATGATGATGAAAACCCTAGAAATTTGATTGAGAACCGAAGAAGATGATCAGATATTGAAAGGGATCGTTCTCAAGTTTTGGTTTCACGTTGTTTCAAGTTTTGCGGCTCTGTGAAATGTTTTTCGTTTTCTCTCTCTATGTATGTCGTGAAAACCCTTGCTTTTCTATTTATATCACTTAAGAAAATATGACCGTTGAAAGTTGTTTTCCAAAAATACAAGATAGAAATCGATTTTGTGCTTAAATAAAAGGAAGCAAAAAATCGATTGTTCTCCTTAAAAGAATGAGTGAGAAATCGATTTTGCACTTAATGAAGGAAGTAGACAATCGATTGTTAGCTTTATAAAAATAAGGAAGGCAAGCTACAAGAGACAAGCCACAAATCGATTTCTTGCTTGAATGGCATAGGCTAGAAATCGATTTCTAGCTTGAATGAAATAGGTTGGAAATCGATTTTCCTCTTTAAAAACACAGAGTCATCAATCGATTGTTTTCTTTCCAAAACAAGTTCTTTTAAAACAATCAAGAAGTGGGAATCGATTGTTGGCTTTTAAAAGGAAGAGAGAAATCGATTATTGGCTTAAAAGGAAAGAGATAAATCGATTCATTGCTTTAAAACTAAGTGGGAATCGATTTCTAGCTTTATGTACCATATCAAGAATCGATTCTTTACTTCAAAAACAAATTCTTTTTAAAACACTAACTCATGAATCTATTTTCTTTAAAAAAAACAACAATTCAAGACTCAAACTATTTCTTTAAAAACACTTTGTGCCTAACCTAATTAAACATGGTTTTATATAAAATATTTTTCCAAGACAGTTCAATTTTAAAAGATCATCTCTCAACTACGAATGTTATAAGACTTGGGTAATACGATCTTACATGAGTCCTACGCAAAGCGATATAAGTCTTCAATGCTTGAGCAGCTTTTCGTCCGAGCTTCTACAACTTTGAGTCAGCTTCCGAAGCTCTCTTGTTCAACACCCTGCGCTCTTATATTTTTCCTGCGCTTTACCTCAAGTAAATTATCAGTAACTTGTAATTTGTTATCATTCAAAACAAGGAATGTTTGCCCTTGGCACAACAATCGTTTCATCCTGGTTGCTATCGACTACTTCACCAAGTGGGTAGAGGCTGCTTCTTATCCCAATGTAACAAGTTCAGTGATTGCTAAGTTCATCAAGAAAGATTTGGTTTGCCGCTACGGCCTTCCGAACAAAATCATCACAGACAACGGCAGTAATTTGAACAGCAAGGTGATGAGGGACTTATGCAAGGACTTCAAAATCCAACATCACAACTCTTCTCCCTACCGTCCGAAGATGAATGGGGCAGTTGAGGCAGCCAATAAGAATATTAACAGGATAGTACAGAAAATGGTAGTAACTTACAAGGACTGGCATGAGATGCTCCCCTTCGCCTTGCATGGGTACAGAACCTCGGTGCGTACATCTACAGGAGCAACCCCTTACTCGTTGGTTTATGGGTCAGAAGCTGTTCTCCCCATTGAGGTTGAAATACCCTCGCTGCGGGTATTGATGGAGACCAAATTAGAAGAAGCAGAGTGGGTTCAGGCTCGTTTTGACCAATTGAATCTCATTGAAGAGAAGCGAGTAGCCGCCTTGTGCCATGGTCAGCTGTACCAACAGAGGATGATGAGGGCTTTTGACAAGAAAATCCATCCTCGGGAATTCCAAGAAGGAGACCTCGTGCTCAAACAGATCTTGCCAATCCAGACGGATCCCCGTGGCAAATGGGCTCCCAAATACGAAGGACCTTATGTGGTGAAGAAGGCATTCTCCGGAGGGGCATTAATTCTTGCAAACATGGATGGAGATGAAATCCCAAATCCAGTGAACTCAGATGTGGTAAAGAAGTACTATGCCTAAAGAAATAGACAGAAAAAGAGAAAGATAAGCCAAGTAAGAATTAGCTCGCTAGGTTGAAAACCCGAAAGGGCGGCCTAGGCAAAATCAGAGCGACCCGGTGGATTGAAAACCCGCAAAGGGCGATCCAGGCAAAAATTAGGGTCAGAAAACTTGGGCATGAAAATAAACAAGGGCATACAGCACTCCCGAAGATTTGGATAAGGGGTTGATCAAGGTCACAAGTATGAACGGTGGGCACCGTTACTTCAAGGATAGAATCACAGAATCTGTTCCTTTTTCTTGTATTTTATCAGTTTAGAATAAAGATTGCAATTGTACTTTCAACTGGCGTGACTTTCTGCACGACCAGTTTCCATATCAGCAAAAGTCCAACTTTTCTTTCATATGTGTGCTTTTCGTGTCTTTACTTTCATTTATTCAGTTTCTTTCAAAATAATGATTTTATGATTGATGAAATTGAATTGCAAAACATGTGCATACATCAGAGCATTACAGGTTATTACGAAATCTTTGAAAATCACAAAAGGAAAAAATGGTTTCCTAAAATGGGTAAAGCTGCAAAAAAAAAACAGTCACATGCACTGCCACCTTAAAAATAACAAGATCATTGCAAACCAACGCGCAACCCTTGCGTTATCACCATCCTGGAACGGTCTTCGTGTCAAGTGCCACAAGTCCCGCGGATTGATTTAACCAAAAAAAAAAAAAAACACATTTTCATATCATTCATCATTCCTATATCATCCATGTCATCAAACAGTAGAGCATTATACTTTCATATTCGCATCCCAGAAGGGCGAAAAGAAACAGAAGAAAAAGAAACAGAAGAAAAGAAAAAGTAAAAGGAAAATCAAACAGAAAAAACCTCTCACCAAATCAATCATTGCATCCATGTGCATCCCAGCATCAAAAGCCTGCATTCCATGCATCCTTCAAAGCTTCCCAATTTTCTAAAAGAAACTCAGTTGCTTTGGACTCGTTAGTCCCCAAAATTTTCAAAAAAAGTCAGTTACTTTGGACCAATGGGTCCCCGAAATCTCATTTTCAGAAAATCATCATGACACCGAGTTAGTGAACTCCATCAGTACAGAGTTAGTAAACTCCCACAGAGTTAGTGAACTCCTTCCACAGATCACAACGTCGCGTACGAGCGCGCGGCAGATCCTACAGACTTCGTTAAGTCCATCGGATTAATTGTGTCAACCTAAGGCATAGCGTAGATCCCCAATTTACGGCACTTCCCATTTACTGCTTTCATTTACTGCTTTACGCAATTTAATGCTTTCTCGTCGACGCGACAAGTGTTGATCTCTCTCTCTCTCAAAAGAAGAGAGATCAAAAAAAAGAGAAAAAAGAAAAGGAAAATTCGGGTTTCTCTAAGTAGACAAAATTAGTATTGTTTCTGAATTCTTTATTTCTATTTTGCCTCGGAATATGTTTCGGCCAATTCATATTCCTTGGTAAAATCCAAATAAAGAGGGGCAGCTGTCATACCCTAATTTTGTCCGCCTAGGTTTAAAACCCTAATTTTCCGCAAAAATAAATAAATTGAGAAGTGTGGTTTTATTTTGAAGAGTGAAGAGCATTGTGCATGCATTTTTGGGTTTTAAAAGTCATTCTAGGGCTTTTAAATTCATTGTTAGAGTGGAAATGCATTTGTTGTTAAAAAACAAGGTTTTTAGGGCAAAAGGGTATTTTGGTCATTGTCAAAAATAAGATAATTTCTCATCAAGAATCATTGTACAATTTTAGAGAAATTTATTTGAGGCAAAACATTTTTGGTCATGTATGTATGTATGTATGCGCATGCATGCATATATTGTGCACAAAATTTCAAAAAGGATCAAAAGGGAATATTCTACAAAAAGTTCCAAGATGTGATTTTTATGACATTTTTGGTCATGGTGATCACATAAAATGGCATATTCCTCAAGATACCTTGTATGTGGCTCAAAGTGGTGTATTTTTGTACAATTATCTTGAAAAGAATAATCAAAAATGAAGGGATAATGGAATGGTCATATAATAGTACAATAGTACAAGATGACAACTAGCAAAACTTGGTGACCACTCCCACTACCTCTTGACCACGAATTTCACCCTCTCTATTCTCTCATTTTGTGTTTTCTCAATGTCCTCAATCCATGTGAGCCTCAATCCTAGCCTTTGATTCAAAATTAAAATCAAATCCTAGAGCACAACTAGTGCATATTGACCTAACTACCCTTAAACCTAATTGCTTTCTATATATACCCTATTAACCTCACCTCACAAAGGGAAAAAAAAGCTCTTGGCCTCATTTTCACTCACACAACCCTAGCACACAACTCCCTCTCCTAATTCCCTCTCTTGGCCGAAATCATATCACCCTCTTCCTCCATCAATTTTTCACTTCTCCTTCACCAAATCACCATTTTCTCACCTCATTTCCATTCCTACTTCATATATCTTCCTTCTCTCCTAATTTAATTCAAGCTTTCACCATCAAAAGGCATTTTTAAGCAAGCATTTCGTGGGTTTCATTGAAGTTTGGTGAAGATTCAAGTTGATTTGTGGTCTTGTTCTTCATATTAGTCATTCCTTAGCTTGGATTTGAGGTAAACTTCTTAAAACCTAGCATCATCTTCAACTTTTTTGCATCAAAATGTAGATATCATGTTTCTAATTTTTCATCCTACCATATTCATGCATTTTAGTGTTGTTATATTGTTGATTTGTTGATTGTTGTTGGTGAGAGGTGTCTCAAACATTTTGACAAGCACTTAGGGAGGCTTGGGTGTTTGAGATTGCTTCTCACCCTTGAATAAATTGTGATTTGTGTTGTTATCATTTTGCTTGTTGCATTTTGTGAAATAAAATTGTGTTAGGAAGCTATGAATGTTTCGCACCTTTAGTATAAAATAGGTTTAATCGAGTTTTGATGCATTTCTTTATGCAATCTTGTTATTGGGGCTTGATTTTGAAGTTCCCATGTCCAAACATGTTGTTTGATTTTGCAAATATTCATTTTTCATGCCTTCTTACTTTCACAAAAATCAAAAAATATGAATAGTTGTTGATTTTGGTGTTTGATCGCTTGGATCTTGTGAATAAATGTTCCTAAGTCTTGCTAGTGTCATTTGCTTGCTTGATTTGGTTGACTTGTTGAAATAAATTGATGATTAATTTGTGATTTGAGAAAATGAATTTGGGTTTTGGTTCATTTATGGTCCACAAATGATTTTGGGTTATGCTAAGTTGGCAAGAGATAGGTTACTTCAACCTTGATGCCTATGCTTGTAAGCATTTAAAAATTCAATTCCCACTTGATGTGCTTGTGAAATGTGAGCAAAAAGGGGTCTATAAACAATTGAATTTGCGCACATGATTGGTCTCCAATGACCTTGATGCATCCTCAAGTTTAATCATGCTTTCTTTGCTCTTTGAGTTTAATGTAAATTGTTGTTTGAAGCTTGTGAAGTTTTGGCAAAGGATAGGCCACTTAGAGCCTTGATGCATTAAATTGTTGTAGTGCATTAAAATGTTGAATTGGTGTTCACAATTTGCTTGTTTTGATTTCCACCAATTGTTACTCGTTAGTAACTCTCCAAAACTTCAAAACCATGTTGCATACAAAGAACAACTTGTTACTCGTTAGTAACGTTCCAACTTCAAAACATTTTTTTTTGCATTTACATAATCATTGATAAACAACTTCACTTCTTCTCAAAACAATTTCAAACTATTTTTCACAAATCACACTTTGTTGGCAGTAATGCGAAGCCTTTGCTTGCACGACTATCAACAATAGGGGTGCTAGTGATGATCACTCGAAACCTTTGTTGTTTGATCATCATGAACATCCGATTTTCCAAAATCTTGTTCCAAATTAAACTTTGTTGAGGATAATGCGAAGCCTTTGCTTGCACGATTGTCAACAATGGGGTGCTAGTGGTGATCACTTGGAGTCTTTGCTCAATTGATTATCACGAACACTCATTTTTCAAAAGAACTCTCATTTCACAAATTAAAAACTTTGTTGAGGATAATGCGAAGCCTTTGCTTGCACGATCGTCAATAATGGGATGCTACTGGTGATCACTCGAAACCTTTGTTGTTTGATCACTGTGAACATTCAATTTTCACAATTAAACAACTAAAAAATAAAAACCTTTTCTCGACAACCGAGAACTACGTAAGCTTTGAATTCTCCATCGCACTGGGAGATACGTAGGAGCGGGTCACATTCCCGTCAAGCACGACAAATGAAAACCATTTTCTTTTCAAAAAAAACAAACCCTTTTCCAAAACAAGGCAATTTCTAAAAACAAAACAATTTTCGAAAACAAGAACTACGTTGCTTTGATTCCCTCCCCAGGATACGTAGGCACGGTGCCCTCCCGTCAAGCGCAAAAGATTAAATTTTCCTTAAGTTTTTCCATAAAGTAAGGAGAGATAAAGAGAGATAAAAACAAAGCTTTTCTAAAATCAACCTTTTAAATCACACGTCAAATCGAGGTTCCCTTTCAGTAGAAAGGATGTGTGGGGTGCTCGTACCTTCCCCATGCATAACCGACCCCCGAACTCAAATCTCATGGTTCCAAGGACCATTGTCTTTCAAGAAAGGTTTTTTTCAATGTTTTACCTCTAAAAAAATATTGGTGGCGACTCCAATTCATGTTGTGCGAAGAGAAATCCCTCCAAAGGATTTTTCGGGGTGCAACAGGACCCAAACACGTGAAAATCAAAGGTAGTTATGACTTGAGAAAGTATCGGTCAGAGAAGTTTTGTGAAAGTTAAGTACTGAGAAAGCTAGAGTCTGAGAAGGTTTGAGAATGATATGGTTGAGAAGGTTCAAGGCATCAACCATCTCAAACACAACTCATAAGTTTCACAACTCAAGAACAAAGACTCGCAATATGAACAATCCTTCTGATTATGAACAGACCCTTAAAATACAATTTTGGAGAATTCAATAACCTTGGAAGATTTATATAAGTCAGAGAACTTAGAGATTATTCCTAGGCAGAACACAAGGTGTTTATTGCACGTGGAACAAAACGTGAGAAGCTTCAATTGGGCAAAAGAAAGATATTGAACTTGTGTTTGTGGATACTAAACATCAACTAGCTGATATCTTTAGTAAACCCCTTCTAGAGGAAACTTTTAGTTACATTAAAAGCATGCTTCATATCATTGAAACCCCCTCAGATGATAAGGGTCATGACCAGCAACCTTCTCAGTCATGAGAAGGGTCGTAACCCTCAACCTTCTCAACTCTTGAGAAGGGTCATCATAAACATATGACCATAAAAATACAAAAAGAATTAATGTTGTTTGTTGTTGGTTTTATTTAAATGTGTTCATTTAATTGTTTATGTATTTTACTCTTTTTGTCTTGGGTTTTAAAATATTAAAAAATCCCAAAAATAAGTCCCTAGCAATTACAACGGCTCTTCTCTCTCTTTATCACACATGTCTCAATTAAAGGTTACCCATCATATATTGATGTTTCAACCGTTGGGTAATAACTGTCTTGGAGTTAATAAAACACTTCACTTCTCTCTCTTTCTCTCACAAAACCGTTTTCTCTCTTTCTCTCAAAATCCTTTGCTCTCAAATGGTAAGAACCAAAAATACAGAACCTGTGTCCACCTACTCTGATTCCAAACCACACGAAACACAATCCAACATTCCTACGTTCTTTGTGGTCCTCCTCAAAAAATCGTTGACGTCAAACCACTCAAGTCACGCCCTTCAAAGATGAAGCACACTCCAAGTGGAAACCCAAGACGTTCAATGCGTGCCAAATTTCATTTCGTATCTAAGAACACTTCTGGAATTTCTCTTGATGCCCCCATTGATCTTGAGAAAGAAGAAAATCCCTCTGCGCAGAAACCAGAGCACTCCACTCTTGCTAAGAAAATTTTGAATCTTCTAAACCTATTGCTAAGTCTGCCTCTGAGAAGGTTCCAGAGAAAAAGAAGTTGGATAAAGGAAAGAAGGTCGAGATTACACTGCCTCCAAGTGGTAAGAAGGGTCAAGCACTGAAGAAGAACAAGGAACCAGTGAAATCCAAGCAGAGTTCCAAGGCTATCGTGTCTGGAATAGTGTACTCTCCTGAAGAAATTGAGAAATGTGGCTGGAACATCACCCCATTTCTCACTCAGTAGAAATGAGAGAGGTTTTATCACTTTGGATGACCTTGTCTACATAGAAAGGGTTAGAGAATTTTATGCAAATGCCACCATAAGACATAATCCTCCACAGATCACTTCATGGATCAATGATAGAGAGTTCACCATCACTTCCATCTCTCTTGGGAATGCACTTGAAATACCAGATGAAGGCACTCAAATGTATGAAGAATCCCAGTATAACTTGATAGGAATCTCTATTTAGGAACTCAACGCCACCCTTCTCAAAGACCCTTATCTCCCTATCACAGCACCAAATCTCAAAGGTATGGTTAGAATACTCCACCAAATCTGTTCCCACACCCTTCTTCTTAGAGCTGGATCACTTGAGAAGGTCACTACTGGTGATTGTATGATCCTATATCATCTCATCACAAACAAACCAATTAGCCTTCCCTTTCTCATGATCCATCACATGAATTGCAATTAGGGCAAATAAAGCTTCAACTTCCCTACCTTATGGTAAGGTTCTCACTAGAGTCTTTAATTTAATCACTACCAGACTAAGATTCCTGCTGATGAGGGAGTTATAGAAACCAAGACATTCACTGCCAAGAACTTCAAGAACATGGGGTTAGATGTTACTACAGTAGAGGAAAAGAATGAAAGGAAGAAGAAGAAGCAAAAGACAGTGTCTCTGTCTAGTGTGTCCACAGAGATGGATACTGAGGAAACACTTGCTGAAGTGGTCAGAAGGGAGACCAAGAGTAAGAAGAAACATGACCCTATTCCTCAAGGGAAGGAAAAAGCACCTGAGAAGGGCCCTGAAGAGGAAAAAGAACATGATAAGAGTGAAAGAGTTGAAACAAATGATCCTGAGAAGGATCGGGAAGAAGAAATTGAGGAAAAACAAACTAAGAAGGTTTAGAATGATGAGGAAAGTGCTGAGAAGGTTCAATCTCAGGAGGAGCTACCCTCAAAGGAACTTGAGAAGGGTTCTCAAGCTAGTTCTGATGATGAGAGAACCATCGAAGACAGGAGGGTGATTCAAATCACTCCTACTCTAAGGAAGCAATGGCTCCTTTAACCAAAGTCTATACAAGAGGAAAGACAAGAGGTATATGGAAACCTGCTGAACAAGAAGTTACAAGCAGTTTGGTGGATAGTTTCAATGTTGCTGCTGCTGAATTACGAATAAACACACCAGAAAGGGTCTCTGGTGGTGAAAAATCAGAAGAAAGAATTGAGGAATTGCACCTCAATTCATCTGGAGAACATGGTTCTTAGAGAACAGTGGTTCTTGAAGGCATGACTCCATAAATGTAAATAAGCAAGTAAAGATAGATGATAAGTAGAAATTCTGAATGAGAGTAGTTGGAATGCCTTTCACTATGTAAATTCATAAAAATAGTTTAATGTTCTGTTTGACGCTATAGCATTGAGTGCTGTAGCATTTGATGTGTGCCTTTCGGTCACTATCGCCTGGTGATAAATCTCAATTTAGTGCATTTTTATAGATACTTTTAATCCATTTTTAGAGCAATTATTACTAAGTATATAAATTATTGACTTCATTTGCTCTTTATTTTGCAGAAAAGAAGAAAGTATAAAAAAGAAAGAAAGGACAAATTAAAGCCAGTCAAAAATAAAAAGAATATATATATATATATATATATATATATATATTTATATATATATATGGGCTGATGCTACACAAAGACATGAAAAGAAATTGAATTTTAAAAGCCCAAACCAATTGATGGCACATTATCATTGAAATACCATGGACTCAAGACCAGCCCAACTAAACAATTAAATGGCAGTTGCATGGAACAAGCCCAAGGAGGGGCATTTGGTTGTTAATTAACGTTGAATTAGTAGAGGGAGCCCACTATCAAAAGGCTGCACACACGTGATTGAGTGGAGAGCAAGAAATTCCCACAACCCTAGATTACAAGGCATTATAAAAGTAGCCGAACCAGTATAAATCTTGTGCGTGCTTTACTGTTCTATATTCTAATTCGTTCATTTCATAAACCTGCGCGAAAATTAATCTAAGTCGTTAAAAAGGGGAAAAGTTTTTAAAGTCTCAATTCACCCCCCCCCCCCCCCCCCCCCTCTTGAGACTGAAGCCACTTGGTAACATGATCCAGGTACGGGTGAAAAACTCGGTTCATGTAGTCCATGAATACCTCTGGAGCATTAGTTAAACCGAAGGGCATCACTACAAACTCCATATCTAGTACGGAAAGCTATCTTCGGAATATCTAATGCTCTTACTTTTATCTGATGATAACCCGACCTTAGATCAATTTTAGAAAACAGTGCAACAACTCGAAGTTGATCTAGCAAATCATCAAATCTTGGCAAGGGATACTTATTCTTGATAGTGACATTGTTCAGCTGACGATAATCGATACACAACGTCATGCTCCCATCTTTCTTTTTGACAAATAACACTCGAATACCCTCACGGAGAAGCACTAGGCCGAATAAAATTTTTCGAAATCAACTCTTCAACTTAGGATTTTAATTCCTTTAACTCTAAAGGAGACATTCGATAAGTAGCAATAGATATTGGCCCTGTGCTTGGAACCAATTCTATAGAGAATTCTACCTCACGATCTGGAGGTAAAGAAGAGACCTCATCCGGAAAAACATCGAGAAACTCATTTAAAATTTGCACAGAAGACAAATCTAAACCAGTTTCAGTTGATGCAGACAAAATAATAACATAAGCTTCCGCACCTTGGAATAGAGAGTGAGTTGCTAAAGTGAAAGAGATAACTGCTTCAGAATTGGTCTGAGGCAACTCTATTGATTTAGAGGCAAAACCGACAGTTCAATTGAACGATCTATGCTAACCTGATTTGCATCCATCCAGTTCATACCCAGAACAATATCTATACCTCTCATTGTCAAACAAATAAAATTCACCACAAAGTTTTTGTCTCCTATAGCGAGTAGACAATTTTCACACAATGATTGGGTCTCGACAAGACCCTTAGCAGCAGTTAGGATGGTTATTGGTTCGGATAGCGGAGTTAAAGCTAATCCTAACTGATCAACACATGTCAGAGAAGGTTAACAATCCCTATTAGTTTTGATGATTAACAAACCCTCAAATGTGAGAAGGTTAAGTTATCTTATTTCATTTGCTACTGTTGTCGTCAAACTCTTAGGTCCTAGCCGTGGTATCGTCCAGAGGTTTGGAC
The DNA here is from genome assembly GCA_963573325.1 of Astragalus glycyphyllos. Taxonomy (NCBI): domain Eukaryota; kingdom Viridiplantae; phylum Streptophyta; class Magnoliopsida; order Fabales; family Fabaceae; genus Astragalus; species Astragalus glycyphyllos. The sequence continues at coordinate 28,237,768 of OY754309.1, read as the reverse complement.
AGTCTTTGATTCCTTTTTTTGTTCAAGCAATTGCGTCGAGGAGGGATGCGAGTGTTGGATTACTACGGCTAATGCATAAAAATAAAGTAAAGGGAAAAATGTAATAAAGAAGATAAATGAAATAAACGTAGAGTTTGATTTGATTGATGTGTTCCTTTACATTTCACTCTAAAGCTATATATATACACAGGCTCTCGTCGGCCACTAAGCTAGCCAACATTTGCCTACCGTTGGATTGATCTAAGATCAACGGCTCTCATCGCTTCATAAGCCCTCAACGAAACAGAGTAACTGCCCACGATCCCACTTGCACGTTTAGTGGGGGGAGTGCTCGTTGGTCCGAGTTTTCTGCCCTCGCTTTTCCATTTGAACTTCAACCGTTCCCACGTTCTTTCTACGTGCCGTATCTTGCCTTCCAAGTAACACCCACCTTGCCTCGGCCGTATGGTGGCTCGGCTGTCCTGGCCCCACTTTATGTAATGGGTCGGGTATCCGAGCCACCAAGGCCTTGGCACTCTATAGGATGGGATAATTACTTTCCCTCGGCTTGGCTCATTGGTCCTCGGGCATAGTCCTCCCTCGGGGGGTTCTCTCCCATTTAATGCACCCCGAGGACCTTCTTGGGTTCACTCTCTCTGGAAAAAATACCTTTTTCCCCCTTGTCGTATGGCTTGCCTTTGTTGATGTAACACCCCAATTCTACCCAATAATACTATAAATCAGAGTGCGGAATTTTCAACATAAATATTGGAGTGCTACACTTACTTCCCAAAACAAACAATATAATTCATTCATGGTAAATTCAATTTGAAGTTGAAGCAATCTTAACCGTCCTTGTCCATTAGACAACTCAAAATCAACAATTTGCTTAATAGAAATAACTTCGAGTTCAACAAATATTGCAACATATATGATAAAGGAAAACAGCGTTCAAATCCCCCCCGAGTGTTACGTATCAGAGTGACGACACCGACTCAACTAAGGAAGGATCACCGCCTTCATTCGTGACTACCTGCACGTTACCACATAGGGGTAACATTCAAACAGAAGGGGTGAGATATCGAACTATATAAGAGCATGTATGAAGAACAATATGATAGGTCAGGTACTATAGAATTACACATATCATCAATAAAATTTTCAATAGAGTCATCAATAGAATCATCAAAGTGCAATGCGGAATGCGACTCAACTGTGCATATGCATGTGGTACCATTGGAGCAAAACTCCCGTCGTAAAAATCGTCGTTGCCAGTAAATAGTGGCTCACAGGGCATAGCCCTCATCGTTCACGTCGTAAAGCAAATGCAAAGGTATGCGACACAATGTGAATGTACAAGTAACGCTAATCACAGTCACGTAATCGTACAACAACAACACCAAAACGTCATGGCGGCCATAGGCCTACAACTTACTATTTTTGCCAATAAATAGAGGCAGATCAACTTTTACAACTTCACCTGCAATTTACCACATTTTCGACAAGGTATTCAACGCAACAATTATCCACAACAGCAACTGTGGCAACAATATTGACAAAACAGCAAGAATAGTAACAACATAGCAGCAAAAACGTAACAGCAATGATAACAATAACAGCAAACAGCAACAGCATTAACAGCAAAACAGCAACAGCATTACATCAAAACAGTAACAACATTAACAGCAAAACAGTAACAGCATTAACAGCAACACAGCAACGGCATTAACAGCAAAACAGTAACAGCATTAACAGCAAAACAGCAACAGCATTAACAGCAAAACAGTAACAGCATTAACAGCAAAACAGTAACAGCATTAATAGCAAAACAGCAACAGCATTACATCAAAACAATAACAGCAAGAACAACAAAAACAGTGACGGCATTAACGTAACCATCAATTCAATTACGAAAATTATTTATAATTCTTACTAACGAGTTATCTATATTCCTATCTAACAAAATTACAATTCGATTTAATTAGGACTAACAACATGGGAATTCGAGCACACACGGTCAATTCATCAAACATTTCTCATACGATATATATATATATACATATCCACGCAACATACACAGAGGTAATCTATAATAACCCCAAACCCCGCATACGACCCCTCATATACGCTATTATAGAATTCGAACCCACCCTTACCTCAACTATGGTGGCGCAAACTCCCTCCTAGTCTCGTTCCTCGATCTCCGAATACGGCGACTCCCCCTAAACTGCAGCTTCAGTGCGAAGCCAATATCTCTCTCCTCAGAACTCGTTTCAAAGATCCGAACGGTGAAAGTGTAGAACTATATCTCACGAACCTGCTGCCCAAAAACGAAGACGATCCAACGGTTAACGAAACCGGAAACGCAATTTTACGGTGACAGGTTTGAGAAAAACGGGAATTGTTTTCTCTCTTCTTTTCTCTCTCTTTGGTGGCTGCTCTAATCCGAAATTCCTCTCTCTCTCTCAACCCTAAATTAATCCTCTCCACTTATAATAAGTGAGAAACCTAATGGGCTAAATTATTTGGGACTTTATCCACATAGGAAGGGAGCCCAATGCTATTTTTAACTAGCCCACAACACGTGATTATCATCTAACTCGTTTTCAACATAGCTACTACGCCCATAATTTCAATTCTTACAATTATCCTACGGCAATCCAACTTCGAAATAATTTGATTAAATTTTAGGGCGTTACAGTTGAACCAAGGTCAAACACTCTTTGTTTTGAATGATAACAAATTACAATCTGTTTACTAATGGTTATAGTTGAACCAAAGCACAGGGAAAGAACCAAAAGCGCAGGGCATGAACCAAAGCACAGGGCAATGAACCAAAGCGCTTGACATGATATCTTGTAAGACGCCTCAGAGAAGAAGCTGCTCAAGCGTTCAAGACATGTGTTATATTGCTTTGCATAGGACGCGTGTAAGATCCCGTCACTTCTGCTTTATAACTTTTGTAGTTGAGAGATGATCTTTTAAAATTGAACTGTCTTGGAAAAATATTTTGTATAAAACCATGTTTAATTACGTTAGGCACAAAGTGTTTTTAAAGAAATAGTTTGAGTCTTGAATTGTTGTTTTTTTAAAGAAAATAGATTCATGAGTTAGTGTTTTAAAAAGAATTTGTTTTTGAAGTAAAGAATCGATTCTTGATATGGTACATAAAGCTAGAAATCGATTCCCACTTATTTCTAAAGCCAAGAATCGATTTCCCTCTTGCCTTGGAAGCAAGAAATCGATTTCCTCCTTCTTTTAAAAGCCAACAATCGATTTCCCACTTCTAATTTGGTTTTAGAAAAGAATTTGTTTTGGAAAGAAAACAATCGATTGATAACTTAGTTTGGGAAATAGCTTTCCATCTTACTTCTTTTAAGTAAGGAATCGATTCTCCACTTATTTTTTTTGTAAGCACAACTTGTTTTTGAAGCTAGCAATCGATTTCTCTCTTATTTCATTAAAGCTAGCAATCGATTTCTCTCTCATTTCATTAAGCAAGAAATCGATTTCTCTCTTACTTCTTTTAAGTAAGAAATCGATTTCCAACTTATATTTTAAAGAGTAAAATCGATTTTCAACTTATTTCTTTCAAGAAATAAATCGATTCTTCACTTATCCAATTGTGTTAACAAGTGCTTCAACGGTCATATTTTCACTATCCATATAAATAGGACTTAGGGTTTTTACGATGAAAACACACAACACACGAATCAAAAAGAAAAGAACGTATACTCTCACCGTCAAACCATTTTCTTCACGTTCTTCATCTAGGGTTTCAAATCTCTCATCTCTCTCAACTACATCTTGTTATATTGCTTGAGTGATTGAATCCTAGTTTACATTTGTAATCATCTATACTTGGTTGTTGTGAAATTCTGGGAAGTTTTCTTGGGTAATTCAATTGGGGAGATTGAATTGTAGCGAAATCCTTAGCGGGGAGCTTGGGCTCTCAATTTGGGGAAAATTGAGATTGGTGTGGTTGCTATAGCGAAGTTGCTTGCTTGTATGACGTTGAAGAAGTATCTTCTCATATAGTGGTTATTATCAAGTCCGAAGGTTGCAAAGCCGGAGGCCGAGAACGTAGGGCTTTTATCTCGAACCTCGTAAAAATCACGGTGTACTCCTTTCCCTTATCTTTACTTTGTTTTTACTTTATGCGTGTTAATTATCTTTGCTTTTGATATTACTGTACTTAGCTTTCAATATCACTGTAATTGTTTCTCCCATTGTTATAGCTTGCTTAGGCGTTGCATATAGTTTAAATCCTCTTTTCCGCATTTGATTTAAACTTGCATCGTTGATTTTTCGAAAATCCAAAAGAAGTCATTTTTAGCATATAACCTTATTCACCCCCCCCCCCCCCCCCTAAGGTTATCATATAGTCCAACAGCCTTCACACCATATTCCCACTTTTCTTCTCTCAATCCTCGGCCTACGACCTATTTATTTTTGGGGGTTAACAATTGCCCCCCTTTTTGTACTGTCGTGCGGCCTTGAGGACGTGATTGACAGTACGAAAACCCTTGAAATGATTTGAAGTGACGGTTAAAGGGGATGTAACCGTTGCTACATGACACTTGGCGCTTCGCACGAATTAAAATGACTGCGCATCGGTTCCCAAGGTCACGCCGGTTGAGTTTTGCGATGCTATAAATAGCCGTCATCATTACCCCTGCACAGTTACTTGCCCCTTCTAAAACTGCTCTTTTCTCAAATCAAATCCCCCCCAGCCATCCATCTTTCGCACGTCATGTCTTCCAACTCCGACTCTCAAAACAGAGGCCATAGTTATGGTGACGGTGATAGTCCGTCGGGTTCTTCTTCCTCCACCGGGGGTCCCATACATGAGGTCTCTTCACGGGACATACTAATTGCCGCCGGTGGAGGAGTGACCATCCAACCGATCGCGTCTACGGTTCTTGAAAGTTTTGAGGCTTGAAGGAGGTTTTTGGCTCGGCTGGTTGCCTGCCCATCTCCCAAGATTGGTTCACTTTGAACGCCAGATTGACCGAGACTAGGGGGTGGGCTAGGCCTACCGAAGACTACCGCGCCTGGTTTGATCGCCTCAAACCCTCCAAGAAGGATACCTGGAGTCAATGGGACCTGAATGACATGATCTCTCTCTCGACCTCTTACGTTCCCTATGATTTCAACGTTCTGCTCCCCCTCCTGGGCTTCTGGTCTTCCAACCTTAATGCGTTCGTATTCCTCTGGGGAATCTTAACCCCCACTGTCCTGGATGTTTCTGCCATTACCGGTCTGCCGGCGCACGACCACTGTATTCGTCCCACCAAACTGCCCAAGAACGTGAATCTTGGTCATGTCCACGAGGGTGACCTGTACTCCAAGTTTCTTACCGCGAATGCTAGGACCAGTGGGGAGGTTATTGACGCGGAACATACGGCGTTCCTCATGTACTTCTTCTGCCGCTTCTTTTATGGAACTACTTCGGCTGGTGTTGTTCAGGAATTGCAACCCTTCGTCGCCACTATGAGCTATACCGGTGAGGTTTTTGCCTGGGCTCCCTACTTCCTCGGTGAGCTCTATAGGGGCATTAGGGTCGTTCTGGATCAGATCAGGGACGGAGGCCGTGTCTCCAAACTACAGGGACCCCTGTGGTTCCTTCAACTGTGGGCCAAGCTCTATTTGCCTCACATTTTGTTTGCTGGTCTTGACATTTTCAAGTCGCCGACGACTCAATTTTTGGGGCCTCAATTTTGGGAAATGCTTGTTCATGACATGAGTCCAGCCTAGTTTGTGGAGGCCCTCCTGTGAATGTCTCCTGGTGACGTGGTATGGTGTCCTGTTCTTGACAAAAACTTGGGCCCACATTGGATTTTTCACCCCCAGAGGAACCAGTCTCAGTTGAAGCTCTCGGCTCGTATTACTGCTCGTGACAGTTGGCTTTCTGCCGTGGTGGCGAGGGACTTGCCGATCGGTTACCTTGCTACCTCCCGGTATAGTAAGGCTCTTTAACCAAGGTATACACCAGGGGAAAATCAAGAGGTGTGTGGAAGCCTACTGAGCAAGAGGACACAAGCAACTTAGTTGAAAGTTGCAATGCTGCTGCTGATTTGGAAATAAACACACCAGGTCAAACTTCTGGGGGTGTTAATTCAGCTGAGAAAACAGAAGAACTCCACATCAACTCTTCTGGAGGCAATGGTTCAGAGAGAACAGTGGTGTTAGAAGAAATAATTCCATTCAATTTGAATGAAGGAATCACTGTCGAACCACCTCATGAGGAAACAGTTATTGAAAATGAAGATGTTGGTGTTACTATGGCTGAGAAAGATCTCCCTGCACAAGAAGAGAAGAGTGTAGTAGCTGAGAAGAGTGCAGAAGTGGAAGAAAACTTGGATGCTGAGAAGTGTAATGAAGCAGATATTGAGCAAGAGGGGTCAGCTCATGATGGCATTACCTTAACCCAACCAAACCCACCATCACCTCAGGGGGAGTTTCAAGGAAACACCTCCTCACCCATCATCCAAACCCCTCTTCCCTCATTGTTCAATGAACAAATGCCTACACTCCCACCTTTCCCACCCTCACTCACTTTACCAAATACACAACCCTTCTCACCTCAAAAAATGCCTATTGCAACAACACCCCCCACTGAACCATCACCAAATCCAACCATATCAAGAGTCACCTCACACAACCTTGAATAACTCATTGCTGCCATAAACCTTGAACATAGCATCTCACCCCTCAAAACCACAAATACCATAACCTCCTCAAACATCAATCAATTCCTGAACCTTAACCAAACTCCTCAAGATGACTCCCCTCAACCAATATACCCTTCCAACAACACTCAAACCCTACCTTCTGATATGCCATCAAAATTTGGGTCTCTGGATTCCACATTTCTCAATGCTGCTCAACCTTCTGGTACAGCACATGAGAAGGTTGCTGAAGAATCAAAAGAGCAAAGCCCACATGCTGAACCTTCTGCTAGCATAGAGAAGAGAATGTCCAAGATGGAGAAGATGATGAGAAGGATGAAAGCACTGCTGAAGGATGTGCTTGAGGGTCAAGCCATCATCCAACAAGCTCAAAGAGCTCAAGCTGCTCGTGATGAGCAATATCAATCATGGATTCTGTAGCAGGGAATAGCCACAATTGCTCCTCACATTGCTCCACCAGAATTTGGTCCTGTTGCTCAGTTTCCAGATATTCCTAGGCCTGCTACTTCCTCTTCCTCTGATGGGTCATCCCCATCTAAGTAGCCTCTTAATCTTTTCTGTCTACCTCCACCTTTCTGATGTGTGATAAAAGAGGGAGAAGAGTAGATTAAGTCCTTAGGTCTTAGGATTGTTGAATGATCTGCATTAGCTAGCATCTGTGTTCTAGACACTTTTTGATTGAGAAGTGATCTTCTCATTGCTTATTTTTATTTTCCTAGGCATACTAGCCACAAAGAACATAACATATTGTAATCATTCCAATGATTCTTTTGATGAAATCAATGAAAAATATGTTCTTGCTTATGTTCTTGTGTATGAATTTTGAATTATGTGAAAATTAAATGGTTAATATGATTGCACTAATTTAGGGGGAGTAAAACTGAATCATGCCTGAGAAAATTTTAAAACAAACTTAGAAAATTTAATCCATCTCAATTGAGTTTGTCAAACATCAAAAAGGGGGAGATTGTTGAGGAAAAATCCCTAATTAAGTTTTGATGATTAACAAACATCAAATGTGAGAAGCTTAAGGTTTCTGATTTCATATGCTACTAATGTTTCTTCTTGAGTGTCAACAAAAGAACAGGTTTATCCAAATAAATTTCAAGAAGGTATATCCTTTTGAGAAGCATCGTATATGAGAAAACTAGAAAGAATATTGTCCACAATGCCTTAAGGAAGGAATCTTCTCATGACAAAGATCTAAGGATCAAGACCATATGGTAAACTTGAGAAAGATCATCTTGAGAAGCTTCATTTTTTCATGTGGCAATATGAGAAGGGTAGCAAACAAGGATCAACCTAAGAAGAGTCACGACAGAACCATAAGAAAGGAGATGAGAAGCATCATATGAGAAGAGTCAAGTTGAGAAGAGCCATGACCATGAGAAGGGTCATGATGAGAAGGGTCATGTTGAGAAGGGTCATACTATAAACCAGTTCAGAATCATCAACATGAGAAGCATCAACTTGAGAAGCATCATCTTCAACATCTGTCATATGTGAGAAGAGTCACTGTGAGAAGGGTCATGACAACTGGAAACAGCTGTCTTCTGCAGAAAAGCAGAAACATAGATGTGTTGTGCAGACAGCATCTTCAAACGGCTATAAACGACTATATTACTTCACCAATGACTCTAATCTTTGTACCAGTGGTTAATACACATAATTTCATCTATAAATTAACGCTCTTGGTCGCCATTGATCCGCATGAGAGTACATTGAGTTCTTAACTTCCAACCTTCTAAGTGTTAAAGTTTTCTCTCATCCATACTCACTTGATCTTTGAGTATGTATTAAGTCTTGTGATGTTGTATTTATTGAACACTCCATTTGTATCAACCAAGCTCTAGAAATCCCACAAACCCAATCACTTAAACTGAAATCCTGTAGGGAACCTTCTCAAGTGGCATGTGCTGCTGTAGGACTTGAGAAGTGAGTGCTTCCGTGTTAGAAGCAGTCTAATAGATCAGAAGGAGTCTATTAGGGGAGTTTACAGTAGGTAGAGCTGTGTGAAGAAAACTACCAAGAGTTCTTTTACCCTAGGGAGGTGTAAAAGGTGTAAACTATTTTGGAAAAATAGTGGAAACACTCACTGGAAGTGAGGAGTGGATGTAGCCCAGGAATTTGGGTGAGCCACTATAAATCACTGTGTTATTTATTGCTTTCATTAGTATACACCTTATGAGAAAACTCTCCCTAAGGAGAAGATTTGTAAAAACTGAGAAGTGTCAATTCTAACTCTTCTCTGCTTGAAAATGTTTTAAAGAAAAACTAAGTTTTCAACTCTTCTCACACTTCTCCCTACTTATAACTTCTTATTAAAACTCTTGAAAAGAAGTTCTAAACAAATTATATCATTATCACCAGCTTAGCACCACCTTAAACAATCAAACAGAATTACTGTGAGAAGCAATGAAGGAAGAACTCTCTGACCCTTCTCAACTTCTCAATATAGTTGGGAAGACAGATCACTCAATCTTCTTTGCTCACCTACTAAGTCAAAAAAGATTGTTTTCTAACTCACCCTTATTAACGCACATCACTCACTGTCTTAAATATAAATCATACTTGTGAAGAAAGTTCTTTTATTTCAGGTGAATTTGAAAAGGGTCACAATTCCAACCCCCTCTTCCTTGTGACATTATTGACTTCAGTTTGTATCTTTATGAGTCAGATCTTGGAGCATACCTTCGGTTTTCTACTCTTAATATAATTCCTTTCTTGTATCTTTTAGTCATGACTTTAGCAGTTATGTTTAAATTTAATTTTAGTTGTGTTCAATATCTGAAACAGGAAGTTTTCTCTGATGTATGCTAGATTGTATATTTTGGTATTCTCTATATGTTAGAGGTACTATGGTATTACAACACTTAGGGTGTTCGCGGGTGGGTTTGGATCAGATTTGACCAACTCCATTGCCCGAACCAATTATAACTATTCAGTTTTGGGTTGGTTCGGACTTTATTTTTTTCCTTCAAAATCCGAGCCTAACAGAGCCGACATTGGACGGATCGATTTTGATTGGACTCACGGGTCATTCACAAAAATATTACTTTTCTAAAATATTAAAAGCAACACTTGTTTACGATATTCCAACACTTTAAATAGCTAAAAAAATTGAAAATCACACGAAATCAAACTAAAGTCCACTAATAGTCTTCCTATTCATAGTATTAAAGTTTTACAACTTAATCATAACTGACTTAAGGTAAAAATTTTAATCAAATAAAACCGTGTACATCTGAAATTAAAAAATTATTATGACCTAATATGGGTTGGTTCGGGTTTGCGGATTTGATTTTTAAAATCCGTTGTCCAAACCAAACAACTACAAGTTGGTTTGGATTTGTTCGATTTTGACCCGAACACCAAAAAAAATTTGAACTAAACATATCGGTTTGGATTGGATTGTGAGTTGGTTTGGATTTGCCTGAACCATTGAACCAATTAGAGCACTTGATGAGAAAGTAGGGGTCTATTCCAGGTTAACCAAGGTTAAATCTCTTGATGAAATGTTTTGCCGATCATTATGGTCTTACCCGGCTTGAGATATTAACTAATATTTGCAGTTGCGCACATAGGATACCTAGTTTATATAAAAAAAACAACAACGTTACACCCATATTCAAGAAAATTGCATACGTACAAATTTGACAGTAACTGTTAATAAAAAGCAGGTAATTTTATTATTATTATTATTATTATTAATGTGTAAATAACAGTTATTTAATTTAATATTATCAATGGACCACGTACGTTAATTTACATTGATTAAAAGGACCACGAACAAGGCTGCAATAATGGACCACATAAAAAAATTAGGTGGGTATTGACCAAAAAAAAAGTTAGGTAGCTTCCTTTAAAACTATTGCATTATTTGACTGGTGGTAGTTAGTACTATTTTTTCTTAGATAAGTATGTTAGTTTTTGTCAAAAAAAGTAAGTACTAACATGGAGAAACTTGTCAAAGAAAAATTATTATTTCTTTCATACGAAAAAATCTTATTAGTATAACTTTTGTTAAACCCGTGAGGGAAGAAAATATTGTCTCTTTCTTTCAAAAATTAAATATTTATATAAATATTTTATTACAAAGTATTACTATAACTAATTATTATTAATTATTGATACTGTTTTTATTATTATTATCATGTAAAATATAAGTATTTAATAAAAAACTTTAAAATTGAAAATATTGTACAAGATACTTTTAATAAAATATAAACCGATTGTCAAAAAACAATAATATAAACCGTGCACTAATTGTATTCTCCTATTATCTAAATACAAAATAGAAATCATTTTATATTTCGGGACATAACTATACCAATCTAAGGCATAGATCGGCTCAATCTTATGCTAGTCACCATTTACATGCTTTTATTCCTCATTGTATCGCAACTTTTATAATTAATGAAATGGCTTGAGTTTGTTTGCTTCAAAAAAAAATAACTCTCGTAATATTATATTTTAGGGTCACGAAAAAAAACATCAATATTTTCATCATATTTTTAAATCATAATGTTTAAATGGACCAAGTAAATACCCTCGCTCTATACACCGTGTCGTAATTTACAACGATGTAGTACAATGCCCAGGGGGATTTATTGATAACCACTTTTGAAAACAATCTCACATAATTAGTAGTATAACTTAAAAAACAACGGCATTCGATTCCCGCAGTGGACAAACTCGGTGTTGGCCAGTGCAAAAATTGATCCTAATCACGAGCAGAGATTAGTCTTTCGTTGAAAGCGTTAGAACACTCCTGATGTGATGCACACATGCATCACTAAATTTAGGATCTAGAAAATTACAAATCTATATTAGTCTTTAAATCATGATGATGAATATTCACACAATTTCAAGATTAGATCATGACACTTACATGAAGAACACAAAAGTGAAGAATGAATCAAATGTGGAAAGAATAGAGATGAAGTGGAGAATGATGTCCGCCAGTTCTTCCTTGGGTAGAAGATGAAGACCACACGCCTCTTTGAGCTTCTCCAAGCCTCAAAGGTAGGTGATATTCCAAGAACCAAGGAGAACATGATGAACTCACTTCTACAATGCCCTCGAGATGTCACACCTCACGCCTCTCTTTGGCTCTCACGGCTCTAGCTTTTGCAAAATGTAGCAATTGATTTCACATTAATCAAAGTCTTAGAGTACGTTTGGCTGGGGCATTTGAAAATTCTATGGAGTTGTAACACCCTATTATCTCTAACGAATAGAAATACTAAGATAAATAGTATAGTATATATCAGAGAATAATTTCATGTTTCAAATATTTAGCAATACTAAAACTCTTGAAGAAACCATATCAAAGAGTCACACATATCTCAAGTACTTCAAAATATAGCAACATCTCAAGTACTTAAATTCTTACGCCTTTCTTAAACTTGACATCACCTAATGTTCAATATCCAAAAACATAGAAATAGCGGAAACGATTTTACCACTTTACATATGTTCAAGTCATAAAGTCGAGGTACAAAGACAACAAGGGAAACAAAGTAACATAGACAAAGGAACTAATTCTTCATCTTTTTCTCGAGCACATGACGTACTCGTGCCTCTTCGCCTTTCTTTTTCCCTGTTTCTCTGTAAAAACAACAACATATAAACAGTGAGATACATATCTCAGTGAGTTCTACAGAGACCCCTAACTACACTCGCGGTTCAATTATGAATCCTTTTACATTCGTAGTTTAATTTATAAACTACATGCCTTTTACCTTAGCATAACACCGACCGCAGCTTTGCTAATTCCGGTGAACCCCAATCCACTAGTCCATACCATAGCTCTTGACTTAGGGCATTGGTTAACGGCTCATGACCTTCCCCGCCTAGTATACTACCTCTTTGGGTCGTCACCCATATAAGTCTATAATGGCCTATCCTCTTTATACAAATAAACCTCAATCTTATCTTTGATGAACTTTTTGTTCATCACATTCTCATGTCATAGAGTTAATTTGAACTCACAGTTCCTTGAATTATAATGTTACCGTTAACACTCTCGTTTAACTAACCATAAGGTTATATTAAATGTTTATAACCCAATACAAATTATCAAGAACATCTCAATCATACTTAAAAATGTTAGTATTATTGGTCTAATAACATAGGGACTGATTGGGGAAGTGATTTGAGAAGGATTGGAATCAAATGGATTCGCGAAAGCACGTTTTCACTTCTGGGGACAGAAGCTTTCGTACGGTCCGTGCCATAGGGGCGCATGTTCCTTGCGTGTCTCAAAAATTCGTGCAGGTGACCCAGCATATGGCTCATGGTTCGTGCCACAGGGGCGCAAGGTCCGTGTGCCTGCACGTGATTTTGAAACTCGCTTTGTTTCTTCATTTTCGCGGTTCTGATCGTGTCCAATTCGTACCTAATCAGTTCTCAACCTTGAAACAGATATTTATACTCATCCACCAGTCCAATCAACATAATTAAACCACAACACATCAACCAATTTATTCGTTTCGAGACACACATAATTTGTAGTTTTCGAATAACGGCTTTTCGACGCCAAAATTTTCTAAACGAGTAAAAGTAAAGTAAACCAGTGACATTTGTAACCAAATTCAGAAACACATAAATCCCTAAACGTGAGTAAAACTCGCCAATCGTGATGAAAATCACGAGCCACCGAGAATCCACGAATTGCACAAAATAATGTAACCACTCAAACTATTCCCGAAACGCTCCCACGAATCGTGAAATTACTCCAACTTCGAACTCCAAAGCCTCTAGTTACCGAACCTCCCTCAAAAGTACTTCAATTCGCAATGTAACTTCTGAAATAGACTAGAAACAACTCCCAAGATTCCCTCTACAACATGCAAGGCAAGAATTTCATGTTTTGTCCAAAGTTTTCAAACGTGAAAATGGTAGAAGAATCGACTAGGAAACACTTACATGCATTGGAGAAATGATGAACTCTCCTCTCTTCTTCTTCCTCCCTCTTCTCGCGTCTCTCTATTCTCTCTCCACTATATCTCTTTCTAAATTTCCGAGTTTTGTTAAATGCGAGGGTGGGTGATGTTTTTGTCTTTGTGAGCTGAGGGTTTAATGAATGTAAAATGACCAAAATGCCACCTTTTTCCTAATTCTCACTTAAAACACATTTCTAATCAATCAAGCACACATTAATTCATATAATTCGCATATTTAGGAAACTAAATATCGCTTTCATAATTCTAACATGTCTACGACTCGATATAATACTTAATCAAATAAACAATCGCTAGTTAATTTCGTCACTCGAAATTAACCGAACTACGGATGTTACAATTCACCCCAACTTGAAAAATTTTGTCCTCAAAATTGAGCAAAACATACCTCATGAGAATAAATACTGAGAGTGAGTCTGCATATCGTCCTCCAACTCCCAAGTTGCTTCCTCGGCCGAAAAGCCACCCCAAACCACTTTGACGATGGGAATTGTTCTCGTCCGAAGGGTCTTCTCTCCATGTTCTATGATTCTGCTTGGATAAGGTTGGAAGGACAAATCCGGTCTACGATCAATCGTCTCAAAATTCAACGGTTGACTCGGATCGGGAATATACTTCCTCAATTGAGATACGTGGAACACATCATGTAAATTGGACAAAGCTGGAGGTAAGGCAATACGGTAAGCTACTAGCCCAATACGCTCGATAGTTTGGAAGGGTCTAATATACCGAGGACTGAGTTTCTTCGCTTGCAATGCTCTACCGGTACCAATAGTCGGTGATACTCTCAAAAACACATGATTGCCTTCATCAAACTCAAATGATCTCCTTCTTTTGCGGCATAGCTCTTTTGTTGACTTTGGGCTATCTTCATTCTTTCTCTTATTTGTCGGATCTTTTCGGTAGTTTCCCGAAATAAATCGGGTCCTAACAACCGGTTTTCACCAACATCCCACCAACACAATAGGGTTCTACATTTTGTCCCAAATAGTGCTTCGAAGGGAACCATTCCGATGCTGGAATGATAACTGTTGTTGTAGGAGAACTACACCAATGGAAGATGATCCTCCCATTTACCTCCGCAATCGACCACACAAGCCCGAAGCATATCCTCTAAAGTTTGGATAGTCCTCTCCATCTGACCATCCGTCTGCGGGTGATAAGCAGTGCTAACAAACACTTTAGTTCCCAAAGCTTTGTTCGACGCCGTCCAAAACCGAGGAGTAAACTTTGGGTCACGATCCAACACAATGCTTGTAGGAATACCATGCAATCTTACTATATTCCTCAGATACTCATCCGCTAACTTGGAAACTTTACTGATCGAACGAACAGGAATGAAATGAGCTGATTTTGCTAAACGATCGACCACTACTCAAATGGAATCGTTAACGGCTTGAGATCTTGGCAATCCCATAACAAAATCCATAGAAATATCTTCCCATTTCCACACTTGCACATTCAGTGGATGCAACTAACCAGCAGGCCTTTGGTGCTCTGCCTTAACCTTTTGACAAGTTACATATCGAGACACAAATTCTTCTATCTTAGTCTTCATCCCAAGCAACAAATACAACTATTTCAAATCCCGATACATCTTGGTAGATCCAGGATGTTTGGAATATTGACTCCGATGAGCTTCTTCTAACACTTGCTTTTTGATGTCTTCGTCATTCGGTAAACAAATTCTACCATTGAAACAAATAACTCTATCACTATCTTCGGTAAAATTCGAAAACCCTCTCAGAACCTGTAACTCCACATCAATTTCTTGGGCCTAGTGAATCAGATTTCTCAACAAACTCGAAACCTGAACGTGACTCAATTCTTTCTGATCAAACAAATACTTCAAGCTTTTGTTATCACTGAAAACTTCGACACAAGAACCATAAAGATAATGTCTCCAAATCTTCAGTGCATAGATAATAGCCGCCAACTCCAGATCATGAGTCGGATAATTCTCTTCATGAGGCTTCAACTCCCTAGAGGCATATGCTACCACCTGTTGATTCTGCATAAGAACACATCCTAAACCCTTACCAGAGACGTCACTGTAAATTTGAAATCCCAGGGACGGATCTGGAAGAATTAGGATTTGAGCAGAAGTCAACCGAGCCTTTAACTCTGTCATACCCTAATTTTGTCCGCCTAGTTTCAAAACCCTAATTTTCAGCAAAAATAAATAATTTTGTGAGTGATGCATTATTTGAGAAAGGGTTTAGGGTATTTACCCAAGCATTCTATGGTTTTCAAAATCATTTTTGAGAAATTAAGGAATTTTGGGGCATTTAAAAGGGGCATTGTTTGGTAAATTTCAATTTAATAAATTTTTTGCTAGCTGAAAATCCAATTAATTAATTTTTGGGAATTTATTTAATGAAATTGTATTATTTTGAACAAAAAAATATAGAAAATCATTTTTCAAATTATGGGCATATTTTATATGTGTAGTAAAAAAATCAAGTTCAAATTAATTCAAGAAAAGCATTTCAAAAAAATAGTGTAAGGAATATTCCCAAAAATTATATGATAGGATTTTTGTTGGCAATTTTGGTCATCTCTCATTTTCAAAAATGGCATATTCTTCAAGATACCTTGTATATGGCTCAAAATGGTTAGATTTATGTACAATTATCTTGAAAAGAATAATCAAAATTGAGAGGATAATTGGGAGGTTCATGGATAGTACAATAGTACAATTGCCAACTTGCAAAACTTGGGCACCACTCTCATTGCTTGGCTGAATATCTACCCCTTCATTTCCCTCTCATTTTGCATTTTTTTGCCCCTCATCAAAGTGTGTTTCAATCCTCACCCTTGATTCAAAATTAAAATGCAATCCTAGAATGAGATGAGGTACACAATGACCTAAATGCCCCTAAACCTAATTGCACATTATATATACCCTCATATCCTCACCTCTCACAAGTTTTTGGCTCACAATTCACACTCAAAAACCTAGCCTCTCCTCTTCTCCCTTCTTGGCCGAATACCCCTCTTCATTCCCTCACCTCATTTCTTCACTTTTTCACTTCAAATCAACATTCTAGTCCTAAATCCTTCATCATCCTTGCATTCTCTTCAAAGATCCATCTTCAAATCTCAAGAATCAAGCTCAAGATTGAAGATTAGAGGGTTGATTCAAGTGGTTTAGTGTTCATTCACCTTATTTCTTTCGCTATTCTAGCTTGGAGTTGAGGTATACTCTCAATCTTAGCATCATCAAAATTTTAGCATAAAAAATGTAGATCATCAATCTATTTTTGCATATCAAGCATTTCTTTGCATTTTAGTGCTCTATTTTATGTTGAAATGTTGATATAATTGTTGTTGTTGAATGAGAGATGTGTTTCAAGCATTTTGACAAACACTTTGGGAGGTTTGGATGCTTGAAATGCATCTCTCTCTTGGAATAAATTGTGTGTTTGTGCTATTTTCATTTTGTGCTTGCATTTTCATGAATAAAATTGTGATTTGGGCTTATGTTTCATTTCGCATATTGTAGAAAAATTAGAGTTTGTGTGATTTTAGTGCATTCCTTTGCTTAATCACGTGAATCCTTGCCAAAAAGTTTGATCCATGTCATTTGCTTGCATGATTTTGTTGCTTTCAAAGAATAAAATGAGGTTTTAGCTCTATGTTGGTGTCGCATTTCATGAGATAATTAGGGTTTGTGCTTGTTTTTGTTGCTTGCTTTGAAAATCATATTTGTGTTGATGATTTGGTAAGAGGATTTGACACTTATGCACTTGTGCATATCCCAAGTGTTAAAGATTACCTAAAGGGATTCAACACCTTAATTGCATATGCTTGCTAAATAAAATGTCAAATTGATTTTTCATGGCTTGCTAATGATCTTACTTGAGGCAAATGCCCCCTCCAACTTATTCCTTTCATGTGGTTGATTGTAGAAAAATGCTAAATGTTCATGCCATCAAAATGATACCACATTGTTGCTTACGTCAAATGTTGATGTGAAATCCCTAGGATTTTGCAAGTGATTCATTAAATGTTTGAATTCACTTGTGCTTTGTAACTTCCTTGCCTACTCACATGTTGTGTCATAAATGCCTAGTTAGGTTCATTTCTTTCCTATTCATGCATCTTCAATAAGATGTTCAATTTAGGTTCATTCACTTGCCTATTCATGCATTTTGCAAAAATGATCAATTTAGGTTCATCTTGCCTAGCATCTTCAATAAGATGTGCAATCTAGGTTCATTCTCTTGCCTATTCATGCATTTTTGCCAAAAATGTTCAACTTGGGTTCATTCTTTGCCTATCTATGTATTGTGACATGATATGTGTAGTCTAGGTTCATCTTTGTCTATTCATGCATCGGGTATTCAAATGTTGTAATGAGATGTTTTCAACATGAAAGGGTAAGTTGCAAATTGTGTCTATGTTGTTGCTTGCTTGATAACATGATCTCAATGAATGTGCTAGGCTTGCATCTATGAACTTTCTTGCATTCATTGTTTTCTTTTCTAAACAACTTGACATGAAAATGGTTACTAGTTTAGATCATTGCATGAATTATAGTTTAGCAATTTGCATTTTGGTTATTGACTTGGAACTTGATTGAAAATGTTCTACTAGTTTTCCAAAACTCTTTTCCAAAATCAAATTGCTTTCAAACTTCTTTTCTAAACTATGTCTTTAACAAATCAAAACCAATTTCTTTTCCAAGCTTAAACCCTAAGTTTTTCATAAACAAAATCATTAGTGGCCACTCGAAGCTTTTGCTTGTTTGATCACTAATGAGGAGTTATTAGTGGTAGTCACTCGAAGCCTTCGCTTGTTTGATTATCATGAAAGCTCCCAAACCTTAAACACATTCGAACCCAATTCAATTTCAAAAACAACACGAGTCATTAGTGGTAATTGTCCTAAGCCTTTGCTAGAAGATTATCACCGATGCTCGCCTCATTTGCAAAAAGATAAAATAAAAACGTTGTTACTTATAATCACTCGAAGCCATTGCTTGTTTGATTATCGGTTTCAACTCATTTTCTTTTGAGTTAGTAATGAAAACCACTCGCAGCCATTGCTTGCTTGGTATTAGTGAACACTCGAGTCTTATTTCAAAAAACACCTAAAAGCTAAAAAGGTAAAAACAAAAGAGCCTTTTCAAAACAAGACTAGAACTACGTAGCTTTGAATTCCTCATCGCACCGGAGGATACGTAGGAGCGGGTTCACCTCCCGTCAAGCACCCTTTTAAAAAAAAAATAATAACAAAAAGATTCTTCTTTCCCCAGTTTTCAAAAACATTTTCTTAAATAAAAAAAAGAAGAAAAGAAGTAGAACAAAGTGTTTCAAATCAACAGTCAAAAACCACACACTAAATTAAAGATTCCCTTTCGGTAGAAAGGATGTGTGGGGTGCTAATACCTTCCCCACACATAACCGACCCCCGAACCTATATCTCTCGTTTTCAAAAGACCAATTGCCTAAAAGGATTTTTCCAATGTTTTTTCCTAAATTAAAATATTGGTGGCGGCTTCATTGTTCTTCCCGTTGTACGAAGAAGGATCCAAACCGGATTTTTCGGGGTGCAACAGCTGGCGACTTCACAGGGGAAATTTTTTTTTAAGAGGGCCGAACCTATTTAATTTAGTGTGTGGTTTTAATTGTTTGATTTGAATGCTTTGTTCTATTTCTCCCTTTTCTTCTTCTTCTTTTTCTTTTCCCTTCTTTCTTCATCAATGAAGTTTGAGTGTTAATTGCTCTCTTGCATTCTCATACTATCATGTTGCATTCATGTGCATTTACTTCTTCTTCTTCTATGATTGCTTCTTGCTTGAAGTGTAGTTTCTTCTCCTCCTCTTCTTTGTTTATATGCTTATGCTCATGCATCATTCTCCCCAATTCCATTATGTTCCCTTCTTCTTTGCTCCCTTTCTTTGAGGTAAGTTCATGCATATTTCCCCAATTCCATTATGTCCCCTCTTCTTGGCTCCCTTTCTTGAAGGTAAGCATTGCACACGATTGTTGATTGGTACCCTAGGTTAGTTTACATGCTTATATTGAAATGATATATGTTTGCAAAACCCTAGGGTAGACGACTCTTTGTCTAGACTGTTCTGGATTTTCCTTGCAGGCGGGGTCATTTTAGATTGGGTAGGCTTTAGGTGCTATGCCCTCATCACACACTTTCACACCTTATGATTTATGTGCTATGAGTGGGGTCCTATACCCGGATCTGAAAAAACACATAGGAGAGTGGAGACGAGTAGTGACTGGCATTCGAGACCTTTGTCTGTCTGACTCTCATGAAAGTTTCAACCGGAGTACGCTTTCTCATGATACCTCACACTTGGTAGCTTTCTACATTTGTGGGTGCCGTCATGAGAATGTCTCTAGCTCCGGTAACCATTGTGAGGATGTGATTTAGAGCTACATCGGAGGTACCTTTGAGTTGCCTTAGACCCTAGGATTCCCACCTTTGTAGGACACGAGGGCATACAAATTGTGTGCTGCATTGCTAGCTTAGGCATGTTTTCCTCAAAGTGAGCTTTTCAAAAAAAGAATTTTCAAAAAAAAATCCAAAATATATCTTTTCTTTTTCCATAAACCACTACGTGAGGCGGCACGTAGCGTGTTTCTTAATTTTTGAACTACCGCTCATAAGCATTGTCCTTATTTTTCCACATGCATCATTAGCATCATAATTGCATTGCATCATGCCGCATTTATAAAACCAAATGTAAAAAAAATATATTGCATACATTTTGCATCTCATTCATATTTGCTTGCCGGGAATCGCCAAATAATGTGCCGTCCTGTCATAGGTGCATAAAGATGGAATCGAATAGCAAAGCTTCACCTACTTCCAGGTTTCCGGTTGTAAAAAGGGTTGATGTTGACAGTTTGAAGCAATGTGCCGCATTGATGGGTCCAATTGAGTTGGGGTCCTTTGACGAGACATATGGGAACATTCGTAGGCTGCTGCAGTTAGATGTTCAGGAAAATGCTCTTGTGGCTCTAAGTCAGTTTTATGACTCAGATATCAGATGTTTTCTCTTCAAAAACTTTCCACTATCGCCCACATTGGAAGAGTATGAACAACTTTTGGGGTTCTCTAGGTTCCATGTCACGCCGTACCGATATCAAGGTCATTATTACACTGATGAAAAGCTAGCATCATTGCTCAAAATCAGTTTAGAAAAACTGAAGCTTCAAAAGTTGGAAAGGAATGGTATAGCCGGGTTTCCACAAGAGTACTTTGAGGGTTTGATGCAATCTTATGCTCTGGCCAAACAGTGGGGTCTCTTCAAGCTGGTGCTTGCTCTAACCATTTTTGGGGTGGTCCTCTTTCCTCAGATAGAGAGATATGTGAATGAAACTGCAATTGGTGCTTTCTTGGCATTCAAAGACACCAAAAATCCTATCAATCCTGTTCCCGCTGTCCTCGCCAACACTTATCAGGCTTTCACCCGTTACAGTGATTTCCACAAGAAGAAAATGTGTTTCTCCCCTCACGTCCTCTATGCTTGGCTTGTCACTCATGTTGTCAACAACCGAAAAGAAGTTAGGGAGTTGATCTCCTATGCCTTAAGCTGTGATGTAAAGATCATGACTTCTCTTGAATGGGTTGAGGTCTTGAAAAGTCTCAACGATCTCCAGATCCGCTGGTTTACCACTGCTTGTTGGAAGGAAAGGCCTATGGTGGTGTTCAGCTGTGGAAGTTTCTAGAATGTGCCTCTCATGGGAACGCAAGGGTGTATCAACTATAATCCTTCACTGACCTTAAGACAACTCGGTTACCCAATGCGGAATTCACCCTCCGAAAGCATGCTGTCTCGCTTTTACCTCTATAAGGGGAGTCCTAAATGCGAAGACTTGCTTCGGCGAGTTCTGCAAGCATGGGGGTCCGTAGTGCATAAGGAAGGCGAAGAGCTGTCCAAGAGAACCAGTAGCATCACCTTTAACCAGTGGCTCAAAGAGAGGCTTCAAAATGCAAAATTACCAAATCAAGGGGCACTATCCCTTGAAGAGGAGATATTAGAGCCTTACACTCCTACCTTTGAGGAGTTGAATGAAGTCAAGTCAGCCTTAGCAAAAGTGGAGGAAGAAAAGAAGGCATTGCAAACAGAATTGGAGAAAATGACCATGGAGAAAGAAAGGTTAGAGGAAGAAGATGCTATCAAGATGATCGCTGTTGAGGAGAGCGTCAAGCGATTCAAAAGAGAAGAGAAAAGCAAGCTAGAGGCTCAGAAATACCTGAGGGGAGCTAGAGAGGAACTCCAAAGGTGCAAGCAGAAAACAAGAAAAGCACTTGAGGAAGCCGAAGAGTGGAAGAGTATAGCAACTAAGTCAAGACAAGAATCTCGCTTGGTTGTAGAATTGGAAGGTCAGCTAAGGAACCTTGAGCGAGAGAGGAGTTCTATTGAAGATATCCTTAAGGAGTTTAAATGAGCAAGCTCTGAGGTTCGAACAAGGAAGATCCGAGGAACTGAGGAGGAATCTCAGGTGTCTAGAAGGGGCTTATAGGCAAGTGCAAGCAGAAAGCCAGTACTGGGAGAAACGCTTCATGGCATTGTTTGGCAAAACAGAGGATCAAGAAATCATCAAGGAGCTAAGAGAGGAGATTCAGCTTTGGAAGAACAAATTTTCAAAGCTGGCAGAGCTAGCTAGCCAAGCCATTGCGGGAGTCCCCAAGAATTTGAAAATAGCCGAGGCCGAGATGCACTTCCTCAATACCCCACCTGAGGTTTACCAGTTTGTGAAATTCTGCAGGGCTTTAATCACGAAGTTCAGAGAGCGATCACGAGATGCGAACGTCAGCAAGAAAAGGAAGAGGGTCGGGGATTTCAAAGCTCTTTGTATTTGAGCTGTTTATTTGTACCTTTCATTTTGAGTATTTACTTTCCATTTGAGTATTGTATTCCTGAATATTGTACTCTTTTATTTGCTTTCGAGTATTGTACTCCATATGAATATTGTACTATCCTTCCCTTTAAGGAAGTTGTTAAGGTTTTTGTTTGAATTCCCGATGTAGGAAGTGTGCTGACTTGCTATTTCGATTCCCCTCTCATTGCATTTCCAAAATTAATTAAAAAAGAGAGAGAGAAAAAACGATTATGTGCTTATGACAAGACGAACTATGTCGCGATTCCTGGCACCAAGCAACATAAAATCATATGCATCTGCATTGCATTCATCCATTAATTCATTCACGAGCTCATATAAGTGTTCCATCAATAGAAAGTAAGGCAAGCTGGTTCGCCAACATCGTTATTGGACACGTTCTCAAGCAAGAGGCATGGCAACGATTCTGAACGATCTTGATCAGTCCCATCCAAGTGCGGAGAATCCGAATCAGGCAAATCTGAGCTCAGAGATCAGAAATGAGACAGGCCCAGGTCCAGTAGTGCAGAATCAGGGTAACCCAACTCCGGGTAGTTCCAGTCAAGGTGACCAAGAAATCAGAAATGAGATGAATGCTATGAAGGCACAGATGTCAGAGATGATGAGGGTCCTGCTGTCCCTAAAGAATGGAAATGACTACCAAATTGTTCAATGGCCTCCTTTTGGACTATCTCTAGGCTACACTCCTCCTTCAAACCCAGAAGTTAACCAAGGAACTGGTCCTTTGGTGAATGTCGAGAATGGACAACCTGCATCTGCAGGATCAGAAGGAGCAATGGGCGAAACTCGGGTTCAGTCTCCACATCCCATTGTCATACCTCAGGTGACTCCACAAGGCTTTACTCCCCAGCCAGCTGCAAATCCTCAGGCCCAAAGCCTCATTCTTGGGAACTCTGCTTATCCTCATGCTCCGCATGCAGTCTCAACCATGGCTCCAATGTTCCGTCCCCACTTTGGAATGAACAGTTTCCCCCAAGGCTATTATGTTGAGCACCAACAAACTAGAGAAAAGTTTCAGGTGTTAGAAGAGCGCTTAAAAATGGTTGAAGGATCAGGCTGATGCCTTCCTCAGACAGTACCAGTACAACACAGATAT
This sequence comes from Astragalus glycyphyllos, assembly GCA_963573325.1. Lineage (NCBI taxonomy): Eukaryota > Viridiplantae > Streptophyta > Magnoliopsida > Fabales > Fabaceae > Astragalus > Astragalus glycyphyllos. The sequence goes on along the minus strand of OY754309.1, from coordinate 28,214,163 downwards.
GGCGCCGGATAGAACACAGTTACAGAGCATGGCAAAGAGGGACAACGAGTCATTTAAAGAGTATGCCCAGCGGTGGAGGGCTCTAGCTGCACAAGTGTCACCACCTCTGTTAGAAAAGGAATTAGTCTTCATGTTTATGGAAACTTTGCCTCCATTATACTATGATCGGTTGATCGGCAGTGTGTCCTCCAACTTTTCAGATATGGTAATCATCGGCGAGAGATTAGAAAATGGGCTGAGGAGCGGCAAGATTGCCCATGGTTCCGCAGGTACAAGCACCCATAAAAAGCCATTTTCCGGATTTCCAAAGAAGAAGGAAGGAGAGACCAACACCATTACCATAAGCCCACCTTATCAACCACAAGATATCCCTGTCCCCACTCAAACACAACCAACCCGCTCACCACAAAGTAATCACCATAGAAATTATCAAGACAGAAAACCGACCACCTTTGATCCCATTCCTATGTCATACACCGACCTCTTTAACTACCTTGTCACCAACAAGCTCATCAACACCAAACCCATGAAACCAGTCCAACCACCTTATTTCCGAGGATACAATCCCAACATTACCTGCAGATTTCATGAAGGGGCAGTCGGACATGCTGTGGAAGACTGCAAGGCCTTCAAACTTGTAGTGCAAGATCTGATTGACACCAAAGGGATAACCTTCAAACAAGAAAACCCAAGCATTACAACTAACCCGCTGCCTGGTCATGAAGAACCTGCAACCAATGCCATCCTTGACATGGGAGGCCAACCCTTAATCAGAACTGTGGAGTGTATTCAGACACCACTGAAGGTCATTCATGCAGAGCTGTGCAAGTTTGGGGTCATCAAGAAAGGCTGTACTCAGAAAGAAGTCTGTGCTGATGATAATTGTGCTGGGGCATGTGAGGCCTTCAAGATAGTTTTGCAAGACCTGTTGGATCGTCATATAATCCAAATAGGTGTGCAAGAAAAAGAGGAAGATTTGTTGACTTTCCAGTCTGATAAGAACAGAAGTGTCCAGAAGCCTATTGAGGTCCCGTATAGTCAAAAGCCGAGCATGGAGAAACCTAAGACAATTGTGATTCCTATCCCAGCTCCTTATCAAAAGGATAGTGCTGTTCCATGGAGTTATGGTGTGCCAGTTCAAACTCAGAATCCTCAAGCTGTTCCCGATGTCACAAACATTGCGGGAAGCAGCGGAGTCACTAGAAGCGGACATGTCTATGTCCCTGAAGCCCTTAAAGTGGGTCCATCAAAGGAGGATGAGGAAAGAATTCGAAAGGGTAAGGGTAAAGAGCAAGAGCCCGTGGAAAGTAGAAGGGTGTCAGAGCAAGAAGCTTCCAAATTTCTGAGAATCATGCGGCAAAGGGATTACAAAGTCGTGGACCAGCTGCACCACACTCCTGCAAAGATCTCTATCATGTCCTTGCTGCTCAGTTCAGAGGCCCACCGTGCTGCCCTAGTGAAAGTGTTGAATGAAGCCCGTGTAGCCCAAGACATCACTGTTAACCAACTTGACGGCATCGTAGGGAACATCGTTGCTTCCAACTATATTACCTTTACTGATGACGAGCTCACCCCTGAAGGAAAGGGACATAATCAAGCATTGCACATTTCAGTCAGATGTGGTGAATATACACTTTCTCGGGTCCTCATAGACAATGGATCCTCTTTGAATGTCATGTCCAAATCTACAATGAACAGGCTAGACGTAGACTGTTCATATATGAAGCCTAGCTCAACGCTAGTCAGAGCATTCGACGGATCCAAGAAAGAGGTTATCGGGGAAATGGAGTTTCCAGTGCAGATAGCGCCTGACGTGTTTTATGTGAACTTTCAAATCATGGACATTGCATCATCCTACAGCTGTCTCCTGGGAAGACCTTGGATTCATGCTGCAGGAGTTGTTCCTTCATCTCTCCATCAGAGGCTTAAGTTTGTAGTCGACGACAAACTGATAGTCTTCTTTAGAGAAGAAGAGTTTATGATTAACAAGCCCCATCCCTCTCAATACATCGAGGCTGCAGAGGAATCCCTTGAAACTGCTTTTCAGTCATTGGAAATTGCAAATGCCGCTTTCGTGGGAGAGGAAGCCCCACTGCCTGCACCAAGAATGTCCAATGCTGATATCATGGTCGCCAAGGTCATGCTGAGAAATGGTTACCAGATCGGAAAGGGTTTGGGAAGGTCCGAGCAAGGAATTCTAGCACCTGTCCAGTTGCAAGAGTACAAGGATAGATGTGAGTTAGGATATTGGCCCACTCAAGCTGATAAGAAGAGAATGGCTGAGGAGAAGCTAGAATGAAGACTAGATAAGCTTCAGGGGCGAGAACGAAGCTTGAAGAGGGTTCCCATCTGTGATCTCAAGCAGAGCTTCAGGAGCGCGGGCATGCTGGACCCCAATCAGGTGGCTGTCATTGGGGAAGAATCAGCTGTGGAAGACAAGAGTGTGGACTTGGTGCGCCGCAGTGCTGCAAATGAAGAGCTCAGCAATTGGAAGATAATCGATTTCCCTGTTGCTTTCATTTCAAAGTAATGATTTTGTAATGCGAATCCTTTGGCTCTGCCCAAGGCCTCAGGACATTTCATAAGGGCATGCATGTTTTTCCTTCGAATATCATCAATCAATAAAATGTTGTTTTGAATTCTCAAATGAATAAAATCGTTTTTCATACCATTATTGTGTGTCTTCATCTTGTGTTTCTATTTTGCTTGTTCATTCTGTTTCTATTCCCGCAAATGCAGATCTAAAATGAACATCTTTGAAAATAATGATGCCAATGATTCTTATGTTAACTTTGATTACCCCGTTAACCAAGCCGAGGAGGATGTTGAGGATGACTGGGAAACTCCTCCAGAATTGATGAGAATGGTTGGGCAAGAGGAAAAGGTTATTCAGCCGCATGGGGAATCTGTTGAGACAATCGATCTGGGCACAGAGGACAGTAAGAAAGAAGTCAAGGTTGGCACTTCGATGAAAGAAAGTGAGCGTAAGAGGCTAATTCAACTCCTGCATGATTATGGTGATGTCTTCGCATGGACTTACCAAGATATGCCAGGGTTAGATACTGATATAGTGGTGCACAAGCTTCCAGTCAAGCCTCAGTGTCCTCCAGTGAAGCAGAAACTGAGAAGGATGAAACCAGAAATGTCCTTAAAGATCAGAGATGAGGTGAAAAAGCAGTTTGATGCTGGTTTCCTAGCGGTAGCAAAATATCCGCAATGGGTTGCTAATATTGTGCCGGTTCCGAAAAAGGACGGGAAAGTCAGAATGTGTGTTGATTACCGAGATCTGAATCGGGCCAGTCCCAAAGACGATTTTCCCCTGCCTCATATTGATGTCTTAGTGGATAGTACAGCGCAGCATTCACTGTTCTCCTTCATGGATGGGTATTCAGGGTACAATCAGATTAAAATGGCTCCTGAAGATATGGAGAAAACAACTTTCACAACTCTTTGGGGAACGTTCTGTTACAGAGTCATGCCATTTGGGTTGAAGAACACCGGTGCTACCTATCAAAGGGCTATGGTCACATTGTTTCACGACATGATGCACAAGGAGATCGAAGTCTACGTGGACGATATGATTGCAAAGCCTAAAACCGATGAGGAACACATTGTCAATTTGCAAAAGCTCTTTGAACGGTTGAGAAAGTTCAAGCTCAGATTAAATTCGGCCAAGTGTACCTTCGGTGTGCGATCAGGGAAGTTGCTGGGATTCATTGTCAGCCAAAGGGGGATAGAAGTTGACCCAGACAAGGTGCGGGCAATTCTTGAAATGCTGGTGCCTAAAACAGAGAAGGAGATCCGTGGTTTTCTTGGAAGACTAAACTACATCTCTAGGTTCATATTCCAGTTAACCGCCACATGTGAACCAATCTTCAAGCTGTTATGCAAGAATCAAGAGACTAAATGGAATGACGATTGCCAAGAAGCTTTCGAAAAGGTCAAGAAATATCTTCAGAATCCACCTATCTTGATGCCTCCTGTACCCGGCAGACCTCTCATCCTGTACCTAACTATGCTAGACAACTCAATGGGCTGTGTGTTGGGACAACATGATGAATCCGGGAAGAAAGAGCATGCCATCTACTATCTGAGCAAGAAGTTTACTGACTGTGAAACAAGGTACTCGTTGCTAGAAAAGACTTGTTGTGCATTAGCTTGGGCTGCTCACCGTTTGAGGCAGTACATGCTAAGTCACACTACTTGGTTGGTATCTAAAATGGATCCTATCAAGTACATCTTCGAGAAGCCCGCACTTACAGGGAGAATTGCCCGCTGGCAAATGCAGTTGTCAGAATATGACCTCCTGTACGTCACTCAGAAAGCCATCAAGGGTAGTGCGCTGGCCGAGTACCTAGCACATCATCCTATCGAAGACTATCAGTCGATGCAGTATGACTTTCCAGACGAGGATATCATGGCCCTATTTGAAGAAGGGAAATCCCCGGGAGATGAAAGATGGAGAGTGATATTTGATGGTGCCTCCAACATATATGGGCACGGAGCTGGGGCAGTGCTGATTTCCCCTGATAGTCGCTTCATCCCATTCACTACCAGACTGAGTTTCTATGTCACAAACAATATTGCAGAATATGAGGCATGTATTCTTGGCATTCAGGCAGCCCTAGATTGGAAAGTTAAGAGACTAGATGTGTATGGAGATTCAGCTCTAATCATTCACCAGGTAAACGGCGATTGGGAGACCAGAGATCCCAAGTTGATTCCTTACCGAGACTACATCCGAGAGTTGGTTGAGCCTTTTGAGGAAATCACATTTCAGCATCTTCCTCGCAATGAGAATCAGTTGGCTGATGCACTGGCCACTTTGTCTTCAATGTTCAACATCAACTGCGACAAAAACTTGACTCACATCAGAATTCAGCATCGGGATCTGCCAGCCCATCACTACTGCGCAGCAATTGAAGAAGAATCTGATAGTAAACCCTGGTATCATGACATCAAGCAGTACATCTTGAACAGAGAGTATCCTCCCGGGGCCTCCGAGAATGACAAGAGAACACTCAGAAGGTTGTCGATGAATTTCTTCTTGAGCGGCGAGGTGCTCTATAAAAAGAATCATGATAAGGTACTCCTCAGATGTGTGACAGAGGAGGAAGCAGAAAGAATTATGAAAGATGTCCATGAAGGCTCGTTTGGGGTTCATTCCAGCGGACATACCATGGCAAGAAAGATATTGAGGGCGGCTACTATTGGTTGCAAATGGAATCCGACTGTTACAGCTTTGTGAGAAAGTGCCACAAGTGCCAGATCTATGCCGATCATATCCATGTGCCACCTGCTTCCTTAAATGTTCTGACTGCATCTTGGCCGTTCTCAATGTGGGGAATGGATGTCATTGGTCCTATTGAGCCTAAAGCGTCAAACGGGCATCGATTCATTCTAGTCGCCATTGACTACTTCACCAAATGGGTTGAAGCCGCCTCGTACTCCAGCATAACCAGCTCTGTGGTTGCTAAGTTCGTAAAAAGAGATCTGGTTTGTCGCTATGGCCTTCCAGACAAGATCATCACAGACAATGGTAGCAACCTGAACAGTAAGATGATGAAAGAGCTGTGCAAAGACTTCAAAATCCAACATCATAATTCTTCTCCATACCGTCCCAAAATGAATGGGGCAGTCGAAGTAGCCAATAAGAACATCAAGAGGATTGTGCAAAAGATGGTAGTAACCTATAAAGATTGGCATGAAATGCTTCCTTTCGCTCTGCACGGGTATCGTACCTCAGTGCGCACTTCAACCGGGGCAACCCCCTTCTCTTTGGTTTATGGGTCGGAAGCAGTCCTCCCTATCGAAATTGAGATACCCTCCCTGCGGGTGCTGATGGAAACCAAGTTGGAAGAAGCTGAATGGGTTCAAGCTCGTCTGGACCAGTTGAACCTCATTGAGGAGAAAAGAATTGCTGCCCTGTGTCATGGACAACTGTATCAACAAAGGATGAAAACAGCCTTCGACAAGAAAGTGCGTCCTCGAGAATTCAAAGAAGGAGACCTCGTGCTCAAAAAGATCCTGCCTATTCAGAGTGACCCTCGTGGGAAATGGGCTCCTAGCTATGATGGACCCTATGTGGTAAAGAAAGCCTTCTCTAGAGGAGCATTGATACTCACCAGCATGGATGGTGAAGAACTCAGAAACCCAGTCAATTCAGATTCAGTCAAGAAATACTACGCCTGAGAAAAATGAAAAGAAAAAAAGAGAAAGATAAGCCAAGCAAGAATTAGCTCGCTAGGTTGAAAACCCGAAAGGGTGGCCTAGGCAAAAAAAGAGCGACCCGGTGGACTGAAAACTCGCAAAGAGCGGTCCAGGCAAAAATTAGGGTCAGAAAAGTTGGACTTAAAAGAAAAAGAGGCAAGCAGCACCTCCAAAGGTTTGGATAAAAGGGTGATCAAGGCTGCAAGTGTGGGTGATTGGCACACTTCAAAGATGAAAAGCGCTCCTAAGATCTGTTGCGTCCATTTTTCTTGTTTTTTTTTTAGTTTCAAAAAATTCCAATGTACTCTTTTCAGTTGGCGTGACCTTCTGCACGTTTGGTTTCCATATGAATAAAAGTCCAAGTTTTTCACTCCATCTGTTTGTTGTTTCACCATTTGCTTTCTTTTCATTTCTGCTTTAAAATGATGTTTTATGGTAGATGATAAATGATTATGAAAATGTGCATAAATCAAAGCATTAAAATCATTGCGAAATTTTTGAAAATTACAAAGAAAAGAGATGATCTTTCAGTCAGGTAAAATTCACAAGAACTAAACAAAAAGCACTGATTGCATCAAAACAAATCTCAAAAAGGTTGGAGCGTGGCTCTCGCACTGTCATCATGGACGATCATTGTGCCTCGTAATGCAAGTCCAACGATTTGGTCGAGCCAGCAAAAGAAAAAGCCAAAAGAGCAACAACTAGCAAAAGAAAAGAAGGGAAGAAAAGCTAAAAAAAAAAAAGAAAGAGCAAAAGAGCAATAAGAAAAAAGAAAATCATGCATTACATTGCATTCATCAAACATAAACAAAAAGAGAAATTCATGCATTACATTCATTTCATCAAGACAACAATCATGGCATTTGCATTGCATGCATTTGTTCATCTCACTTGCAGGTACAAAGACGGATAAATACTTCGGTGTTAATCCCCGCACTCAGTTCCCAGAAAACGCTCCCTCAGTTCGGAGTTCAAATGCTTTTCAGTTCAGCGCTCAAGCGTGCATTGCAGTTTGGAGTTCAAATCGCTCTTGTCAGAGTTCATCGCTCCCTTCTGTTCATGGTCTCACGTCGTGTACGAGCAACACGATGGACCGCAGCCCCATGTGAGGTTCAACGGAATAGTTATTTCCGCCTAAGATACAGTGGACGCCGTGCATTGATCAGTATATCAGTTCCGGAGCTGATAACGGTCCCCCCGGTCGCTCGAAAGGCCATTCTCAGGATGCGTGCTCCTCAAAGCCACGTGCAAACGCGGACTCGCCAAGGGTTCGTTTAAAGGTTTTAGGCAACCTTGCATTTTACCGCTTTCTTTATCGCTTTCTTCATTTAGAGTTCTCCTTGCTTTTCGCAGTTAGCGTGCAAGTCGTTAATCATTTCATTTACTGTTTTCTCATCAGCGCGCCAAGCGTTCATTTTTCAAAAAAAAAAAGAGAAGAAAAAAAAAAGAAGAAAAAGAAAAAGAAAATTCGGGTTTCTCCAAGTAGACAAAATTGGTATAATTTCTGAATTCTTTATTTTTATTTTATCTTCGAAATATGTCTCGGCCAATTCATATTTCTTGGTAAAATCCAAATAAAGAGGGGCAGCTGTGATACCCTAATTTTGTCCGCCTAGTTTTAAAACCCTAATTTTCAGCAAAAATAAATAATTTTGCGAGTGATGCATTATTTGAGAAAGGGTTTAGGGTATTTACCCAAGCATTCTAAGGTTTTCAAAATCATTTTTGAGAAATTAAGGAATTTTGGGGCATTTAAAAGGGGCATTGTTTGGTCAATTTCAATTTAATAAATATTTTGCTAGATGAAAATCCAATTAATTAATTTTTGGGAATTTATTTAATGAAATTGTATTATTTTGAACAAAAAAATATAGAAAATCATTTTTCAAATTATGCGCATATTTTATATGTGTAGTAAAAAAATCAAGTTCAAATTAATTCAAGAAAAGCATTTCAAAAAAATAGTACAAGGAATATTCCCAAAAATTATATGATAGGATTTTTGTTGGCAATTTTGGTCATCTCTCATTTTCAAAAATGGCATATTCTTGAAGATACCTTGTATATGGCTCAAAATGGTTAGATTATGTACAATTATCTTGAAAGGAATAATCAAAATTGAGAGGATAATTGGGAGGTTCATGGGCAATTGCCAACTTGCAAAACTTGGGCACCACTCTCATTGCTTGGCTGAATATCTACCCCTTCATTTCCCTCTCATTTTGCATTTTTTTGCCCCTCATCAAAGTGTGTTTCAATCCTCACCCTTGATTCAAAATTAAAATGCAATCCTAGAATGAGATGAGGTACACAATGACCTAAATGCCCCTAAACCTAATTGCACATTATATATACCCTCATATCCTCACCTCTCACAAGTTTTTGGCTCACAATTCACACTCAAAAACCTAGCCTCTCCTCTTCTCCCTTCTTGGCCGAATACCCCTCTTCATTCCCTCACCTCATTTCTTCACTTTTTCACTTCAAATCAACATTCTAGTCCAAAATCCTTCATCATCCTTGCATTCTCTTCAAAGATCCATCTTCAAATCTCAAGAATCAAGCTCAAGATTGAAGATTAGAGGGTTGATTCAAGTGGTTTAGTGTTCATTCACCTTATTTCTTTCGCTATTCTAGCTTGGAGTTGAGGTATACTCTCAATCTTAGCATCATCAAAATTTTAGCATAAAAAATGTAGATCATCAATCTATTTTTGCATATCAAGCATTTCTTTGCATTTTAGTGCTCTATTTTATGTTGAAATGTTGATATAATTGTTGTTGTTGAATGAGAGATGTGTTTCAAGCATTTTGACAAACACTTTGGGAGGTTTGGATGCTTGAAATGCATCTCTCTCTTGGAATAAATTGTGTGTTTGTGCTATTTTCATTTTGTGCTTGCATTTTCATGAATAAAATTGTGATTTGGGCTTATGTTTCATTTCGCATATTGTAGAAAAATTAGAGTTTGTGTGATTTTAGTGCATTCCTTTGCTTAATCACGTGAATCCTTGCCAAAAAGTTTGATCCATGTCATTTGCTTGCATGATTTTGTTGCTTTCAAAGAATAAAATGAGGTTTTAGCTCTATGTTGGTGTCGCATTTCATGAGATAATTAGGGTTTGTGCTTGTTTTTGTTGCTTGCTTTGAAAATCATATTTGTGTTGATGATTTGGTAAGAGGATTTGACACTTATGCACTTGTGCATATCCCAAGTGTTAAAGATTACCTAAAGGGATTCAACACCTTAATTGCATATGCTTGCTAAATAAAATGTCAAATTGATTTTTCATGGCTTGCTAATGATCTTACTTGAGGCAAATGCCCCCTCCAACTTATTCCTTTCATGTGGTTGATTGTAGAAAAATGCTAAATGTTCATGCCATCAAAATGATACCACATTGTTGCTTACATCAAATGTTGATGTGAAATCCCTAGGATTTTGCAAGTGATTCATTAAATGTTTGAATTCACTTGTGCTTTGTAACTTCCTTGCCTACTCACATGTTGTGTCATAAATGCCTAGTTAGGTTCATTTCTTTCCTATTCATGCATCTTCAATAAGATGTTCAATTTAGGTTCATTCACTTGCCTATTCATGCATTTTGCAAAAATGATCAATTTAGGTTCATCTTGCCTAGCATCTTCAATAAGATGTGCAATCTAGGTTCATTCTCTTGCCTATTCATGCATTTTTGCCAAAATGTTTAACTTGGGTTCATTCTTTGCCTATCTATGTATTGTGACATGATATGTGTAGTCTAGGTTCATCTTTGCCTATTCATGCATCGTGTATTCAGATGTTGTAATGAGATGTTTTCAACATGAAAGGGTAAGTTGCAAATTGTGTCTATGTTGTTGCTTGCTTGATAACATGATCTCAATGAATGTGCTAGGCTTGCATCTATGAACTTTCTTGCATTCATTGTTTTCTTTTCTAAACAACTTGACATGAAAATGGTTACTAGTTTAGATCATTGCATGAATTGTAGTTTAGCAATTTGCATTTTGGTTATTGACTTGGAACTTGATTGAAAATGTTCTACTAGTTTTCCAAAACTCTTTTCCAAAATCAAATTGCTTTCAAACTTCTTTTCTAAACTATGTCTTTAACAAATCAAAACCAATTTCTTTTCCAAGCTTAAACCCTAAGTTTTTCATAAACATAATCATTAGTGGCCACTCGAAGCCTTTGCTTGTTTGATCACTAATGAGGAGTTATTAGTGGTAGTCACTCGAAGCCTTCGCTTGTTTGATTATCATGAAAGCTCCCAAACCTTAAACACATGCGAACCCAATTCAATTTCAAAAACAACACGAGTCATTAGTGGTAATTGTCCTAAGCCTTTGCTAGATGATTATCACCGATGCTCGCCTCATTTGCAAAAAGATAAAATAAAAACGTTGTTACTTATAATCACTCGAAGCCATTGCTTGTTTGATTATCGGTCTCAACTCATTTTCTTTCGAGTTAGTAATGAAAACCACTCGAAGCCATTGCTTGCTTGGTATTAGTGAACACTCGAGTCTTATTTCAAAAAACACCTAAAAACTAAAAAGCTAAAAACAAAATAGCCTTTTCAAAACAAGACTAGAACTACGTAGCTTTGAATTCCTCATCGCACCGGAGGATACGAAGGAGCGGGTTCACCTCCCGTCAAGCACCCTTTTAAAAAAAAATAATAACAAAAAGATTCTTCTTTCCCCAGTTTTCAAAAACATTTTCTTAAATAAAAAAAAGAAGAAAAGAAGTAGAACAAAGTGTTTCAAATCAACAGTCAAAAACCACACACTAAATTAAAGGTTCCCTTTCGGTAGAAAGGATGTGTGGGGTGCTAATACCTTCCCCACACATAACCGACCCCCGAACCTATATCTCTCATTTTCAAAAGACCAATTGCCTAAAAGGATTTTTCCAATGTTTTTTCCTAAATTAAAATATTGGTGGCGGCTTCATTGTTCTTCCCGTTGTACGAAGAAGGATCCAAACCGGATTTTTCGGGGTGCAACAAACTCTAGAAAACTATCTTCACAATCAGAATCCCATTCAAACAGCTGACCCTTGCGATTTAACCGGGTGAGTGGAAGAACTAACTACGAGAACCCTTGAATAAATCTCCGATAATAACCAACTAGTCCCAAGAAACTCCTTACTTGTGTCACTGAAGTTGGTCGCTCCCAATTCACTATCGCTTCAACTTTACTGGGATCCACTGCAACACCTGACTGAGATATCACATGTCCCAGAAATTATACTTCAGGTATCCAGAAATCACACTTCGAAAGCTTAGCATATAACTTCTTCTCTTGGAGTATGTTCAGAACAATGCGGAGATGCTGAACATGCTCCTCAATGGTCTTAGGGTACACCAAGATATCATCAATGAATACCACTACAAACTGATCCAGGTACGGGTGAAAAACTCGGTTCATGTAGTCCATGAATACCTCTGGAGCATTAGTTAAACCGAAGGGCATCACTACAAACTCCATATCTAGTACGGAAAGCTGTCTTCGGAATATCTAATGCTCTTACTTTTATCTGATGATAACCCGACCTTAGATCAATTTTAGAAAACAGTGCAACACCTCGAAGTTGATCTAGCAAATCATCAATTCTTGGCAAGGGATACTTATTCTTGATAGTGACATTGTTCAGCTGACGATAATCAATACACAACCTCATGCTCCCATCTTTCTTTTTGACAAATAACACTCGAATACCCCCACGTAGAAGCACTAGGCCGAATAAACTTTTTCGAAATCAACTCTTCAACTTAGGATTTTAATTCCTTTAACTCTAAAGGAGACATTCGATAAGGAGCAATAGATATTGGCCCTGTGCTTGGAACCAATTCTATAGAGAAGTGAGGCGTGGATGTAGCCCAGGAATTTGTGTGAACCACTATAAATCACTGTGTTATTTATTGCTTTCATTAGTATACACCTTATGAGAAAACTCTCCATAAGGAGCAGATTTGTAAAAACTGAGAAGTGTCAATTCTAACTCTTCTCTGCTTGAAAATGTTTTAAAGAAAAACTAAGTTTTCAACTCTACTCACACTTCTCTCTACTTATAACTTCTTATTAAAACTCTTGAAAAGAAGTTCTAAACAAATTATATCATTATCACCAGCTTAGCACCACCTTAAACAATCAAACAGAATTACTGTGAGAAGCATTGAAGGAAGAACTTTCTGACCCTTCTCAACTTCTCAATATAGTTGGGAAGATAGATCACTCAATCTTCTTTGCTCACCTACTAAGTCAAAAAAGATTGTTCTCTAACTCACCCTTCTTAACACACATCACTCACTGTCTTAAATATAAATCATACTTGTGAAGAAAGTTCTTTTATTTCAGGTGAATTTAAAAAGGGTCACAATTCCAACCCCCTCATCCTTGTGACATTATTGACTTCAGTTTGTATCTTTATGAGTCAGATCTTGGAGCATACCTTCGGTTTTCTACTCTTACTATAATTCCTTTCATCTATCTTTTAGTCATGACTTTAGCAGTTATGTTTAAGTTTAATTTTAGTTGTGTTCAATATCTGAAACAGGAAGTTTTTCTCTGATGTATGCTAGATTGTATATTTTGGTATTCTCTATATGTTAGAGGTACTATGGTATTACAACACTTAGGGTGTTCGCGGTTCGGTTTGGATCAGATTTGACCAAATCCATTGCCCGAACCAATTATAACTATTCAGTTTGGGTTGGTTCGGACTTTATTTTTTTCCTCCAAAATCCGAGCCTAACCGAGCCGATATTGGACGGATCGATTTTGATTGGACTCACGGGTCATTCACAAAAATATTAATTTTCTAAAATATTAAAAGCAACACTTGTTTTCGATATTCCAACACTTTAAATAGCTAAAAAAATTGAAAATCACACGAAATCAAACTCAAGTCCACTAATATTCCTATTCATAGTATTAAAGTTTTACAACTTAATCATAACTGACTAAGGTAAAAATTTTAATCAAATAAAATCGTGTACATCTGAACTTAAAAAATTATTATGACCTAATATGGGTTGGTTCGGGTTTGCGGATTTGATTTTTAAAATCCGTTGTCCAAACCAAACAACTACAAGTTGGTTTGGATTTGTTCGATTTTGACCCGAACACCAAAAAAATTTGAACTAAACATATCGGTTTGGATTGGATTGTGAGTTGGTTTGGATTTGCCCGAACCACTGAACCAATTAGAGCACTTGATGAGATAGTAGGGGTCTCTTCCAGGTTAACCAATGTCATGGCCTCATGGGTTCGAATCTACCCTTGACATGAAGCTGTGTTAAATCTCTTGATGAAATGTTTTACCGATCATTATGGCCTTACCCTACTTGAGAAATTAACTAGTATTTCCAGTTGCGCGCATAAGATATTTAGTTTATTTAAAACAACAACAACAACGCTACACTCATATTCAAGAAAATTGCATACGTACAAATTTGACAGCAACTGTTAATAAAAAGCAGGTAATTTTATTATTATTATTATTATTATTATTGTTATTATTATTATTAATGTGTAAATAACAGTTATTTAATTTAATATTATCAATGGACCACGTACGTTAATTTACATTGATTAAAAGGACCACGAACAAGGCTGCAATAATGGACCACATAAAAAATTAGGTGGGTATTGACCAAAAAAAAAGTTAGGTAGCTTCCTTTAAAACTATTGCATTATTTGACTCGTGGTAGTTAGTACTATTTTTTCTTAGATAAGTATGTTAGTTTTTGTCAAAAAAAGTAAGTACTAACATGGAGAAACTTGTCAAAGAAAAATTATTATCTCTTTCATACGAAAAAATCTTATTACTATAATTTTTGTTAAACCCGTGAGGGAAGAAAATATTGTCTCTTTCTTTGAAAAATTAAATATTTATATAAATATTTTATTACAAAGTATTACTATAACTAATTATTAGTAATTATTGATACTGTTTTTATTGTTATTATCATGTAAAATATAAGTATTTAATAAAAAACTTTAAAATTTAAAATATTGTATAAGATACTTTTAATAAAATATAAACCGATTGTCAAAAAACAATAATATAAACCGTGCACTAATTGTATTCTCCTATTATCTAAATACAAAATAGAAATCATTTTATATTTCGGGACATAACTATACCAATCTAAGGCATAGATCAATAACTCTCGTAATATTATATTTTAGGGTCACGAAAAAAAACTTCAATATTTTCATCATATTTTTAAATCATCGCATATTTCTTAATTGTTTAAATGGACCAAGTAAATACCCTCGTTCTATACACCGTGTCGTAATTTACAACGATGTAGTACAATGCCCGGGGGAATTTATTGAAAACCACTTATGAAAACAATCTCACATAATTAGTAGTATAGCTTAAAAAACAATAGCGTTCAATTCCCGCAGTGGACAAACTCGGTATTGGCCAGTGCAAAATTTGATCCTAATCACGATCAGAAATTAGTCTTTCCTTGAAAGCGTTAGAACACTCCTGATGTGATGCACACATGCATCACTAAATTTAGGATCTAGAAAATTACAAATCTATATGAATCTTTAAGTCATGATGATGAATATTCACACAATTTCAAGATTAGATCATGACACTTACATGAAGAACCCAAAAGTGAAGAAAGAATCAAATGTGGAAAGAATAGAGATGAAGTGGAGAATGATGTCCGTCAGTTCTTCCTTGGGTAGAAGATGAAGACCACACGCCTCTTTGAGCTTCTCCAAGCCTCAAAGGTAGGTGATATTGCAAGAACCAAGGAGAACATGATGAACTCACTTCTACAATGCCCTCAAGCTCTCACACCTCATGCCTCTCTTTGGCTCTCACGGCTCTAGCTTTTGCAAAATGTAGCAATTGATTTCACATTCATCAAAGTCTTAGAGTACGTTTGGGTGGGGCATTTGAAAATTCTATGTAACACCCTATTATCTCTAACGAATAGAAATACTAAGATAAACAGTATAGTATATATCAGAGAATAATTTCTTGTTTCAGATATTGAACAATACTAAAACTCTTGAAGAAACCATATCAAAGAGTCACACATATCTCAAGTACTTCAAAATATAGCAACATCTCAAGTACTTAAATTCTTACGCCTTTCTTAAACTTGACATCACCTAATGTTCAATATCCAAAAACATAGAAATAGCGGAAACAATTTTACAACTTTACATAAGTTCAAGTCATAAAGTCGAGGTACAAAGACAACAAGGGAAACAAAGTAACATAGACAAACGAACTAATTCTTCATCTTCTTCTCGAGCACATCACGTACTCGTGCCTCTTCGCTTTTCTTTTTCCCTGTTTCTCTATAAAAACAACAACATATAAACAGTGAGATACATATCTCAGTGAGTTCTACCGAGACCCCTAACTACACTCGTGGTTCAATTACGAATCCTTTTACATTCGTAGCTTAATTTATAAACTACATGCCTTTTACCTTAGCATAACACCGACCGCAGCTTTGCTAATTCCGGTGAACCCCGATCCACTAGTCCATACCATAGTGCTTGAGTTAGGGCCTAGGTTAAGGGCTCATGACCTTCCCCGCCTAGTATGCTACCTCTTGGGGTCGTCACCCATATAAGTCTATAATGGCCTATCCTCTTTATACAAATAAACCTCAATCTTATCTTTGATGAACATTTTGTTCATCACATTCTCATGTCTTAGAGTTAATTTGAACTCATAGTTCCTTGAATTATAATGTTACCGTTAACACTCTCGTTTAACTAATCATAAGGTTGTATTAAATGTTTATAACCCAATACAAATTATCAAGAACATCTCAATCATACTTAAAAATGTTAATATGATTGGTCTAATAACATAGGGACTGATTGGGGAAGAGATTTGAGAAGGATTGGAATCGAATGGAGTCGCGAAAGCACATTTTCACTTCCGGGGACAAAAGCTTTCGCACGGTCCGTGCCATAGGGCGCATGTTGTAACACCCCCCTTTTACAATTACAATTAAATAGACAATTATCAGAGTCACCTCGAAGGGCGCTACATTTTTCACCATTTTAAAAAAAAAACACCATTTATTCCAAAAAAAAAGTCTCCAAAATAATTTATATAAAAGAAATCACCAAGCAGCGGAAATATTAACCAGTTTAAACATCTCCAGAATTAACAATTAAAGACATCTCCAAAATTAATTAAAACAATTTCCAATAACTAAAATAATAGTTCAAAACGATAACTAACGACTCCTCGGTGCTACATATCAGAACTGACACAGACCCAAACGAGAGAGGAAGCAAAACCTAGCAATTCCTCCACGAGCACTAGCGATCACCTGCAACGTTGCCGCATGAGAGCAACATTCCAAGCAGAAGGGGTGAGTCTAACAGAGATAATAAGCAGATGATAAAAATATGCTAGCATCAGGTAACTACAGCAACACAATACAATTACACCATATCACAGCACCAGATACCAAAGGAAAGATCCATTTGACAGTGAACCACCAAAATTATAACATTCATAGACAATGGGATGATATGCAACCCGTCCAGTGGGCATATGCATACGGTACCGATCACCAAAATGAGCCACGACGGGCATATCACCAATAAACACCAGAGGCAGAGCCTATATCACCAAAACATGCATATGACAATGCGACACCATGATTATGCACCAACTCACCATAACAAGTATTTAAAATAAATACTATATCACCAGAATCAAAACAAATGATTTCACCAAAAATAGCACCAAGTTGTAGCATCACAGCTACCACCAAACTCTCCTGAGCATACCAGCACCGCACCTGAAATATTAACACCAGACGGCTCCACAACGCGGACATAACGCACGCACACCACGCACAAGACTGGCGCACAGCGCCTAGGCACATCGCACCTACTTCAGCGAATTAATTAAAATAGCAAACGACATCGGATTTCAACAAATAAATACTTGTTGGAAAGCCCTATGGGTCTGGTTATCATCCCTAAGTTCAGTTTTTGAAGGAGAGTGTCCAATAGGTACAGTTTTCGAAAAGCACACAGGCTAGTTGCAAAAGAGGACAGTTTCTGTCCTTCAAATTCAAACAATTCCAAAGTGACCAAAACTCAATCAAATTGCATGAAACTTGTCCATAAACTGGGGCAAATTTTGTCTAATTTTCAAAGAAATTGGATTCGTTCAAAAAGGAGTTCTTTTGAAAACGTGGTAACCAAAACACTGACCCTGTGTCCAGATTGTTTCCAGAATCTTACTCTAACTTGTGGAATTCATATCTCGAGCTACACAACCCTAAACGCAACCAAACTAGTGCCAAATTAACAAGAATTAAGTCTATTTTCCAGAAAAATAAACCACCTAATTTTTCGGTCAATACAACGTTCCCAGTCACTGAAATACCGAATCTATACCCAAATCGTTTCCAGAATTTTAACCTAACTTGTATCGCCTATAACTCGAGCTATACAACTCCGAATTTAACGAAACCAGTGCCAAAACAACCGGCGTTAAGTCTACTTTCAAAAAAAATCAACCTCATAATTTTTGGATCAACCAAACAGCGCCAGTTTTAGAAAAACCGAACCTGTGTCCAGAATCGCTAAATTGCCAAACACCAAACCCTAACGGCAACGACACCGCAACCACCACAACAAAAACGACAATTCGACAACGCGACAACAACAATCAACCACGCACAGCAACAACAAAAACACGAACAATAACAACACCATCATCGTGATACAACAATCACGCAACAACAAATAACGAAACAAATCACAATAACGTGCAATAATCATCAAAGCACCAATCTCAACGAAAACACGATATGCAACAACACGAACAATTCAACAAAACCCTAGACTACCCACACATAATTATTATCAACCCATTATCAAGGTTAAGCCCACCCTTACCTCGAATAACGTCAGCTCCGGAACACGACGAACGAGACACGAACAAAACCACAGCAACACGAACGATCTCCTTTTGAAATTCTTCGCGAAACCCTCCTCTTCTCTCCCTCTTTGCGCCGCGTGCTCTCTCTCTCACTCTCACTTTCGTTTTTCTTTTGCTTGCTGCGAATGAGGGTTTGGCTTAAACCCCCAGGGTTTAAGTTGAGGGCTCAGTAAACACTGGGCTCTCTACGTCACCACCTCCTTTACTCGTTTCACCTCCTACGCATATAAAATATTAACCTTTTAATTTATCTATATCCCGCCTCCAAATTATTTTAATAATTCAATCAACTATTTTAATTAAATTATTTCCGGGGTGTTACACATGTTCCTTGCGTGTCCGTGCCACAGGGGCGCAAGGTCCGTGTGCCTGCACCTGATTTTTAAACTCGCCTCGTTTCTTCATTTTCGCAGTTCCGATAGTGTCCAATTCGTACCTAATCAGTTCTCAACCTTGAAACAGATATTTATACTCATCCACCAATCCAATCAACATAATTAAACCACAACACATCAACCAATTTATTCGTTTCGAGACACACATAATTTATAGTTTTCGAATAACGGCTTTTCGAAGCCAAAATTTTTGAAACGAGTAAAAGTAAAGTAAACGAGTGACATTTGTAACCAAATTCAGAAACACATAAATCCCTAAACGTGGGTAAAACTCACCAATCGTGATGAAAATCACGAACCACCGAGAATCCACGAATTGCACAAAACAATGTAACCACTCGAACTATTCCCGAAACGCTCCCACGAATCGTGAAATCACTCCAACTTCGAACTCCAAAGCCTCTAGTTACTGAACCTCCCTCAAAAGTACTTCAATTCGCAATGTAACTTCTGAAATAGACTAGAAACAACTACCAAGATTCCCTCTACAACACGCAAGGCAAGAATTTCATGTTTTGTCCAAAGTTGAGCTTCAAACGTGAAAATGGTAGAAGGTGAAAGAGGAAGATTGAGCTAAAGAAATTGGTATCATTGAAAAGAGCACTAAAAATGGAGAAGAATCGACTAGGAAACACTTACATACATTGGAGAAATGATGAACTCTCCTCTCTTCTTCTTCCTCCCTCTTCTCGCGTCTCTCTATTCTCTCTCCACTATATCTCTTTCTAAATTTCCGAGTTTTGTTAAATGAGAGGGTGGGTGATGTTTTTGTCTTTGTGAGCTGAGGGTTTAATGAATGTAAAATGACCAAAATGCCACCTTTTTCCTAATTCTCACTTAAAACCCATTTCTAATCAATCAAGCACACATTAATTCATATAATTCGCATATTTAGGAAACTAAATATCGCTTTCATAATTCTAACATGTCTACGACTCGATATAATACTTAATCAAATAAACAATCGTTAGTTAATTTCGTCACTCGAAATTAACCGAACTAGGGATGTTACAATTCACCCCAACTTGAAAAATTTTGTCCTCAAAATTGAGCAAAACATACCTCATGAGAATAAATACGGATAGTGAGTCCGCATATCGTCCTCCAACTCCCAAGTTGCTTCCTCGGCCGAAAAGCCATCCCAAACCACTTTGACAATGGGAATTGTTCTCGTCCGAAGGGTCTTCTCTCCATGTTTTATGATTCTGCTTGGATAAGGTTGGAAGGACAAATCCGGTCTACGATCAATCGTCTCAAAATTCAACGGTTGACTCGGATCGGGAATATATTTCTTCAATTGAGATACATGGAACACATCATGTAAGTTGGACAAAGATGGAGTTAAGGCAATACGGTAAGCTACTAGCCCAATACGCTCGATAATTTGGACGGGTCTAATATACCGAGGACTAAGTTTCTTCGCTTGCAATGCTCTACCGGTACCAATAGTCGGTGAAACTCTCAAAAACACATGATCGCCTACATCAAACTCCAATGATCTCCTTCTTTTGTGGCAAAGCTCTTTTGTTGACTCTGGGCTATCTTCATTCTTTCTCTTATTTGTCGGATCTTTTCGGTAGTTTCCCGAAATAAATCGGGTCCTAACAACGGGTTTTAACCAACTTCCCACCAACACAATAGGGTTCTACATTTTGTCCCATATAGTGCTTCGAAGGGAGCCATTCCGATGCTGGAATGATAACTGTTGTTGTAGGAGAACTACACCAATGGAAGATGATCCTCCCATTTACCTCCGCAATCGAGCACACAAGCCCAAAGCATACCCTCTAAACTTTGGATAGACCTCTCCATCTGACCATCCGTCTGCGGGTGATAAGCAGTGTTAACAAACACTTTACTTCCCAAAGCTTTGTTCGTCGTCGTCCACAACTGAGGAGTAAACTTTGGATCACGATCCAACACAATGCTTGTAGGAATACCATGCAATCTTACTATATTCCTCAGATACTCATCCACTAACTTGGAAACTTTACTGATCGAACGAATAGGAATGAAATGACCTGATTTGGTTAAACGAGACCACTACTCAAATGGAATCATTAAGGGCTTGAGATCTTGGCAATCCCATAACAAAATCCATAGAAATATCTTCCCATTTCCACACTGGCTCTGTCAGTGGCTGCAACTAACCAATAGGCCTTTGGTGCTCTGCCTTAACCTTTTGACAAGTTACATATCAAGACACAAATTCTTCTATCTTAGTCTTCATCCCAAGTAACAAATACAACTGTTTCAAATCCCGATACATCATGGTAGATCAAGGATGTATGGAATATTGACTCAGATGAGCTTCTTCTAACACTTGCTTTTCGATGTCTTCATCATTCGGTAAACAAATTCTACCATTGAAACAAATAACTCTATCACTATCTTCGGTAAAATTTGGAAACCCTCTCTTAGCCTGTAACTCCACATCAATTTCTTGGGCCGAGTGAATCAGATTTCTCAACAAACTCGAAACCTAAACGTGGCTCAATTCTTTCTGATCAAACAAATACTTCAAGCTTTTGTGATCACTGAAAACTTGGAAACGAGAACCATAAAGATAATGTCTCCAAATCTTCAGTGCATAGATAATAGCCGCCAACTCCAGATCATGAGTCGGATAATTCTCATCATGAGGCTTTAACTCCCTAGAGGCATATGCTACCACCTGTTGATTCTACATAAGAACACATCCTAAACCCTTACCAGAGGCATCACTGTAAATTTGATATCTCAGGGACGGATCTGGAAGAATTAGGATTGGAGCAGAAGTCAACCGAGCCTTTAACTCTAGAAAACAATCTTCACAATCAGAATCCCATTTAAACAGCTGACCCTTGCGATTTAACCGGGTGAGTGGAAGAACTAACTACGAGAACCCTTGAATAAATCTCCGATAATAACCATCTAGTCCCAATAAACTCCTTACTTGTGTCACTGAAGTTGGTCGCTCCCAATTCACTATCGCTTCAACTTTACTGGGATCCACTGCAACACCCGACTGAGATATCACATGTCCCAGAAATTATACTTCAGGTATCTAGAAATCACACTTCAAAGGCTTAGCATATAACTTCTTCTCTCGGAGTACGTTCAGAACAATGCGGAGATGCTGAACATGCTCCTCAATGGTCTTAGGGTACACCAAGATATCATCAATGAATAGCACTACAAACTGATCCAGGTACGGGTGAAAAACTCGGTTCATGTAGTCCATGAATACCTGTGGAGCATTAGTTAAACCGAAGGGCATCACTACAAACTCCATATCTAGTACGAAAAGCTGTCTTCGGAATATCTAATGCTCTTACTTTTATCTGATGATAACCCGACCTTAGATCAATTTAAGAAAACAGTGCAACACCTCGAAGTTGATGTAGCAAATCATCAATTCTTGGCAAGGGATACTTATTCTTGATAGTGACATTGTTCAGCTGACGATAATCAATACACAACCTCATGCTCCCGTCTTTCTTTTTGACAAATAACACTCGAATACCCCCACGAACAAGCACTAGGCCGGATAAACTTTTTCGAAATCAACTCTTCAACTTAGGATTTTAATTCCTTTATCTCTAAAGGAGACATTCGATAAGGAGCAATAGATATTGGCTCTGTGCTTGGAACCAATTCTATAGAGAATTCTACCTCACGATCTGGAGGTAAAGAAGAGACCTCATCCGGAAAAACATCGAGAAACACATTTACAACTTGCACAGAAGACAAATCTAAACCAGTTTCGGTTGATGCAGACAAAATAATAACATAAGCTTCCGCACCTTGGAATATAGAGTGACTTGCTAAAGTGAAAGAGATAACTGCTTCAGAATTGTTCGGAGGCAACTCTATTGATTTAGAGGCAAAACCGATAGTTCAATTGAACAATCTATAGTAACCTGATTTGCATCCATCCAGTTCATACCCAGAACAATATCCATACCTCTCATTGTCAAACAAATGAAATTCACCACAAAGTTTTTGTCTCCTATAGTGAGTAGACAATTTTCACACAATGATTGGGTCTCGACAAGACCCTTAGCAGCAGTTAGCACATGTCAGAGACATAAAACAAAGGTTAGCACCCGAATCATACAAAATACTGACAGAGTTTTAGAAAAGAGATCTCGTGCCCCTCACTAAGTTGTCTGCAGGCTTGACTGTCTAAGCTGTTGAGGCAAAATCCCTATTAGTTTTGATGATTAACAAACCCTCAAATGTGAGAAGCTTAAGTTATCTGATTTCATTCGCTACTGTTGTCGTCAAACTCTTAGGTCCTAGGCGTGGTATCGGCTAGAGGTTTGGACAGTCTATGATTCCTTTTTTCTTCAAGCAATTGCGTCGAGGAGGGAACTCTGCTCCTCAACTATGGGTTTCCTGACTCCTCTAGAAAGGGTCAGGCAAGGTGAGAAGGGACGCGAGTGTTGGTTTACTACGGCTAATGCATAAAAATAAAGTAAAGGGAAAAATGTGACAAAGAAGATAAATGAAATAAACGTAGAGTTTGATTTGATTGATGTGTTTCTTTATATTTCACTCTAAAGCTATATATATACACAGGCCCTCGTCGGCCACTAAGCTATCCAACATTTGCCTGCCGTTGGATTGATCTAAGATCAATGGCTCTCATCGCTTCATAAGACCTCAACGAAACGGAGTAACTGCCCACGATCCCACTGGCACGGTTAGTGGGGTGAGTGCTCATTGCTCCGAGTTTTCCGGCCCCGCTCTTCCATTTGAACTTCAACCGTTCCCACATTCTTTCTACGTGCCGTATCTTGCCTTCAAAGTAACACCCACCTTGCCTCGGCCGTATGGTGGCTCGGCTGTCCTGGCCCCACTTTAGGTAATGGTTCAGGTATCCGAGCCACCAAGGCCTTGGCACTCTATAGGATGGGGTAATTACTTTCCCTCGGCTTGGCTCATTGGTCCTCGGGCATAGTCCTCCCTCGGGGGGTTCTCTCCCATTTAATGCGCCCCGAGGACCTTCTTGGGTTCACTCTGTCTGGCAAAAATACCTTTTTCCCTCTTGTCGTATGGCTTGCCTTCACACCATATTCCCACTTTTCTTTTCTCAATCCTCGGCCTACGACCTATTTATTTTTGGGTGTTAACAATTGCCCCCCTTTTCGTGCTGTCGTGCGGCCTTGAGGACGTGATTGACGGTACGAAAACCTTTGAAATGATTTGAAGTGACGGTTAGAGGGGACGTAACCGCTGCTACATGACACTTGGCACTTCGCACGAATCGAAATGACTGCGCGTCGGTTCCCAAGGACACGCCGATTGAGTTTTGCGAAGCTATAAACGACTGCCCCTTTTAAGACTGCTCTTTTCTCTACTCAAATCCCCCTCAGCCTTCCATCTTTCGCACGTCATGTCTTCCAACTCCGACTCTCAAAACAGAGGCCATAGTTATGGTGACGGTGACAGTCCGTCGGGTTCTTCTTCCTCCTCCGGGGGTCCCATACATGAGGTTTCTTCACGGGACATACTAATTGCCGCCGATGGAGGCGTGACCATCCAACCGATCGCGTCTACGGTTCTTGAAAGTTTTGAGGCTTTGAAGGAGGTTTTTGGCCCGGCTGGTGGCCTGCCCTTCTCCCAAGAATGGTTCACTTTGAACGCCAGAGTGACCGAGACTAGGGGGTGGGCTAGGCCTACCGAAGAGTACCGCGCCTGGTTTGATCGCCTCAAACCCTCCAAGAAGGATACCTGGAGTCAATGGGGCCTGAATGACATGATCTTCCTCTCGACCTCTTACGTTCCCTATGATTTCAACGCTCAGCTCCCCCTCCCGGGCTTCTGGTCTTCCAACCTTAATGTGTTCGTATTCCCCTGGGGCATGTTAACCCCCATTGTCCTGGATGTTTCTGCCATTACCGGTCTGTCGGTGCACGCCCATATTATTCATCCCGCCAAATTGCCCAAGAACGTGAATCTTGGTCATGTCCACGAGGGTGGCCTGTACTACAAGTTTCTTGTCGCGAATGCCAGGACCAGTGGGGAGGTTACTGACGCGGAACATACGGTGTTCCTCATGTACTTCTTCTGCCGCTTCTTTTATGGCACTGCTTCGGCCGGTGTTGTTCAGGAATTGCAACCCTTCGTCGCCACGATGTGCTATACCGGTGAGGTTTTTGCCTGGGCTCCCTACTTCCTCGGCGAGCTCTATAGGGGCATTAGGGTCGTTCTGGATCAGATCAGGGACGGAGGCCGTGTCTCCAAACTACAGGGACCCCTGTGGTTCCTTTAACTGTGGGCTAAGCTCTGTTTTCCTCTCATTTTGTCCACTGGTCTTGACATCTCCAGGTCGCCGACGATTCTGTTTTTGGGGCCTCAACTTTGGGAAACGCCTGTTCATGACATCAGTCCAGTCCAGTTTGTGGAGGCCCTCCTGCGCAAGTCTCCTGGTGACGTGGTATGGTTTTCTGTTCTTGAGAAAAACTTTGGCCCACATTGGAATTTTCACCCCCAGAGGAACCAGTCTCACTTGAAGCTCTCAGCTCGTATCACTGCCCGTGACAGTTGGCCTCCTACAGCATATTCCCTTACCTTACCAGGCATTGGCTGATCCTGCCCGTCGCACGGGTTTGTCCGAGTCCCAAGTCTACTAGTTGATTGATGACAACTAGCATAAGCTCACGGAGGGCGTCTGGGCGCACTTCGAGGTGTGTGTGGGGGAGACCTACTCTTTCACCAACTGGTGGCCTGGTGTCAAGGAGCTTGCCTACCCTCACGGGGTCGAAGAGTGCTTATCCCGATGCCTCGTTCGCCTAGGAACTACTCCCTCCAGAGCCCTTGCCTGTACCAGTGCTACTCCTTCCAGAACACCTATGGCTACATCCTCTGCTCGTCGCCCTGCAACCTACTCTCGACCATCGGTCTTTATTTCACCTGTGTTTCAATTGTTGTTCCAATTTCCTTGTTTCTGTCAGATTCTCACCCAGGGAGACAAGATGAGGTCCCAGCAAGAAAACCCTCGGCTACGAGGACTGGTGTGACAACTGACAACGGGGGGCGTCTCCCCTCTTGCAAAAAGGCATAAGGTACAGTATCGTTCCCCATTCCTCTCGCCTTTACCTCTAGCATCTCCTTTCCCTCATGGAAATTTCTTCTCGCAGGCTTCCACTTCTGCTCGGAGCTCCCCTCTCCCTTCAACTCCCAACTCAGCTCTTGGGGCCGAGGTGGCTCAGTTCTTCGTTTCTCGGGGCAAATCTCAAGCACCTTCCCCTTCGGAGATGGAGCTGCAGAGATTGGAGGATGCCCTTCAAGGGGAAGTTGTTACCGATCTTACCCAGCTGGCCGATTTGAGATCGCTCGCCTTTCGTTTAGCTTCTGTGGAAGGTTTGCCAGAGTCTAGGCGGCAGGCGTTGAAGGATATTGGTTATGGTCTTCCAGAAGTCTCCCGGAACTACTCGGCGGCCAAGGCCCTTAGGGATGGTGCACAGCAAGCAATGGACCGCCTGAGTGCCCTGCAGGCAGAGCATAGGACTTGTTTGGCTACCTACGATGAGAAGGAAGCGGAGCGTTTGTCCGTGATAAATGAGAACTGGATGGTTGAGAACAGGATTGAAACGATTGAAGGCATAATGTCGGATCTCCAGCGGGAGTTGCAGCTTCTGCTTCCCCAGTGAGACGAGGCGGCCGGTAAGCTTGCTAAGATCTTGGAAGATCAAATACATTTGTATGATCAGGCTAAGCCCCTCGTTGGCCAGGTTAAAGATTTGGTGGCTCCGAAGGAGGGTTTCCTCTATGATTTTGAGGCTGGCCAAGGCAACTTGCAGTCTGCAGTCTCTTCCTGGGGGAGGCTACGTGCTCGTCTGTCCTCTGCCCCTCTTGGTGTTGCTGAAACCTCTACGGCTGCCACTTCAGGTCTGACGATCACCCAGCAAGCATCTGCCCTTGTGGAGGAAGAAGACTCGGCCGCTGAGAATTGAGGGTGTCTCAGTGATTTTACCTTTATTTCTGGCTTCCGTTCTTTCACTAGGCCGCTGGTGTGTGGCGAGCCATTCTGACAATTTCTTTTTTCTTTTGCTGTTAAATCCAACTTTCAATTCCCCGCATACTTTCCCATAGAGTAGGATAATATGCTTTGAGGTATTTGCCATTTATTTTCGTTTCAAATTCTTCTCCGTCTAGAGTGATTAGACGATATGCTCCACCGTGATATACTTCGCTAACAATGTAGGGTCCGTCCCAATTCGGGGACCACTTGCCCAACTGGGGGTCTTTCCTCCATAGTGGCAAAATGGCCTTCCAGACGAGGTCACCTTCAACAAACTTCTTTGGTTTAACGTGTCTGTTGTATGCTCGGCCATCTTGGCTTTAATCATTTCTATCCTGTTGAGGGCAGCCAGCCTGTCATCATCCACCGAGTCTAGCTCCATCAACATGGCTTGCTGGTATTCATGCCACCGCCGGGGCTTATCCTCTATGTTCTTCTTGATGAGTTCATTGATGATCTTAGTGGTGGCCTCTGCTTGTCCATTAGCTTGGGCATAATAAGGGGACGAATGTCTCATTTTAATGTCGTATTCCCGGGCAAAGGCCACCACTCGTTCTCCGGTGAACATTGTACCTTGATCGGCCGTGATGGTCTCAGGGATTCCATACCTGAAAATGATCTGGTTTTCTATGAATCTGATCACCGCGGCCTGATCAACGTTTCTTAACTGCATGGCTTCCACCCATTTAGTGAAGTAGTCGGTGGCTACAATAATGAAGTTGTGACCTTTTGAACTCGGAGGGTATATCTTGCCAACTAAATCCATGGCCCATCCACTGAATGGCCAAGGTTTAACAATAGGATGGAGCTCATCTGCCGGCACCCTTGGGGTTGGTCCGTGCAGTTGACAAGCCTCGCATCCCTTGGCAAACTGGAAGCAATCGGCCGTGATCGTCGGCCAATAGTACCCATGCTGATAGATGAGCCATTTCATTATGGGGCCAGACCTATGGGCACCACAGACTCCCACATGGATCTGTGCCATTACCATATAAGCGTCCTTCATCTTGAGGCACTTTAACAGTACCTCATTGGAACTTCTTTTGTATAGGTCGTCCCCTATCAAGATATACTTCAATGCCCTTTGTTTGACCTTGAAGTCGGTGTCAGGGCACCTCCTGGGTGAGGGTCACGGCACTTTGTTGCAGTCCCTCGACCACTCGCTCCTTGCATCCGGAGGCTTGTTGGGCCAAGTCATTTTTTTCCTGGTTCTCATTCCTGGGGATGTACAGGATGACAACATCGGCAAACAACTTTAGTAAGTTGTGCGCCGAGGCCCTCAGCTCTTTGAGCTTAGCGTTGTAACACTTGTATTCCCCAATGATTTGTTTGATCACCAGTTGGGACTCACCCCTTATTTCCATGTAGTGAGCCTTCATGCAGGCCAAGATGTCAAGCCCCATAATCAGAGCCTCATATTCGGCCTGATTGTTGGAGGCTTGGTCCCCTATCCGGCACATGAACCTCCAAGTTTGGCCACAAGGGCTGGTGACGACTATACCCACTCCGACCCTCGTCTGAGTGCTAGACCCGTCGAACATGAGAACCCAGGGCTTAAGGCCCAGATAGCTGACAGCTTCGGCCGGAGCATCGTGTGTCTCTACACATGGATGCTGAGCCAAGAAGTCTGCTAGGGCCTGGCCTTTCACAACTCTCAAAGGTACATAAGTTAAAGCGAACGCGTTTAGCTTAATGGCCCACTTAACGAGTCATCCTTACAAGACAGGCCTATTAAGCAGATATCGAATAATGTCAACCTTGCATACAACTAAAACTTCCTTAGGCAGAAGATAGTATTCAAGTTTAGTACAAGCATTAAACAAAGATAAACAAAGTTTCTCAATGGGCGAGTATCTAGTGTCAGCATCATTGAGTATCCTACTGAGATAATATATAGCACGCTCAGCGCCACTATCATCATCTTGAGCTAACAAGCAGCCGATAGCTTGGTCTTCGGCCGCAATGTATAGCTTCAGAGGTCTCCCAGGCTGCGGAGGTACCAGGACAGGGGGGTTGGTCAAGGCAGCCTTGACTTGGTCAAAGGCCTCCTGTTGCTTAGTTCCCCAGATCATTTATTCGTCATTCTTCATTCGTAGCAACTGCAAGAAGGCTTTAAGCTTTCATGCCAAGTTGGCGATGAATCTTCTTAGGAAGTTGATCTTGCCTATCAAACTCTGTAGCTCTTTCTTTGTTCTAGGGGGTCTTGCCTCTAGGATAGCCCGAGCTTTGTTCTTGTCCACTTCAATGCCCTGGTTATGCACCAGAAATCCCAGGAAGTTACCTGCAGACAAGCCAAAGGTACACTTAGTAGGATTCATCTTAAGCTTGTGGAGTCTCATCCGCTTCAGAGCTTGTTCGACATCCCCAGGTGGGCTTCGAAGCTCTTGGACCTGACCACCACATCATCAATGTATACTTCCATGTTTTTGCCAATAAGGTCATGGAAGATGGCATTCATTGCCCTTTGGTACGTTGCCCCAGCATTTTTGAGGCCAAAAGGCATTACGAGCCACTCATAGATGCCTAAGGCGCCTGGACACCTGAAGGCAGTCTTATGGGTGTCAGCCTCGGCCACATAAATCTGGTTGTAACCAGAATAGCCGTCCATAAAAGTCAAGATGGCATTGTTCACCGCGGCATTGACCAGCATATCGGCCACAGGCATACCGTACTCATCTTTCGGAGTAGCCAAGTTCAGGTTTCTATAATCAATATAGACCCTGACCTGGCCATTCTTTTTCATCACAGGGACTATATTAGACAGCCATTCTACGTACCTGGCAGTTCTGATGAACCCTGCCTTTAAGAGTCTTTCAACTTCGGCTTTGATCTGCGACATTAGCTGTGGGTTGAACCTCCTTGGCGGTTGCCTGTGGGGTTTGTAACCTTCCTTGATGGGTAACCTATGCTCCACCAAGGCTCTATCAAGGCCTGGCATCTCATGGTAGTCCCATGCAAAGCAGTCACGATAGTCCCGTATTAAGGCTACCATCTGATCACGTTGCTGCAGTTGGAGTTTACCACTAACTTTAGTCACTCTGGGCTCACTCTCAGTTCCCAAATTCACTTCACTCAATGGGTCTTGCGCTTCGAAGGTAGGCATCTTTCTCTGGATAGGCTCTATGTAGGGGGGTTTGGCCGACATCTCGTTGCCAAGGTCATCCGAGGTCTCCTCCGAGTCTTCGTCCTCTCCGTGCAAAGCACCAAACATAGCCTCTTCAATGCTGGACTCTATCTGAAATAGGAGCAATCGGTCCAGCAGGCTTTGTACCTCCGAAGGAAGACTAATCATTATTCTCATTATCAGGCCGTGAGTCGGCCAACATCTTGAATTCAAAACCCTTCTTGGCCCAGTCACATGACTTAATACCGCCCTCTTCGTAGTCCCCTGGTATAGAGATCGGGCGCATGGCTTCAAACATATTTATTTCTACTGGAAAAGGATTGGGATTAGCTTCCACTATCTCCACCTTGTCTTCCACCCATATCATGAGTTTCTGGTGCAAAGTGGAGGGAACACATTCACTAGTGTGGATCCAATCTCTCCCCAGGATCACCGTGTATGAGGGTTTTCCTTCAATGACGAAGAATGCAGACCGAGTTACCTTCGACCCAACCGTCACATCGGCCATCAGTACTCCTAGTGCATAAGAGGGGTGGCCCATGAAATTGGTCATGGTCATGGTAGTGGGAATGAGATATTCGGCATTTTTTCCTAGCCTTTTCATAGTCGACAATGACATGATGTTCAGCACAGCGCCACCATTCCCAAAGACCCTATTGAAAAACATCCCGTTGAGGTGGGCTTTAATGTACAATGGCTTCAGGTGTCTGGTCATATCTGCAATTGGCTTTTCAAACAGCATGCCTTCTGTGATTGGCCCCTCGGCTTCTGTCAAGGCGGTTCATTCGGCCTCCTCGGCGAAGACATCTCCCTCGAGGGTCCTTGGCTGATCCCTGGTCCCCGAAAACTCCGGTGGAAGGAGGCCCACCATCTCCATGTCTGCATAAAATTCTCCATCGGTCTCATCCATCAAATTGTCTAATATTGACTCAGTGACGAAATTTCCGTCGAAGTCTCTAGGGACAAAAGGGTGTTCCTCTTTTTCCCCCAGGAGGTCGTCTTCTTGTAATTCTTGCTCGCTCATTGTACCCCCATCCCGGGGTTCACCGACTGGTTGGGGTCGCCTTGGACTATGAGGTCCGTAAAGGCATTCTATCACCGCCTTTGTGAGGGGACTATGGGGTGCCTCCACCATACCTACCATTGCCTGGTCCCCTCCCTCGTGATCAACAGGTGGCACTGGGGCAGCTGTGTCGGGAGACTGCTCAGGAGCTGCGTCCTTGACTGGCTTTGGGAAGGCCCGTTCCAACGCCGTAGCAACAGATGCTGCGGGGATGGTTTGCGTATTCCCATCTCTAGTAGAGGTGAACATCTGGAAGGTCTCTTTCATCCTATTGAACGCCCTAGTCCTCTGCTGCCTCCGTTTCTACGAGCGAGATCTGGAGGCCACTTTAGGGGCTGGCATCTCAACGGCCGCCTGAGTCATCCACTAATCCTGCGGCACATCTGCCGGAGGTTTGACTGTCCTGGTGGCTCTCAATTCTCGGTCATTGAGGACTGTGATATCAACCGAGGTTGAGCTATGGGTTCCGGTGACTTGGGCCACTCTTCTTTCTTCTTTGGGGCGAGTTTCCCCGTCTGGGACTGGCAGGGTGGCTTGCTCGATGGAACCATCGGCGGGCCTACCGTGCCCCCATGTGGGATGGCTTGGAGTCTTTCCCTCAGGTCCCTCGTTTTGGGCACATGTCTGTCGGGGTTGAGCTTGGACAAATGCAACTCCCTATGCTCGTGGACAAGCCTCCCTGGCTTAGGAAGCCTCTTTTGAGGTTTCTGAGGTTGACTCGGCGCCCCTATCTGCAATTTTTCTTGTAGCAGGGCCCTTCGTTCTGCAATTGTGGATCCCCGTGGGGGTGAGCCCAAACGGCTGAACACGGATGTTTCCCTCTCCGGGGAAATTTCTCCCTTCGGGACCCACACGTACTTCTTCCTCCCTTTCCCCCGGTCGCTCCCTGAGAAGGAGACCATGTTGACATTCATGCTGGTGAATGGGTCAATGTCGACAATCATCCCTGATGCTCCTTTGTCAGCCATTTTAAATCTCCCCTTCCTGATGGCCTCCTGATTGGCTCTGCGGAAGATAATACAATTCGAAGTAGCATGATTAAAGGAGTTATGCCACTTGCCGTATTTCTTCCCCTTTATTTCCTCAGGCGGAGGGATCTTATGGCCGTCAAGGAGCTTGATCTGTTTGTCCTTGAGGAGGTAGTCAAAGATTTGGTCAGCCTTAGAGATGTCAAAGGAATATTCAACCCTTTCCTCGTCTTTCTCTTTACCTTTAGCAGGCTTAAGAGCTGGACAGAGGTGGGCCTTCCCCTTAACTATCTCGTCCACCAGGATGTCTGTCGTGTAGTCGGCTGACTCATCATAGTCCGAATCCTTGGCTGCATCCACCACTGATACCAACTATGGCCCTCGCCCCTCGTGGCTCTCTTCCTTTCCCTCTCTTGGACGTACTGTTCCACTTGAACTGCCCGGGAAGCCAAACCACTGAGGTCGCTGCAAGCTTGTCCCACAAGCTTTTCCTTCAATTGAGGGTGCATTCTAGAGATAGCCATGGAAGTAAGCAGCGATTCTGGGAAAGGCACCGAGCACTTTCCGGCCATCTTTCTGAATCTCTCAATGAAATCGATCATTGCCTCGTCCACCTTTTGCCGTAAGTTCATGAGATCGGCTGCGGTAACTTTCAAGCTGCGGCCAGTAAAATCTGTCATGGAAGCACCTTTCCATGTCTACCCAGGTCTGTATAGAATCAGGCGGGAGAGAGGAATACCACGAGAAGGCATCCCTGTCAAGGAAAGAGGGAACAGCTGCAACTTGTGATACTCGTTCTGGTTTCCTTCCCCACATTGGGCCGTGAATCGGCCGATGTGCTCCATAGTAGACTTGCCATCATCCAGGAAAAACGTGGCGAAATCAGGGGTTTTGATTCTTCGGGGCAGAGCTACCAAACGGTCCACCCACTCAGGGTAAGGCTTCCTGTACACTGGACGATCGAGCGGCTTCAACTACACACCGAAAAACTTCTTGATGGTGTCAGCGATGAGATTAGGGTCCAGGAGTTGGGGCCCCGATGATCCAGGTGAAGGCGTTAGGCACCACAGTGTGTCTGGGGGACCCTGTGCCTCGGCTGCAGTGGTACCAGAGGTGGAGCATCTGTCCATGGCTGCCCAGGTACTACATGGGCCACGTTAGCAAGGCTAGTTCCTGGTACAGGTTCCTGCGCGCCTCAGAGAGGAGGAACTTGATTCCATTGCTACTCCACCGGGGCGACATTCATCTGAGTCTGCATATAGGAACCCGCCGGGTAGGTACCGAGTTCACCGGGGTACGGCTGACTAGGAGGTAGACTTGCTGAGCCAAGTGAGTTCTGGACCCAGGCTGCTGACTCGGGCAAAAACCACTGTTCCTGCCAATCCCTAATTCCGGGGCGAAGGCTTTCCCCCTTGCGTAAGCCGAGTAGTTTGCCGCGGTAGAACATCCATAGGATGAGCCGTGTTAGTGCCATTCGCCAAAAACTGCCCCCAGTGTTGGCAGTGGCAAAAGTACTAGGCTGAGGAATCATAGGGTTAGGACTTACCTGATGAGAGTACGCCTGCTGAGTCCCAGTCATGCTCCCACTCGGTGGACACTGAAGCATGCCTCCAATACGGTTATAGGAGGATGCCTGCGGAGGTCCAACAGGGATGGTGTATGGCGGGGCCTGATGCGGTCCTCCCAAGGAAGAAGGTTGTCCTCCCTGTGATTGGCCGGAGACAACATAGTTCATGGTGCTACTGGCTTGCGCAGCACGTCTTTGCTCCACTTCCATGGCCTGTTGCACTTCATTGTGCACCATAGGTTTCACTATGTCAGCCAATTGATGGGACAATTGATACATGATGTCCTGTATCCCCATATCGATTTGCTGCCGGATAAACGACGAGGTCATGACCACAGGCTCCTCACAATGCTGTGGGGAAACGTCGTTAGACTCAGCGCTAACCGTGAGGGGAGTTGCCTCCGAAACACTTTGTTGGCTCAGTGTTTCTCATTTTCGGGGCAGTTACCTTCTTTGATGCCGATGCTGGATCCATACTTAGGTTTCTGCCGGAGCGCAAGTGCATTCGCCCACTGTAATCCAGTCCAGGCGAATCAAACGTGGGCGTTTTCTCACCTTTTCCTGTCCCACTGGGCGTGCCAATTTTTGTTGCCGTCAAACTCTTAGGTCCTAGCCGTGGTATCAGCCAGAGGTTTGGACAATCTTTGATTCCTTTTGTCTTCAAGCAATTGCGCCGTGGAGGTAACTCTGCTCCTCAACTATGGGTTTCCCGACTCCTCTAGAAAGGGTCGGGCAAGGTGAGAAGGGACGCGAGTGTTGGATTACTACGGTTAATGCATAAAAATAAAGTAAAGGGAAAAATGCGATAAAGAAGATAAATGAAATAAACGTAGAGTTTGATTTGATTGATGTGTTTCTTTACATTTCACTCTAAAGTTATATATATACACAGGCCCTCGTCGGCCACTAAGCTAGCCAACATTTGCCTGCTGTTGGATTGATCTAAGATCAACGACTCTCATCGCTTCATAAGCCCTCAACGAAACAGAGTAACTGCCCACGATCCCACTGGCACGGTTAGTGGCGTAAGTGCTCGTTGCTCCGAGTTTTTCGGCCTCGCTTTTCCATTTGAACTTAAACCGTTCCCACGTTCTTTCTACGTGCCGTATCTTTCCTTCCAAGTAAGACCCACCTTGACTCAACCGTATGGTGGCTCGGCTGTCCTGGCCCCACTTTAGGTAATGGTTCAGGTATCCGAGCCACCAAGGCCTTGGCACTCTATATGATGGGGTAATTACTTTCCCTTGGCTTGGCTCATTGGTCCTCGGGTATAGTTTTCCCTCGGGGGGTTCTCTCCCATTTAATGTGCCCTGAGGACCTTCTTGGGTTCACTCTCTCTGGCAAAAATACCTTTTTGCCCCTTGTCGTATGGCTTGCCTTCACACCATATTCCACTTTTCTTCTCTCAATCCTCGGCCTACGACCTATTTATTTTTAGTTGTTAATAGCTACTAATGTCTCTTCTTGAGGGAGTAATAAGAACAGGTTAATCAATATACTCTCAAGAAGATATATGCTTATGAGAAGCATTAAATGTGAGAAAACTTAAAAGTATATTGCCCACAATGTTGTTAAGGAAGAAACCTTCTCATGATAAGATCAGAAGGTCAAGACCATATGAGAAGGGTATCTAAGAAGGATCAACATAAGAAGAGTCATGACAAAACCATATGAATGGAGATGAGAAGCATCAGATGAGAAGAGTCAAGTTGAGAAGAGTCATGACCACCAGAAGGGTCATGATTAGTATGTGTTAAGTCTTGTGTTGTTGTGTTTAATGAACACTCCATTTGTATCAACCAAGCTCTAGAAATCCCAAAAACCCAAACACTTAAACAGTGAACCTGTAGGAAACCTTCTCAAGTTTTTGCTGTAGGACTTGAGAAGTGAGTGCTTCTGTGTTAGAAGTTGTCTAATAGATCAGTAGCAGTCTGTTAGGGGTGTTCACAGTAGGTAGAGGTGTGTGAAGAAAACTACCAAGGGTACTTTTAACCTAGGGAAGTGTAAAAGTTTTAAACTATTTTGGAGAATAGTGGAAATACTCACAGGAAGTTAGGAGTGGATGTAGCCCAGGAATTTGGTTGAACCACTATAAATCACTGTGTTATTTATTGCTTTCAAACTATTAGTTTACACTTTATGGGAAAACTCTCCATCAGGAGAAGATTTATGAAAACTAAGAAGGGTGTATTCTGACCCTTCTCTGCTGATAAATGTTTCAAAGTAAAACATAGTTTTCAACCCTTCTCACATTTTCACTACACTCATAACATCTTAGAAAGTCTCTTGATAAGTTGCACCTAAATATATTACAACAATATCACTAGCCTAGCTACACCTTAACAATCACACAGATATATATTGAAAATAGTTAAGTATTGACGGCAGAACTTTCTGACCCTTCTCAACTCCTCTACATAGTTGAGAAAACAGATAAATCAAAACCGTCTTTGCTCACTAACTTAAATAAGAAGATTGTTTTTTAACTCACCCTTCTTAACACATATCAGATATTGTCTTAACTCTAAATCATACTTGTGAAGAAAGTTCTATTCTTTCAGGTAAATTTAAAAAAGGGTCACAATTCAAACCCCCCCTTCCTTGTGACATTTATTGACTTTAATTGGCATCAGAGCTCGGCCTCTGGGGTTGAGCACACTCAACAGTGTGAGAGGAAAAGATCTTGGAGGAAGTTATGGCCAAACCAAATTCTGTTGCCTTCCAACCAGAAGGTGCTTCATCCAACAGGCCACCTGGGTTCAATGGTGAACATTACTAATATGGGAAAAGCCAAATGAAACTGTTTCTTGAATCTCAAGATATTGGAATTTGGGACATTGTTGAAAATGGACCATTTACTCCTACAATACCTGGTCCAGTTCCAAATAGTATTCCTAAACCCAAAGCTGGTTGGACAGTGGATGAGAAGCATCGTGTGCTGCAGAATGCTAAAGCAAAGTACTATCTTACTTGTGCTTTGGGAAGAGCAGAATATGAGAAGATTGTGGGGAAAGAAACTACAAAAGAAATATGGGATACATTACAAACTGCTCATGAAGGAATTGATCAAATCAAAGAAACAAAGAAAGGCATGCTCATTCATGAATTTGAAATATT
The DNA here is from genome assembly GCA_963573325.1 of Astragalus glycyphyllos. Classification (NCBI taxonomy): domain Eukaryota; kingdom Viridiplantae; phylum Streptophyta; class Magnoliopsida; order Fabales; family Fabaceae; genus Astragalus; species Astragalus glycyphyllos. The sequence continues at coordinate 28,177,744 of OY754309.1, read as the reverse complement.
CAAAATGACTGAAGAAGAGACCATTATGAAATGTTCAGCAGATTCACTGCTATCATCAATGGACTAAGTTCTCTGGGAAAAACCTATCCAAATGCTGAGAAGGTTAGCAAACTTTTAAAATGTCTTCCAAAGGCTTGAAGACCAAAGAAAACTGCTATAGAAGAAGAAAAGACATTGTCAGAACTGGGTATGATCATTTGTTGGGCTCACTTAAAATCCATGAACAAGAGCTCATGGAAGAACTACATCCAAAAAAGAAAAGCAGTTGCTCTCAAAGCTTCTCAGAAAGAAGATAACACTTCTTCTCACCAAGGAAAAGCATTAGCACTTAAATCATCTCAAGAGATGGATGATGAAGAGCAAGAGAGTGATGAGGATACCGAAGGAGAAGAACTAGCCTTGATCTCCAAAAGAATCAATAGATGGCAAAACAACAAAAGAAGAGGAAAACCTCAATTCAGAAGGGACGCATTTAAAGGAGAAGGAAACAAATCAAAATTCACTTGTTTTGAATGTAAGAAGCCTGGTCACATGAAACAAGATTGCCCTCTTCTTAATAAGAAGAGTCCAAGAAGATTCTCACCCAAGAAGAAAGCCTTAATGGCTACTTGGGATGATTCAGAAGAGTCATCAAGTGAGCATGAAGAAGAAACAGCAAACTTTTGTGTCATTGCAGGAATAGAACAAGAAGAGGTACATAATTCTGAACTCGTTAAATGTGAATTTTGCAAAGAAGTAGAATCCACCTTTGATAGCTTGCTTTATGATTCAAACATCCTTTCTCAAAAATGCATGGTTTTTAAAGATCAGTTATGTGTATTGAAAAAGGAAAATGAGGACCTAAAAACACAAAACGAAAGAATGGGAATAACAATTCACACTTTACAACAATCCCATTTCAAACTATCTGAACACTTTAAGCTTCTCACCTTGAAAATAGCAGAGAAACCAATTGTCTCTAAATTGGAACTAGAAAATGAAAATGCAATGATTAGAAAACAAGTTAGTGATTTAACAAATGAGCTTATGATTTGTGCACAAAGTCTTGAAGCTTCTCAAATGAGTTTAACTCCTCTTGAGAAGGAACAGATACATAAGAAGAGTAACAGAAAGCCCAGGATCAAGTGCTCAAAGTGCAAACAAACTGGACATCACTTTTCAGTTTGTAACACCAAGCATAGAGATCCCATAATCATGAAAACTAACCCGCAAGGACCCATAGACAAATGGGTACCTAAATCTTTGTCAAAAACTAATGCAGGCATGCCTCATGGCATCAAGAAGAAAGCTGTGGTACCTAGACAGTGGATGCTCAAGGCACATGACAGGGGAGAAGGATAAGTTCCTCTCTATGGAGAGCTTTGATGGAGAACTTGTTATGTTTGGCAACAATGACAAAGGTTTCATCAAAGGAGTAGGTACAGTAGGTAAAATAAACTCTGCTCAGATTCAAAATGTTCAATTTGTGAAAGGACTCAAACATAACTTACTTAGTGTAAGTCAGTTATGTGATTTGGACATGAAGTGATTTTTAAATCTGCTGTAGGTAGAATAGATAGTTTAGAGTTTGGGAAAACTCTTTTTACTGGTCATAGAACAAATAACCTCTATAGCATCTGTCTTGATGATCTACCTGATCAAATTTGTTTAATTTCTAAAGAAGACAAATGGATGTGGCATAGGAGATTTTGACACATTAGCATGAAAACCCATTCAAAATTATCCAAACTTTATTTAGTCAGAGGACTTCCAAAGATCAAGTATGAGAAGGATAAATCATGTGAAGCATGCATTCAAGGAAAGCATGTTAAATCATCTTTTAAACCTATCAACATGATATCCACTCAAAGACCTTTGGAACTTCTACACATGGATCTTTTTGGTCCTACTAAGCATGCTAGTCTAAGTGGAAAAAGATATGGGTTTGTTATAGTTGATGATTATTCTGGGTTCACATGGGTTATTTTTCTAAAGAACAAAGATGAGGCTTTTGAAAGTTTCAACACACTCTTTAAGAAAGTTCAAAATGAGAACGATTCTAACATTGTTGCAATTAGAAGTGACCATGGAGGAGAATTTGAAGATGCTTTATTTAAAACCTTTCTTGAAGAGAATGGTGTGTCTCACAACTTCTCTTGTCCAAGAACTCCTCAACAGAATGGTGTAGTTGAAAGAAAAATAGAAGATTAAAAGAGATGGCTAGTAGATTGCTCAATGATTCAAAAATTAAAAAATACTTTTGGGCAGAAGCAGTAAACACTGCCTGCTACATTTTGAACAGAGCAACTATTAGAAAAACCTTAAACAAATTAAACCCCATATGAACTCTGGAAAGGAAAGAAACCTATCATCTCTTATTTCCATGTTTTTGGCTGTGATTGCTATGTTTTAAATAACAAGGATAATTTAGGAAAGTTTGATGCTAAGTTTGATCCTGCACTGTTCTTAGGATATTCTCTCACATCAAAAGCATATAGAGTGTTTAATCTTAGGACTAAAAATGTTGAAGAAAGCATGCATGTGATGTTTATTGAAACTAACAGTTCAACAGATAGAATTAAGATGATGAGATTGATGGAGATAAGATAGGTGAGAAGGGTGTTGAAGAAAGTGAGAAAGTTGAAACGGAATCAACACCTAACCCTTCTCAACCTCTAGATAACCCAAACAGCCAACCAACTCAAGCTTTTGAACTACCTAGAAGTTGGCGATTAGTAACTCACCAACCTCAAGAGCAAATTATTGGTGAAACTTCTGAACCAGTAAGAAGCAGAAGTTCATTTAGAAGAGAAGATTCTCAAAGTGCCCTTATCTCAACAATAGAACCAAAGAACATAAATGAAGCAATTGTTGATGAATCTTGGGTAGAAGCAATGCAAGAAGAGCTTGCTCAATTTGAGAAAAATGAGGTATGGAACTTAGTTCGATCTCCTACACATCAATCTGTTATTGGCACTAAATGGGTATTTAGAAACAAAATGGATGAGAATGGTAAAGTCATCAGAAACAAAGTGTTCGGTACCGGAGTACGGGTCGTTACCTCGGATGAGCGCGCGCCGCGAGGATGCAACGTTGACTTCGGATGATAGAGATCGGATCTGAGATTGGCCGAGATAATCTTCTCCCGCGCCTCGGGTGGGGTACCTGCAAGCCCTCCGATGCCTAAGTCAGCAAAGGAAGTGAAGTGGTATTAGAGAATGGAGTAAAAGCGTACCTGGGAATGGTGAGTGAGTCCCATATATATAGGCGGTGGCGTTGCCCCTGCTCCGTAGGATTAGACGGGCGGATTTGGAGCGTTGGATGCGGATCGGAGCTTTGGCCTTTTGGCAGGCTTAGACGGATTGGGCCAGGCCCAAGTCGTTGGCTCTTCGGCCCAGTCCGGAACACAAAGCAAGGTTAGTTGCTCAAGGCTACAATCAACAGGAAGGTATTGATTATGATGAAACATTTGCACCAGTTGTTATATTAGAAGCCGTTAGGATACTTCTTGCTTATGCTGCTCATAAAGATTTCAAACTTTTTCAAATGGATGTCAAAAGTGCTTTTCTAAATGGTTTTCTAAATGAGGAAGTGTATGTGCACCAACCTGCTGGTTTTATTGATGAGAAACATCCAAACCATGTTTTTAAACTAACTAAGTCACTCTATGGTCTCAAACAAGCTCCTAGAGCATGGTATGAAAGATTGAGTACCTTTCTTCTCAAAAATGGTTTTTCAAGTGGAAAAATAGATGTTACTCTTTTTAGAAAAACTCTCAAAGATGAACTCTTAATTGTTCAAATTTATGTTGATGATATCTTCTTTGGAGCCACAAATGAAAAGGTGTGCAATGACTTTGGAAAATTAATGATGAGTGAGTTTGAGATGAGTTTTGTGACACCCTCTACCCCGTCATGGCATTTTAATAGCATAATTAGTAAAAACAGCTAGAAACAAAGTATTGTCCAAAATGAAACTTTAATTTAACGGGGTGAAGACTTTAATTTAACGGGGTGAAGACATCACATTTACAAACTTGCGGAAATGAAAAAAAATACCAACTTATAAGTAAAGAAAATAACCCAAATTCCCGATGTCACAATAGTTCAGAGCTGACCCTTACAAAAGTACATCGGAAAAGTAGACTTTTAATCAATAGCGAAAACTAGTTAATTCTAACTACGGTAACTCCGAGAGCATAGTCACTCCTCGGGTCCATCAACACCAACACCTGCAAGCACATCATCTATACATACACAATGGTGTATGCATAGCCACAAAGGGGTTAGTCATCATACATCCAAGTAACATTTACGGTAAGAGAGATAAATGAACAATGCACTTTATAACAACAACTTTTACTTGAATAATTAAGCATCACATACATCCACACCTATGAGAACATATATTATTACCAACCACTAAACATACTATTATGCAATGATATATTACTACAACAACATCAACTATATTACTAACAACAACATTACCTACAACAACCATAAGATTGAGATACCATGCTCGAACGGGGTACCTTGCCCGACAATGACCTATTAACAACAGGAGCGACAACCGCAGGACCAGGATACCATGCCTGAACGAGATACCTTGCCCGATAACGCCCTACTAACAACAACAATGACGACAACCGCAGGACCAGGATACCATGCCTGAACGGGATACCTTGCCCGATAGTGCCCTACTAACAACAACGACAATCGCAGGACCAGGATACCATGCCTGAACGGGATACCTTGCCCGATAGTGCCCTAATAACAACGACAACGACAATGTGAGGACCAGGGAACCATGCCTGAACGGGATACCTTGCCCGATAGTGCCCTATTAACAACAACAACAGACTTATGGACTTAATCGAAGTGGTGTCTAACAACCGCATCAGCGACAACAACTATTGCTACGACGGCGAACAACAACAACAACAACAACAGTAGCAATATTAACGATAACAACAACTAGGTACAACAATAACAACAACGAACAACAATAGCAACACAGTAGCAACCGCAACATCACAACAGCACCAACAACATAAACACATCAAAGACAACAACTTAACAACTTACCATCAGCAGCAACAATATCCACAACTTAATCACTTAACATCAACAGCAACAACAACTTAACAACTTTAGTATATGTACTATTTTAAAATAGCAACAACAACAACCACTTTACAACTTTAGTACAACTATATAACAAGAACAAGAACAACAACATCGATCAATAACACAACCACAACAACAACGACTGCGACATCAATAACAATAGAACAACAACATAACATTAGCAACAACAACAATGTGGCATCAGCAACAACAACAACTACTACTCAAGAACTTTAGTATCCAGTGGAATACTATTGAACAATCAAAAACAACAATAACCACAACAACAATAATAACGATAGAAGCAATGATACAATATCAACAATAGCAACCACTACAACAACACAACAACCATAATAACAACTTAACAATTTTAGTATTTTGTGGAATGCTACTTAACAACAGTAGCAATAACAACTTAAAACAATACAACAACATTAACAACTTCTAGTGAATCAAGCACTACAACACTATTACTCACTACCAACAATCATATAAATTTCTACATAACATTAGAAGTAATTGTTCCCATCACAATGGCGACGGTACTAATTCACTTAAAGCCGTGTGAAGCTTAGGGATCATGGGACATCCCTATTACTCATTATCTAACATACTCACTACTATAGAGTCAAACTACCCCCTTACCTCGATAAAATAACTTGTGGTATCAACAACAGCAAACAAAGTCGGCCTGCAGCGACAATTCAGCACTCAACGACGCGAAGCAAAATCCATAGGTCGTATAGAAAGTGAAATACGGCGAAAAAGGGGTTCGACGTCAACTTCACTGAAACGAAAAAGAGACTAGTGCTTCCCGAAGGTTTCGACGAGTAGAATCCGAAAACGACGTCTGTTTTTCCAACCGGAGACTGTGGTGGTCGGAAAGCGCGAAATACAGTCCGCCCAGAGTGAAAATACGCGATAAACGGTGCTTCCTTTGACGAAACAGAGGTTAGAATCGAATTCAGAAGATGATTTTGAGTTGGGTAGTGAAATTTGGGACTAAATCGTGGTCTAGAGGGAGAGAACGAAGGCAAACAAGGAGAAGTTAAGGGTTTGGTAACAACAGTTACATTTGGCTCATAGAGAAGAAGATGAAGCGTGAAAGGTAACTAAATAATAAAATAAAGAAGAAACCAGGTAGGGCGCACTTAGCAAATGAGGGGTGCAGCCATTAAAAATTTAAGAAAACAAAACTATAATATATTTCTATTGTTACATGCTAATATATAATATATAATATATAGTTATCTCAAAATAACAATATCAATATTAATAATTATATCAAAATACAATTAACACTGAACTACTAAAAAATAATGATAATAAAATGGCAACAAATCATAACTAATAGTTTATAAAACTAGTAAATAAATGAACAAATAATTCAAATAACAAAATTGTAAACTTTACTAAAATATATCAATTATAAAGGCAAACACACACAAATCATGTCACAAAATTACTATTATATTCCGGCAAGTAAATATAGAAAAAATGGGGTGTTACAATTCTCTCCCCCTTAAAAGAATTTCGTCCTCGAAATTCCAACAAGTACTAATGAACAAAACGAACCTAATTCTCCAACTAGAAGTTTTCAACGTCCTAAGGGTGGTGTTTCCTTAAGTCTATATTCGATATCTATCTTTACGAATTCAAATAGACATTGATAGATCTATATGGTAAGCTAACTAATCTTATATGGGTTCCTAAGTTCGACTAACAAACTAAAGTCATCTAGACAACTAGTGTTAGCTATCATGTTGATCACTATTGCTTTGATTACCGGCGATAAGTGATTGGGCGGCCATCCCTCCTACTCGTTCAGCCAGGTAACCCAAGAAATAACAACCAAACATATTCTCTAGCGGTTCTGTAAGGATCCTTGATAGGGGCTTGAGCGTAAACATGTTGGTACCACATTATCGCCCTCAAGCTCTATTAAAGTTCCTTCTTATAGCATGTCATGATTCCGCTGCGCTACTCTGATAATCTAACTTGTAGCTATAAGCATTACTCGTATTCTACCTCCCTCATTTATCTTTACAGCGTCTTCATTAGGCTCACTCCTAAGATATCAACTTAAGTCATAACACCACAAACACAAACTAAAACAACCATATCAATAATTCATGTAGAGCTCACAACAAGTCTAATAGTTTCACCACAAAGTTTACAAAGTGCACAATGATTGCAACAAAAAAAAAATCACATAATTAGAGTTTACCGGTATAGACTATATACATGGAAGTTATGAAACAATTAGCGAAAATCCAAAGTTCACAGTATTGTATGTCGAGGAAAATTGGACACATAGAACAAAACAAAATTAAATAAATAACATAAGAATGTAGTTAACATTTGAAACCATATTACATCTAATTACACACACACAAAAATCAATAGTTATAGCATTTAGGTAAAAGGAAACTATTACTTATAGTGATTAGAATATTATAGCATGTTAAGCAAAGCAACAACTTAAAATAACGAAGAATGTGATTCCACAAACCACTCTACCCAAGACATAGTATCAACTAATTAAAATGAGTTAAGTGTCTATTGAGCATCCAACAATAAAAATAAACTAATTTAATAGAATGTAGTTAGCATTCAAAAAGAACATTTTTAAGTGCCTAAATTTCAAACACTAATTCCAAAGCATATTTTTTTTAACTCAAGCTTGCAATGTTGTACAACGCATAGTATGCTACCTTTAATCAAAAAAAAAATTCATGCAAAATTAACTTGACTCCTTAAGATTGCAGAGGTTTTCATGATGATAAATTAGCACTCGAGATATGTGCAAGGTGCAATACCAAAAGAGTAAAAGGCATGAAACAACAAAACTAGCATTGTGGAACAATCCAATCATTCGCTTAAAATATATAAAAAAAAAATCACAAAATATCCAAGACCAAAGGATTGAGGAGTATGGTACTAAGAGAAATCTCAATCTTAAACATTAGCAAAAGAACTATATTTGTCAAATGCGAAGATAACAAGAACACAAAGGACATACAAATTTCAGGATGGATGAGTATCTAATATCATACTATACAAATATATGAGTATGTGAGTACGTATGCAAGTGAATACAAATTTAATATCGAACACCAACAAAATAGTAAATAATGAATACCATATAGAATAATCGTTAGTTTAAATGCAGAGACATGCCAATTCATAGCACCACAGAATTTTGAAAAATACGAAAACTACTTGTATCATTTTGAAGCAGTGATACTCAAATAAGAATAAATTAACAATAACAATTACTCAAAACCTCATTATTAAATCGAACCAAATACATATATGAATAATTGGTAACAAAAGACTAGCAAAATAATGATTCGCAAGCAATCTCTGTATATATTTTATTCTTAGATAACAAAACCATGTAAGATGAATCATAAAATAAATAACCACCAAAAATTAGAACATAAAAACTCAGGGATTTATGCAAGTTGATAGTTCATAGTCTCAAACTATATAGCATTGAAATTACAATACAATTCACAAAGAACACTTACACACATATAAAACATGTTATAACAACGGACATTATACAAGACATAGTGGCATATCATGCAACTAAGAAATTGCATAAATCTAGAGTTCACAAATCAAGGAAGTTACAAAAGAATTTACACAGATAAAGAGTTGACACAGAGAAAACACAATAGGCCACACATACAGTCCGGTTAGGACCGCACTGCTCTGATACCATTAATTGTGACACCCTCTACCCCGTCATGGCATTTTAATAGCATAATTAGTAAAAACAGCTAGAAACAAAGTATTGTCCAAAATGAAACTTTAATTTAACGGGGTGAAGACTTTAATTTAACGGGGTGAAGACATCACATTTACAAACTTGCGGAAATGAAAAAAAATACCAACTTATAAGTAAAGAAAATAACCCAAATTCCCGATGTCACAATAGTTCAGAGCTGACCCTTACAAAAGTACATCGGAAAAGTAGACTTTTAATCAATAGCGAAAACTAGTTAATTCTAACTACGGTAACTCCGAGAGCATAGTCACTCCTCGGGTCCATCAACACCAACACCTGCAAGCACATCATCTATACATACACAATGGTGTATGAATAGCCACAAAGGGGTTAGTCATCATACATCCAAGTAGCATTTACGGTAAGAGAGATAAATGAACAATGCACTTTATAACAACAACTTTTACTTGAATAATTAAGCATCACATACATCCACACCTATGAGAACATATATTATTACCAACCACTAAACATACTATTATGCAATGATATATTACTACAACAACATCAACTATATTACTAACAACAACATCAACTACAACAACCATAAGATTGAGATACCATGCTCGAACGGGGTACCTTGCCCGACAATGACCTATTAACAACAGGAGCGACAACCGCAGGACCAGGATACCATGCCTGAACGGGATACCTTGCCCGATAACGCCCTACTAACAACAACAATGACGACAACCGCAGGACCAGGATACCATGCCTGAACGGGATACCTTGCCCGATAGTGCCCTACTAACAACAACGACAATCACAGGACCAGGATACCATGCCTGAACGGGATACCTTGCCCGATAGTGCCCTAATAACAACGACAACGACAATGTGAGGACCAGGGAACCATGCCCGAACGGGATACCTTGCCTGATAGTGCCCTATTAACAACGACAACAGACTTATGGACTTAATCGAAGTGGTGTCTAACAACCGCATCAGCGACAACAACTATTGCTACGACGGCGAACAACAACAACAACAACAACAACAGTAGCAATATTAACGATAACAACAACTAGGTACAACAATAACAACAACGAACAACAATAGCAACACAGTAGCAACCGCAACATCACAACAGCACCAACAACATAAACACATCAAAGACAACAACTTAACAACTTACCATCAGCAGCAACAATATCCACAACTTAATCACTTAACATCAACAGCAACAACAACTTAACAACTTTAGTATATGTACTATTTAAAAATAGCAACAACAACAACCACTTTACAACTTTAGTATAACTATATAACAAGAACAACAACAACAACATCGATCAATAACACAACCACAACAACAACGACTACGACATCAATAACAATAGAACAACAACATAACATTAGCAACAACAACAATGTGGCATCAGCAACAACAACAACTACTACTCAAGAACTTTAGTATCCAGTGGAATACTATTGAACAATCAAAAACAACAATAACCACAACAACAATAATAACGATAGAAGCAATGATACAATATCAACAATAGCAACCACTACAACAACACAACAACCATAATAACAACTTAACAATTTTAGTATTTTGTGGAATGCTACTTAACAACAGTAGCAATAACAACTTAAAACAATACAACAACATTAACAACTTCTAGTGAATCAAGCACTACAACACTATTACTCACTACCAACAATCATATAAATTTCTACATAACATTAGAAGTAATTGTTCCCATCACAATGGCGACGGTACTAATTCACTTAAAGCCGTGTGAAGCTTAGGGATCATGGGACATCCCTATTACTCATTATCTAACATACTCACTACTATAGAGTCAAACTACCCCCTTACCTCGATAAAATAACTTGTGGTATCAACAACAGCAAACAAAGTCGGCCTGCAGCGACAATTCAGCACTCAACGACGCGAAGCAAAATCCATAGGTCGTATAGAAAGTGAAATACGGCGAAAAAGGGGTTCGACGTCAACTTCACCGAAACGAAAAAGAGACTAGTGCTTCCCGAAGGTTTCGACGAGTAGAATCCGAAAACGACGTCTGTTTTTCCAACCGGAGACTGTGGTGGTCGGAAAGCGCGAAATACAGTCCGCCCAGAGTGAAAATACACGATAAACGGTGCTTCCTTTGACGAAACAGAGGTTAGAATCGAATTCAGAAGATGATTTTGAGTTGGGTAGTGAAATTTGGGACTAAATCGTGGTCTAGAGGGAGAGAACGAAGGCAAACAAGGAGAAGTTAAGGGTTTGGTAACAACTGTTACATTTGGCTCATGGAGAAGAAGATGAATCATGAAAGGTAACTAAATAATAAAATAAAGAAGAAACCAGGTAGGGCGCACTTAGCAAATGGGGGGTGCAGCCATTAAAAATTTAAGAAAACAAAACTATAATATATTTCTATTGTTACATGCTAATATATAATATATAATATATAGTTATCTCAAAATAACAATATCAATATTAATAATTATATCAAAATACAATTAACACTGAACTACTAAAAAATAATGATAATAAAATGGCAACAAATCATAACTAATAGTTTATAAAACTAGTAAATAAATAAACAAATAATTCAAATAACAAAATAGTAAACTTTACTAAAATATATCAATTATAAAGGCAAACACACACAAATCATGTCACAAAATTACTATTATATTCCGGCAAGTAAATATAGAAAAAATGGGGTGTTACAAGTTTAATGGGTGAGCTAAGATACTTTCTTGGCCTGCAAATCAAACAACTTAAGAAGGGTATCTTTATTTCTCAAGAGAAATACATCAAAGATCTTCTTAAGAAGTACAAAATGAGTGATGCAAAGGTTATGGCTACTCCCATGCACCCTTCTGCAAGTATTGAGAAAGATGAGAAGGGTAAGCCTGTTTCTGAAAATGATTATAGAGGAATGATTGGTTCTCTACTGTATCTCACAACAAGTAGACCAGAATAGTCTTCTCAGTCGGACTATGTGCAAGGTTTCAAACTGCTCCAAAAGAATCTCATCTATGTGCTGTCAAAAGAATTTTTAGATATCTTGTTGGAACACCTAATATTGGTTTATGGTACAAAAAGAGAACACATTTTGAGCTCATTGGGTACTGTGATGCTGACTATGCTGGAGATAAAATTGAAAGAAAAAGCACCAGTGGTTCATGCCAATTACTTGAAGAATCACTCACCTCTTGGTCACGTAGAAAACAAAACACAATTGCCCTATCAACTATAGAAGCTAAATATGTCTCAGCTGCTGGTTGCTGCTCTCAAATCCTATGGATCAAGAATCAACTTGAAGATTTCTCCTTAAGTTACTCATGTATTCCAATATTTTGTGATAATACTAGTGCTATAAATTTGTTTAAAAATCCAATTCAACATTCTAGATCCAAGCACATTGATATTAAGCATCATTTCATTAGAGATCATGTGCAAAAGAAAGATATTGAACTTGTTTTTGTGGATACTAAACATCAACTAGCAGATATTTTTACTAAACTCCTCCTAGAGGAAAGTTTTAGTTACATTAAAAACATGATTCATATCATTGAAACCCCCTCAGATGAGAATGATCATGACCAGCAACTTTCTCAGTCATGAGAAGGGTCATAACCCTCAACCTTCTCAACTCATGAGAAGGGTCATCAGAATCATATGACCATAAAAATGCAAAAAGATTTTATGTTTGTTTGTTGTTTGTTTTAATTAATGTGTGAATTTAATTGTTTGTTTATGTTTATTCTTTTTGTCTTAGGTTTAGTGTTATTAAAAAAGCCAAAAATAGGTTCCTAGCCGTTACAACGGCTCTTCTCTCTCATGCTCTCTCTTTTTCCCACACGTCCAATCAACAGTTACACATCAGATAATGATGTTTTAACTGTTGTGCAATAACCATTCTGAAGTGATTAAAACACTTCTTCTCTCCTTTTCTTTCACGAAACCGTTCTCTCTCCTGTCTCTCAAAATCCGTTTGCTCTCAAATGGTAAGAACTAAGAACACAGAACTTGTGTCCACCTACTCTGATTCTAAACACGAAACACACTCCAATCTTCCTAATTTCGTCTCCTTGGTTCTCCTCAAAGCATCATTGACGTCAAAACACTGAAATCACGCCCTTCCAAGATGAAGCATACACCCAGTGGAAATCCAAGACGATCTATGTGTGTTAAGTTCCATTCCGCATTTAAGAATACTTCTGGAATCACGCCTGATGCTCCCATTGATCTTGAGAAGGATGAAAATTCTCCTACGCAGAGTACAGAGCAACCCACTGTTGCAGAGCAGAAGGTTGAGTCTTCTCAACCAGTTACTAAAACTATTTCTAAGAAGGTTGAAGAGAAGAAGAAATTAGATAAAGGAAAGAAGATTGAGATCCCCTCGCCTCCAAGTGGTAAGAAGGGTCAGTCTTTGAAGAAAAGGAAGCAACCAGAGAGAACAAAATGGAGTTCGAAAGCTATTGTCTCTGGTACAGTTTACTCTCCTGAGGAAATTGAGAAATGTGGCTGGAACATTACCCCATTTCTCACTCAACAGAAATGGGAGAAGTTCATCACTTTGGATGACTTAGTCTACAAGGAGAGGGTCAGAGAATTCTATGCAAATGCCACCATCCAATATGATCCACCAAATATCACTTCATAAATCAGTGACAGAGAGTTCACCATCTCTTCTATCTCTTTTGGAAATGCTCTTGAAATCCCAGATGAAGGAACTCAAATGTATAAAGAATTATGGTACAATCTGCTTGGAATTTCTATTCAGGAACTCAAAGCCACCCTTCTCAAAGACCCTTCTCTCCCTATGACAACACCAAATCTCAAAGCTTTGGTTAGGATACTTCACCATATCTGTTCCCACACTCTTCTTCCTAGAGCTGGATCATTTGAGAAGGTCACTACTAGTGATTGCATGATCCTATATCATCTCATCACAAAGAAACCAATTATTTCGAAGTTGGATTGCCGTAGGATGATTGTAAGAATTGAAATTATGAGCGTAGTAGCTATGTTGAAAACGAGTTAGATGATAATCACGTGTTGTGGGCTAGTTAAAAATAGCATTGGGCTCCCTTCCTATGTGGATAAAGTCCCAAATAATTTAGCCCATTATGTTTCTCACTTATTATAAGTGGAGAGGATTAATTTAGGGTTGAGAGAGAGAGGAATTTCGGATTAGAGCAGCCACCAAAGAGAGAGAAAAGAAGAGAGAAAACAATTCCCGTTTTTCTCAAACCTGTCACCGTAAAATTGCGATTCCGGTTTCGTTAACCGTTAGATCGTCTTCATTTTTGGGCAGCAGGTTCGTAAGATATAGTTCTACACTTTCACCGTTCGGATCTTCGAAACGAGTTCTGAGGAGAGAGATATTGGCTTCGTACTGAAGCTGCAGTTTGGGGGAGTCGCCGTATTCGGAGATCGTTCGTGTTGCTGTGGTTTTGTTCGTGTCTCTTTCGTCGTGTTCCGGAGCTTACGTTATTCGAGGTAAGGGTGGGCTTAACCTTGATAATGGGTTGATGATAATTATGTGTGGGTAGTCTAGGGCTTTGTTGAATTGTTCGTGTTGTTGCATATCGTGTTTTCGTTGAGATTGGTGCTTTGATGATTATTGCACGTTATTGTGATTTGTTTCGTTATTTGTTGTTGCGTGATTGTTGTATCACGATGATGGTGTTGTTATTGTTCGTGTTTTTGTTGTTGCTGTGCGTGGTTGATTGTTATTGTCGCGTTGTCGAATTGTCGTTTTTGTTGTGGTGGTTGCGGTGTCGTTGCCGTTAGGGTTTGGTGTTTGGCAATTTAGCGATTCTGGACACAGGTTCGGTTTTTCTAAAACTGGCGCTGTTCGGTTGATCCAAAAATTATGAGGTTGATTGTTTTTGAAAATAGACTTAACGCCGGTCGTTTTGGCACTGGTTTCGTTAAATTCGGAGTTGTATAGCTCGAGTTATAGGCGATACAAGTTAGGTTAAAATTCTGGAAACGATTTGGGTATAGATTCGGTATTTCGGTGACTGGGAATGTTGTATTGACCGAAAAATTATGTGGTTTATTTTTCTGGAAAATAGACTTAATGCTTGTTAATTTGGCACTGGTTTGGTTGCGTTTAGAGTTGTGTAGCTCGAGATATGAATTCCACAAGTTAGAGTAAGATTCTGGAAACAATCTGGACACAGGGTCAGTGTTTTGGTTACCACGTTTTCAAAAGAACTCCTTTTCGAACGAATCCAATTTCTTTGAAAACTAGACAAAATTTGCCCCAGTTTATGCACAAGTTTCATGCACTTTGATTGAGTTTTGGACACTTTGGAATTGCTTGAATTTGAAGGACAGAAACTGTCCTCTTTTGCAACTAGCCTGTGTGCTTTTCGAAAACTGTACCTATTGGACACTCTCCTTCAAAAACTGAACTCAGGGATGATAACCAGACCCATAGGGCTTTCCAACAAGTATTTATTTGTTGAAATCCGATGTCGTTTGCTATTTTAATTAATTCGCTGAAGTAGGTGCGATGTGCCTAGGCGCTGTGCGCCAGTCTTGTGCGTGGTGTGCGTGCGTTATGTCCGCGTTGTGGAGCTGTCTGGTGTTAATATTTCAGGTGCGGTGCTGGTATGCTCAGGAGAGTTTAGTGGTAGCTGTGATGCTACAACTTGGTGCTATTTTTGGTGAAATCCTTTGTTTTGATTCTGGTGATATAGTATTTATTTTAAATACTTGTTATGGTGAGTTGGTGCATAATCATGGTGTCGCATTGTCATATGCATGTTTTGGTGATATAGGCTCTGCCTCTGGTGTTTATTGGTGATATGCCCGTCGTGGCTCATTTTGGTGATCGGTACCGCATGCATATGCCCACTGGAGGGGTTGCATATCATCCCATTGTCTATGAATGTTATAATTTTGGTGGTTCACTGTCAAATGGATTTTTCCTTTGGTATCTGGTGCTGTGATATGGTGTAATTGTATTGTGTTGCTGTAGTTACCTGATGCTAGCATATTTTTATCATCTGCTTATTATCTCTGTTAGACTCACCCCTTCTGCTTGGAATGTTGCTCTCATGCGGCAACGCTGCAGGTGATCGCTAGTGCTCGTGGAGGAATTGCTAGGTTTTGCTTCCTCTCTCGTTTGGGTCTGTGTCAGCTCTGATATGTAGCACCGGGGAGTCGTTAGTTATCGTTTTGAACTATTATTTTAGTTATTGGAAATTGTTTTAATTTATTTTGGAGATGTCTTTAATTGTTAATTCTGGAGATGTTTAAACTGGTTAATATTTCCGCTGCTTGGTGATTTCTTTTATATAAATTATTTTGGAGGTGAAAAATGGTGAAAAATGGTGAAAAATGTAGCGCCCTTCGAGGTGACTCTGATAATTGTCTATTTAGTTGTAATAGAAAAAGGGGGTGTTACATTAGTGGTATCAGAGCAGTTCGGTCTGTCCGGCCAAGTTGTCGAGTCGTCGAGTCGAGTAACACTTGAGTAATTGTTACTCGTTTCTGGTTATAGTTTCTGTTGCAGTGTTAGGTTGAGATGGCAGGACGGAACGATGCTGCACTCGCTGCTGCTTTGCAAGCTGTGGCTCAAGCTGTGGAGAATAACCCAGGTGCTGCTGGTGATGCTGGGTCGCGCAGTTTGGCTACGTTTCAGAGGGAGAATCCTCCTACCTTTAAGGGCAAGTATAACCCTGATGGTGCTTTGGCGTGGCTGAAAGAGATGGAGAGAATCTTTCGTGTTATGGATTGCTCTGAGGCGCAGAAAGTCAGGTATGGTACTCATATGCTGGCAGAGGAGGCTGATGACTGGTGGTTGGAGGTGAGGCAGAGAGTGGCGACTGTGAATGAAGAGGTCACTTGGGCTGTGTTTAGCAGAGAATTTCTGAGAAAGTATTATCCTGAAGATGTCCGTGGGAAGAAAGAGATTGAGTTTCTGGAGCTGAAGCAGGGTAATATGTCGGTGACTGAGTATGCTGCCAAGTTCATTGAATTGGCGAAGTTCTATCCACATTATGGTGAGGCTGGTGCTGAATTCTCCAAATGCATCAAGTTTGAAAATGGGTTGCGGGCTGATATCAAGAAGGCGATAGGGTATCAGAAAATTCAGGTGTTCTCGGAGTTGATTGACAGCTGCAGAATCTTCGAGGAAGACAGTAATGCTCATTCTAGAGTCATGAGGGATAGGCAGAAGAATTTCTCGAGTCGTGGGAAGCCGTATGAGGTTTCAGCTGGTAAGGGCAATCAGAGAACTGCTGTGGGTAAGAGACCTAGTGGGGGAGATGCTGCTGCAGTTGTGTTCGCGTTGAAAATTTGGAGACATTATCTGTATGGTTCGAGGTTTGAGGTGTTCAGTGATCATAAGGGTTTGCGGTATCTGTTTGATCAGAAAGAGTTGAATATGAGACAGCGCAGATGGTTGGAGTTGCTGAAAGACTATGACTTTAGATTGAACTATCATCCGGGAAAGGCTAATGTGGTAGCTGACGCTTTAAGTCGAAAGACGTTGCATATGTCAGCAATGATGGTTAGAGAACTCGAATTAATTGAGCAGTTCAGGGATATGAGTTTGGTTTGTGAAGTGACGCCTCAGAGTGTCAGATTGGGGATGTTGAAGATTGATAATGAATTCATGGCTAGCATTCGAGAAGCTCAGAAGTTAGATGTTAAATTAGTTGACCTGATGGTTGGGATTGATCAATCCGAGAATAAAGACTTTGAGTTGGATGCGCAGAATGTATTGAAGTACCGTGGAAGAATCTGCATTCCTGATGATGAGGGGATGAAAAGAGCAATTTTAGAAGAAGGTCATAGGAGTAAGTTGAGTATCCATCCGGGAGCTACAAAGATGTATCAGGATCTGAAGAAGATGTTTTGGTGGCCTGGTATGAAGCGTGATGTGGCGCAGTTTGTGTATTCCTGCTTGACTTGTCAGAAATCGAAGGTTGAGCATCAGAAGCCTGCTGGGTTGATGCAACCGTTGGAGATTCCGGAATGGAAGTGGGATAGTATTTCTATGGATTTCGTGATAGGGTTACCTAATACTGTGAGGGGGCACGATTCGATTTGGGTGATTGTGGATAGATTGACGAAGTCTGCTCATTTTATTCCTATCAATATCACGTATCCGGTGTCGAGATTGGCAGAGATTTATTTTCAGTTGATTGTGAAGTTGCATGGTGTTCCTTTGTGCATTGTGTCTGACAGAGATCCTAGGTTCACTTCTGATTTCTGGAAGAGTTTGCAAGAAGCGTTGGGTTCTAAATTGAGGTTGAGTTCAGCTTATCATCCTCAAACTGATGGGCAGACAGAGAGGACCATTCAGTCGTTGGAAGACTTGTTGAGATCTTGTGTTCTTGAGCAGGGAGGTGCGTGGGATACTCACCTTCCGTTGATCGAGTTTACTTACAACAATAGTTACCATTCTAGCATCGGGATGGCACCGTTCGAGGCATTGTATGGTCGGAGATGTAGGACTCCGTTGTGTTGGCATGAATCTGGGGAAAGTATTGTTCTTGGACCCGAGGTTGTTCGAGAGACTACTGAAAAGGTGAAATTGATCCGTGAGAAAATGAAAGCGTCGCAGAGTAGACAGAAGAGCTATCATGATAAGAGAAGGAAGGATTTAGAATTCCAAGCTGGTGATCATGTGTTTTTGAGAGTCACGCCTATGGCTGGTGTTGGGCGTGCATTGAAGACAAAGAAGTTGACTCCTCGTTTCATTGGACCGTATCAGATCACTGAGAGAATTGGTAATGTTGCTTATAGGGTGGCCTTGCCGCCTAATCTTTCGAATTTGCACGATGTATTTCATGTGTCGCAACTTCGGAAGTATATTTCGGATCCGTCCCATGTGATTCCGATGGATGATGTGCATGTGCGGGATAATCTCACTGTGGAGACAATGTCTGTGCGAACTGAAGATCGTGAAGTGAAGACTTTACGTGGCAAAGAGATAAACCTGGTGAAAGTGGTCTGGTTAGGAGCTGCTGGTGAAAGCATGACATGGGAGTTGGAGAGCCAGATGCGAGAGTCCTATCCGGAGCTGTTTGAATCAGGTATGTTTTCGAGGACGAAAATATTCTAAGTGGGGGAGAGTTGTAACGCCCTAAAATTTAATCAAATTATTTCGAAGTTGGATTGCCGTAGGATGATTGTAAGAATTGAAATTATGAGCGTAGTAGCTATGTTGAAAACGAGTTAGATGATAATCACGTGTTGTGGGCTAGTTAAAAATAGCATTGGGCTCCCTTCCTATGTGGATAAAGTCCCAAATAATTTAGCCCATTATGTTTCTCACTTATTATAAGTGGAGAGGATTAATTTAGGGTTGAGAGAGAGAGGAATTTCGGATTAGAGCAGCCACCAAAGAGAGAGAAAAGAAGAGAGAAAACAATTCCCGTTTTTCTCAAACCTGTCACCGTAAAATTGCGATTCCGGTTTCGTTAACCGTTAGATCGTCTTCATTTTTGGGCAGCAGGTTCGTAAGATATAGTTCTACACTTTCACCGTTCGGATCTTCGAAACGAGTTCTGAGGAGAGAGATATTGGCTTCGTACTGAAGCTGCAGTTTGGGGGAGTCGCCGTATTCGGAGATCGTTCGTGTTGCTGTGGTTTTGTTCGTGTCTCTTTCGTCGTGTTCCGGAGCTTACGTTATTCGAGGTAAGGGTGGGCTTAACCTTGATAATGGGTTGATGATAATTATGTGTGGGTAGTCTAGGGCTTTGTTGAATTGTTCGTGTTGTTGCATATCGTGTTTTCGTTGAGATTGGTGCTTTGATGATTATTGCACGTTATTGTGATTTGTTTCGTTATTTGTTGTTGCGTGATTGTTGTATCACGATGATGGTGTTGTTATTGTTCGTGTTTTTGTTGTTGCTGTGCGTGGTTGATTGTTGTTGTCGCGTTGTCGAATTGTCGTTTTTGTTGTGGTGGTTGCGGTGTCGTTGCCGTTAGGGTTTGGTGTTTGGCAATTTAGCGATTCTGGACACAGGTTCGGTTTTTCTAAAACTGGCGCTGGTCGGTTGATCCAAAAATTATGAGGTTGATTGTTTTTGAAAATAGACTTAACGCCGGTCGTTTTGGCACTGGTTTCGTTAAATTCGGAGTTGTATAGCTCGAGTTATAGGCGATACAAGTTAGGTTAAAATTCTGGAAACGATTTGGGTATAGATTCGGTATTTCGGTGACTGGGAATGTTGTATTGACCGAAAAATTATGTGGTTTATTTTTCTGGAAAATAGACTTAATGCTTGTTAATTTGGCACTGGTTTGGTTGCGTTTAGAGTTGTGTAGCTCGAGATATGAATTCCACAAGTTAGAGTAAGATTCTGGAAACAATCTGGACACAGGGTCAGTGTTTTGGTTACCACGTTTTCAAAAGAACTCCTTTTCGAACGAATCCAATTTCTTTGAAAACTAGACAAAATTTTCCCCAGTTTATGCACAAGTTTCATCCAATTTGATTGAGTTTTGGACACTTTGGAATTGCTTGAATTTGAAGGACAGAAACTGTCCTCTTTTGCAACTAGCCTGTGTGCTTTTCGAAAACTGTACCTATTGGACACTCTCCTTCAAAAACTGAACTCAGGGATGATAACCAGACCCATAGGGCTTTCCAACAAGTATTTATTTGTTGAAATCCGATGTCGTTTGCTATTTTAATTAATTCGCTGAAGTAGGTGCGATGTGCCTAGGCGCTGTGCGCCAGTCTTGTGCGTGGTGTGCGTGCGTTATGTCCGCGTTGTGGAGCTGTCTGGTGTTAATATTTCAGGTGCGGTGCTGGTATGCTCAGGAGAGTTTAGTGGTAGCTGTGATGCTACAACTTGGTGCTATTTTTGGTGAAATCCTTTGTTTTGATTCTGGTGATATAGTATTTATTTTAAATACTTGTTATGGTGAGTTGGTGCATAATCATGGTGTCGCATTGTCATATGCATGTTTTGGTGATATAGGCTCTGCCTCTGGTGTTTATTGGTGATATGCCCGTCGTGGCTCATTTTGGTGATCGGTACCGCATGCATATGCCCACTGGAGGGGTTGCATATCATCCCATTGTCTATGAATGTTATAATTTTGGTGGTTCACTGTCAAATGGATTTTTCCTTTGGTATCTGGTGCTGTGATATGGTGTAATTGTATTGTGTTGCTGTAGTTACCTGATGCTAGCATATTTTTATCATCTGCTTATTATCTCTGTTAGACTCACCCCTTCTGCTTGGAATGTTGCTCTCATGCGGCAACGCTGCAGGTGATCGCTAGTGCTCGTGGAGGAATTGCTAGGTTTTGCTTCCTCTCTCGTTTGGGTCTGTGTCAGCTCTGATATGTAGCACCGGGGAGTCGTTAGTTATCGTTTTGAACTATTATTTTAGTTATTGGAAATTGTTTTAATTTATTTTGGAGATGTCTTTAATTGTTAATTCTGGAGATGTTTAAACTGGTTAATATTTCCGCTGCTTGGTGATTTCTTTTATATAAATTATTTTGGAGGTGAAAAATGGTGAAAAATGGTGAAAAATGTAGCGCCCTTCGAGGTGACTCTGATAATTGTCTATTTAGTTGTAATAGAAAAAGGGGGTGTTACAGTCTCTGGTACAGTTTACTCTCCTGAGGAAATTGAGAAATGTGGCTGGAACATTACCCCATTTCTCACTCAACAGAAATGGGAGAAGTTCATCACTTTGGATGACTTAGTCTACAAGGAGAGGGTCAGAGAATTCTATGCAAATGCCACCATCCAATATGATCCACCAAATATCACTTCATAAATCAGTGACAGAGAGTTCACCATCTCTTCTATCTCTTTTGGAAATGCTCTTGAAATCCCAGATGAAGGAACTCAAATGTATAAAGAATTATGGTACAATCTGCTTGGAATTTCTATTCAGGAACTCAAAGCCACCCTTCTCAAAGACCCTTCTCTCCCTATGACAACACCAAATCTCAAAGCTTTGGTTAGGATACTTCACCATATCTGTTCCCACACTCTTCTTCCTAGAGCTGGATCATTTGAGAAGGTCACTACTAGTGATTGCATGATCCTATATCATCTCATCACAAAGAAACCAATTAGCCTTCCCTTTCTCATGATCCATCACATGATCAATGCAATTAGGGCAGAAAAAACCTCAATTTCCCTACCTTATGGCAAGGCTCTCACTAGAGTCTTTAATCACTACTTGATTAAAATTTATGCTGATGAGGGAGTCATAGAAATCAAAACATTCACTGCCAAGAATTTAAGGCTCATGGGGCTAGATGTTGCAATTGAAGAGGAAAGAAATGATAGGAAGAAGAAGAAGCAAAAGACAGTGTCTACGTCTAGTGTGTCCACAGAGATAGATACAGAGGAGACCATTGCTGAAGTAATGAGAAGAGAGTCAAGAAGCAAGAAAAGGAAATAGATGATCCTGAGAAGGTTCAGAATGAGGCAACAAGTGCTAAGAAGGTTCAATCTCAGGAGGAGCAAGCCTCAAAGGAGCTTGAGAACCCAAAGGAGCTTGAGAAGGGTTCTCAAGCAACTTCTGATGATGAGAGAACCATCACTAATAAGAAGAGTGATTCCAATCACTCTGCCTCAAAGGAAATTATGGCTCCTCTAACCAAGGTCTACCCAAGAGGAAAATCAAGAGGTATATGGAAACCTGCTGAAGAAGAGGTAACAAGTAATCTGGTTGAAAGCTTCAATATTTCAGCTGCTGATTTATAGATGAACACACCAGATAGAGCTACTGGTGGTGATAAATCTGAAGCAAGAACTGAGGAATTGCACATTAACTCTTCTGGGGAAAATGGTTCTGAAAGAACAATATTATTAGAAGACATGACTCCATTCAATATGAATGTTGATGCCACTGTTGAACCACTCCATGAAGGTGCAGTTATGGAAAATGAAGAAACTGGTGTAAGTGAAGCTGAGAAAGAACTGTCTGCACAAGTAGAGAAGAGTGCAGAAGCTGAAAAGAGTGCAGATGTTGAGAAGAGTTTAGATGCTGAGAAGAGTGGTGATGCAGAAGTTGAGCAAGAAGGATCTGCTCATGATGGCATTATCTCTGAACCGTTAACCCAACCAATCCCAGCATCAACTCAGGGGGAGTTTCAAGCAAACACCTCCTCGCCCATCATACAAACTTTTCTTCCCTCAATGTTCAATGAACAAATGCCTGCACTCCCACCTTTCTAACCCTCACTCACTTTACCAAATACCCAACCTTTCTCACCTCAACCACTACCTATTGCAACAGCACCTCAAACTGAACCATCACCAAATCCAACCATCTCACGTGTCACCTCACACAATCTTGAACACCTACTTGCTGCCATAAACCGAGAACATGGTATCTCACCCCTCAAAACCACAAATACCATAACCTCCTAAAACATCAACCAATTCCTGAACCTAAACCAAACACCTCAAGATGACTCCCCTCAACCTATTTATCCTCCCATCCTCACTCAAAAACAACCCTCTGATATGTCATCAAAATTTGGGTCTGTGCATTCGTCTTTTCTCAATGCTGCTCAACCTTCTAGTACAGCACATGAGAAGGTTGCTGAGGATTCCAAAGAGAAAAGTACACATGCTGAACCCTCTGCTCTCATGGAAAAGAGAATGACTAAGATGGAGAAAATGATGAGAAGAATTAAAGCACTGCTGAAAGATGTGCTTGAGGGTCAAGCCGCCATCCAACAAGCTCAAAGAGCTCAAGCTGCTCGTGATGAGCAACAACAGTCATGGATTCTGCAACAGGGTTTAACCACTATTGCTCCAACTCTCATTCCACCAGAATTTGGTCCTACTCCCCAGTTTCCTGACATTCCAAGGCCTGCTACTTCTTCCTCTTCTAATGGGTCTTCCCCATCGAAGTAGCTCCTTAATCTTTTCTGTCTGCCTCCACCTTTCTGATGTGTGACAAAAGGGGGAGAAGAGTAGACTAAGTTCTTAGGTCTTAGGATTTTTTGAATGATCTTCATTAGCTAGCATCTGTGTGTTTTAGACAGTTTTTGTTGAGAAGTGTTCTTCTCATTATCTGCTTTTATTTTCATAGGCATACCTGCCACATAGAACATAACCCATTGAAATCATTGTAATGATTCTTTTGATGGTCTCAATGAAAAATATGTTCTTGCTTATGTTTTTAAGTGTGATATTTGAATTGTGTGAAATTAAATGTGTTAAATCTATATGCACATATTCAGGGGAAGTAAAATTGAATCATGCCTTAGAAAATTTTAAAGCTAAATCAGAAAACTTAATCCATATCCATAGAGTTTGTCAAACATCAAAAAGGGGGAGATTGTTGAGGCAAAATCCCTAATCAGTTTTGAAGATTAACAAACCCTCAAATGTGAGAAGCTTAAGTTATCTGATTTCATTTGCTACTAATGTCTCTTCTTGAGTGATTAATAAGAACAGGTTAATCAAGATACTCTCAAGAAGATATATGCTTATGAGAAGCATTAAAAGTGAGAAAACTTAAAGTATATTGCCCACAAAGTTGTTAAGGAAGAAACCTTCTCATGATAAGATCAAAAGGTCAAGACCATATGGTAAACTTGTGAAAGATCATCTTGAGAAGCTTCATTTGTATCTGTGGAAATATGAGAAGGGTATCTAAGAAGGATCAACATAAGAAGAGTCATGACAGAACCATAAGAAAGGAGATGAGAAGCATCAGATGAGAAGAGTCAAGTTGAGAAGAGTCATGACCATCGGAAGGGTCATGATGAGAAGAGTCAAGTTGAGAAAGGTCATAAAGTCACATCATGAGTACCTTCATTTGAAGTATCAACTTGAGAAGCATCAACTTAAGAAGCATCATCTTTAACATCTGTCATATACTAGAAGAGTCACTGTGAGAAGAGTCATGACAACTAGAAACAGCTGTCTTCTGCAGAAAAGCAGAAATACAGCTGTATTTTGCAGGAAGCATCTTCCAACGGCTACAAATGGGTATATTACTTTGCCAACGACTCTAATCTTTGGACCAGAGGATATTACACATAATTTCAGCTATAAATCCCAAAAACCCAAACACTTAAACAGTGAACCTGTAGGAAACCTTCTCAAGTGGCATGTGTTGCTGTAGGACTTGAGAAGTGAGTGCTTCTGTGTTAGAAGGGGTCTAATAGATCAGAAGCAATCTATTAGGGGTGTTCACAGTAGGTAGAGCTGTGTGAAGAAAACTACCAAGAGTTCTTTTAACCTAGGGAGGTGTAAAGGTTGTAAACTATTTTGAAGAATAGTGGAAATACTCACAGGAAGTGAGGATTGGATGTTGCCCAGGAATTTGGGTGAACCATTATAAATCACTGTGTTATTTGTTGCTTTCAAACCATTAGTTTACACTTCATGGGAAAACTCTCCATCAAGAGAAGATTTATGAAAACTGAGAAGGGTGTATTCTGACCCTTCTCTGTTGATAAATGTTTCAAAGTAAAACACAGTTTTCAACCCTTCTCACATCTTCACTACACTCATAACATCTTAGAAAGTCTCTTGATAAGTTGCACCTAAATATATTACAACAATATCACTAGCCTAGCTACACCTTAACAATCACACACACACACACACACACATATATATATATATATATATATATATATTGAAAATAGTTAAGTATTGAAGGCAGAACTTTCTGACCCTTCTCAACTCCTCTACATAGTTGAGAAGACAGATAAATCAAAACCTTCCTTGCTCACTAACTTAATTAAGAAGATTGTTTTTTAACTCACCCTTCTTAACACATATCACTTACTGTCTTAACTCTAAATCATACTTGTGAAAAAAGTTCTATTCTTTCAGGTAAATTTGAAAAGGGTCACAATTCCAACCCCCCTTCCTTGTGACATTTATTGACTTCATAAGCATCCAAAGTGTTGACTCGCCCGTGGGTTGGAGCAGCTTGTGCTTCTTTGTAACTCTTCCTTGTTGGGCACTCATTAGCATAGTGACCCTTCTCTTCGCAATAATAACACTGATTTGAACCCATTTGACATTCACCACGATGATGCCTCCCACACTTGGCACACCTACCTACCTTTGAAGAATCAAATGTTTGTGCTTGCTTTCCCTTATTGTTATTTCCTTTTGGACTTAGTACTCGGAGTTAAAGATTCAGCCACTTTCTTCTTAATCTTCCAATACTCTCGCTTTTCTTCATACATCTTCTTGAGATCCTCCTCAGTAACATAAACTTGTTGCACCAAGGCAGGATAATTGGTCATAGTATAAGAACTGAGACATTGAGCGACATCACCACGGAGACCCTGCTTGAACATCGGCATCTTCCATATGTCATTTGGAGCAGACCTTCTGTTATGCAGAAAAGGTGTGCAAGTATACACAGTCTAAAAACAAGTAATATAATGATAAGAGGAGATCGTACCCACAGGGATTGGATTAATTTTTTAGAGTTTAAAGTGGTAGCAATACTAGTGATAATGGAAATCAAAAATAAAACGAAAGTTGGTATGATTGTGTGTGTAGACAGAATGTAAATTAAAACAAGGAAAATTGTGTTGTGAATCAATTGAGAGAATTGGTTGGAATGCTCCTTCCTAAGTAATTTCACCTTGAAAGTATTATGTTATATATGATGCTCCTGCAATCATTGCTCCTGCAATGATTGCACTTGCAATGGATACTGCAACAATGCTACAATGATTGGACCTGCAATGGATGCTGCAGCAATGGTTTTGTGCTTTTCAGCAACTATCTTCAGGGTTTCATTACAAGTCTTATGTCTAAGCCCTAAATAAGTTCACCCTTGTGTTTTTAAGCTCTTACAGAATCACCCTATGGACTATGCTATCCTATGTCTAGGTCTTAGCATGGTTTTAACAAAGTTTCCTTTTATTAAAACACTTACCCATATTAGTTCTGGAGTTCAATTCATAAACCATTTCTGTATTGATGACCCTACTTATTCTAAGTGATCAATCTCAAAATAAGTTTGAAAGAATTATAGCACAAGAACTAAATTGCAAAACATCAATATAACATATTAACCACCCAAAGCTTCATTACAAAGTTAAGGCATCTCAACCAAGGGGTATTTAGCTTATGCTTCACATAACTAGACACATATAAACAAAATGAGACATGTTTATAAGAGGGAAAATAGAAAGGAAACAAGATGAGATAGGAATTACACAAATGATGATCCTTTGCATATTCTGCCTAGTAATGCTGGGGCAATCACCTTTCAGCAATGGAAACAGCAACAAGAATTACAGGAGAAGAGAAGGTGTTGCACCCCGAAAAATCCGGTTTGGATCCTTCTTCGTACAACGGGAAGAACAATGAAGCCGCCACCAATATTTCAATTTAGGAAAAAAACATTGGAAAAATCCTTTTAGGCGATTGGTCTTTTGAAAACGAGAGATATAGGTTCGGGGGTCGGTTATGTGTGGGGAAGGTATTAACACCCCACACATCCTTTCTACCGAAAGGGAACCTTTAATTTAGTGTGTGGTTTTTGACTGTTGATTTGAAACACTTTGTTCTACTTCTTTTCTTCTTTTTTTATTTAAGAAAATGTTTTTGAAAACTGGGGGAAGAAGAATCTTTTTGTTATTATTTTTTTTTTAAAAGGGTGCTTGACGGGAGGTGAACCCGCTCCTACATATCCTCCGGTGCGATGAGGAATTCAAAGCTACGTAGTTCTAGTCTTGTTTTGAAAAGGCTCTTTTGTTTTTAGCTTTTTAGTTTTTAGGTGTTTTTTGAAATAAGACTCGAGTGTTCACTAATACCAAGCAAGCAATGGCTTCGAGTGGTTTTCATTACTAACTCGAAAGAAAATGAGTTGAAACCGATAATCAAACAAGCAATGGATTCGAGTCATTATAAGTAACAATGTTTTTATTTTATCTTTTTGCAAATGAGGCGAGCATCGGTGATAATCATCTAGCAAAGGCTTAGGACAATTACCACTAATGACTCGTGTTGTTTTTGGAATTGAATTGGGTTCGCATGTATTTAAGGTTTGGGAGCTTTCATGATAATCAAACAAGCAAAGGCTTCGAGTGACTACCACTAATAACTCCTCATTAGTGATCAAACAAGCAAAGGCTTTGAGTGGCCACTAATGATTTTGTTTATGAAAAACTTAGGGTTTAAGCTTGGAAAAGAAATTGGTTTTAATTTGTTAAAGACATAGTTTAGAAAAGAAGTTTGAAAGAGATTTGATTTTGGAAAAGAGTTTTGGAAAACTAGTAGAACATTTTCAATCAAGTTCCAAGTCAATAACCAAAATGCAAATTGCTAAACTACAATTCATGCAATGATTCTAAACTAGTAACCATTTTCATGTCAAGTTGTTTAGAAAAGAAAACAATGAATGCAAGAAAGTTCATTGATGCAAGCATAGCACATTCATTCAGATCATGTTATCAAGCAAGCAACAACACAGACACAATTTGCAACTTACCCTTTCATGTTGAAAACATCTCATTACAACATTTGAATACACAATGCATGAATAGGCAAAGATGAACCTAGACTACACATATCATGTCACAATACATAGGACCCGAAGTTGAACCTTTTGGCAAAAATGCATGAATAGGCAAGAGAATGAACCTAGATTGCACATCTTATTGAAGATGCATGAATAGGCAAGATGAACCTAAATTGAACATTTTTGCAAAATGCATGAATAGGCAAGAAATGAACCTAACTAGGCATTTATGACACAACATGTGAGTAGGCAAGGAAGTTACAAAGCACAAGTGAATTCAAACATTTAATGAATCACTTGCAAAATCCTAGGGATTTCACATCAACATTTGACATAAGCAACAATGTGGTATCATTTTGATGGCATCAACATTTAGCATTTTTCTACAATCAACCACATGAAAGGAATAAGTTGGAAAGGGCATTTGCCTCAAGTAAGATCATTAGCAAGCCATGAAAAATCAATTTGACATTTTATTTAGCAAGCATATGCAATTAAGGTGTTGAATCCCTTTAGGTAATCTTTAACACTTGGGATATGCACAAGTGCATAAGTGTTTGACTCTTACCAAATCATCAACACAAACATGATTTTCAAAGCAAGCAACAAAAACAAGCACAAACCCTAATTATCTCATGAAATGCGACACCAACATAGAGCTAAAACCTCATTTTATTCTTTGAAAGCAACAAAATCATGCAAGCAAATGACATAGATCAAACTTTTTTGGCAAGGATTCACATGATTAAGCAAAGGAATGCACTAAAATCAAACAAACACTAATTTTTCTACAATATGCGAAATGAAACATAAGCCCAAATCACAATTTTATTCATGACAAAGCAAGCACAAAATGAAAATAGCACAAACACAATTTATTCCAAGAGAGAGATGCATTTCAAGCATCCAAACCTCCCAAAGTGTTTGTCAAAATGCTTGAAACACATCTCTCATTCAACAACAACAATTATATCAACATTTCAACATAAAATAGAGCACTAAAATGCAAAGAAATGCTTGATATGCAAAAATAGATTGATGATCTACATTTTTTATGCTAAAATTTTGATGATGCTAAGATTGAGAGTATACCTCAACTCCAAGCTAGAATAGCGAAAGAAATAAGGTGAATGAACACTAAACCACTTGAATCAACCCTCTAATCTTCAATCTTGAGCTTGATTCTTGAGATTTGAAGATGGATCTTTGAAGAGAATGCAAGGATGATGAAGGATTTAGGACTAGAATGTTGATTTGAAGTGAAAAAGTGAAGAAATGAGGTGAGGGAATGAAGAGGGGTATTCGGCCAAGAAGGGAGAAGAGGAGAGGCTAGGTTTTTGAGTGTGAATTGTGAGCCAAAACTTGTGAGAGGTGAGGATATGAGGGTATATATAATGTGCAATTAGGTTTAGGGGCATTTAGGTCATTGTGTACCTCATCTCATTCTAGGATTGCATTTTAATTTTGAATCAAGGGTGAGGATTGAAACACACTTTGATGAGGGGCAAAAAAATGCAAAATGAGAGGGAAATGAAGGGGTAGATATTCAGCCAAGCAATGAGAGTGGTGCCCAAGTTTTGCAAGTTGGCAATTGTACTATTGTACTATCCATGAACCTTCCAATTATCCTCTCAATTTTGATTATTCCTTTCAAGATAATTGTACATAAATCTAACCATTTTGAGCCATATACAAGGTATCTTGAAGAATATGCCATTTTTGAAAATAAGAGATGACCAAAATTGCCAACAAAAATCCTATCATATAATTTTTGGGAATATTCCTTGTACTATTTTTTTGAAATGCTTTTCTTGAATTAATTTGAACTTGATTTTTTTATTACACATATAAAATATGCGCATAATTTGAAAAATGATTTTCTATATTTTTTTTGTTCAAAATAATACAATTTCATTAAATAAATTCCCAAAAATTAATTAATTTGATTTTCAGCTAGCAAAAAATTTATTAAATTGAAATTGACTAAACAATGCCCCTTTTAAATGCCCCAAAATTCCTTAATTTCTCAAAAATGATTTTGAAAACCTTAGAATGCTTGGGTAAATACCGTAAACCCTTTCTCAAATAATGCATCACTCACAAAATTATTTATTTTTGCTGAAAATTAGGGTTTTGAAACTAGGCGGACAAAATTAGGGTATGACAGAAGGGAGAAGTTGTCACTTTCTTTCCTTCCTTCGAACTTTGTTGAGTACATCAAACTCTAAAATCAAAATAAAATTATCTAGTGAACATGAGAGATGGAGGTTTATGAGATGATTTCAAATGAAGAAGAGGGGATGTATTTATAGGCTCCATGGAGTGAGATTGCCTTGGTCACCAAGCTGATTTCTAGGGCTTCTTCTTCCACTTGTCTTCAAAAAGTTTGATTAGAAGTCCCACCAACTATGAAGAGGGGTCCAATGGTGTGAGGACAAGTGTACTTGAAAAGTTCCCACTTGTTCTCTAGAGAGCATGAACTTGGCGCCGCATCCATCCACTTGTGCAACTTGACATGCTGACATCATCATTAGAGGGGCAGGGGCATTCTATGTTGTGACCATTGCTGGTGCAATGATTGCAGGTGCAATGCTTCTGTCTTCTGCTGGAATCTCTATTGCTGGGGCAATCACTTCTAAACTTATTGCAGGTGCAATGGTTGCTGGCTCTATTGCTGGGGCAATGATTGCTGCAGCAATTGAAGAAACACATAAAAATACCATAAATCATGTAAATTAATGATGATGAGCTCCATATTTAAATATGTTGGTTTTCTCTTGTTTTTCTTTATTTGACACCTCAATATTACTGAGTTTCTCAAAATAATGTTGGTTTGAAAGCATAAATAAGTCTATGTAAAATAGAGTTATCACCTTCCCAACACACAAAACTGAGACAGTCTTTCAAATTTAGCAGCATATTCACCAACTGTCATTTCACCCTGCTCGAGATTCACAAACTCAACTTGCTTACTCAATTTCTTCGCCGGACGGAAATATTGTCCAATGAACAACTCCTTGAAGTCAACCCAAGTGAGAGGAGTTCCTTGAATTTTCATCATCTCACGTGCACTGCTTCACCATGTGTGAGCATCCTCATCAAGGGCATTAGCTGCACAAATCACCTTCTCTTCTTCATCACACTACAATGTTCGGAAGATTCTCTCCATGGCATCGATCCAGTAATGAGAATTCATTGGATCTGATCCACCCTTGAAGATCGGGGGATTCATCTTCTAAAAACATAAGTATGTCCGAATAAGATCTTCCTGGGGTTGTTGAGCATGGGGCTGTGGCTGAGTCATTTGCTGTTGTTGCATGTGCATCATATCCGGCATCATTTTCTGCTGCGTCTCTATTATGTTTTGCATCGACTCGTAATGTGGATCAACAGGCGCACTCCCCTACATCTTCCTGCCATGATTTTGCGAAATATGCACAAAGTATTAAGTTAATCAAGCTTAATGTCTAATAGCATACTAAGAAGAATCATAACTAAAAGAAGTAAAAGACTCATAATAACTAGGTCCGACTAGGCCGAACTGCTCTGATACCAAAATGTAACACCCTAGTATCTCTAACGAATAGAAATACAAAGATATAAACTTTAGCATACATCAGAGAATAATTTCCTGTTTCAGATATTGAATAATAGTAAAACTCTTGAAGAAACCATATCAAAGAGTCACACACATCTCAAGTACTTCAAAATATAACAACATCTCAATTACATAAACTTGACATCGCCTAATGTTCAATATCCAAAAACATAGAAAAAGCAGAAACGATTTTACAACTTTACATAAGTTCAAGTCATAAAATTGAGGTACAAAGACAACAAGGGAAACAAAGTAACATAAACAAAGGAACTAATTTTCATCTTCTTCTCGAGCACATCACGTACTCGAGCCTCTTTGCCTTTCTTTTTCACTGTTTCTCTTTAAAAACAACAACATATAAACAGTGAGATACATATCTTAGTGAGTTCTACCGAGACCCCAAACTACACACGCGGTTCAATTATGAATCCTTTTACATTCGTAGTTTAATTTATAAACTACATGTCGCTTGCCTTAGCACAACACCGACCGCGGCTCTGCTAATCCCGATGAACCCCAATCCACTAGTCCATACCATAGTGCTTGACTTAGGGGCTAGGTTAAGGGCTCATGACCTTCCCCGCCTAGTATGCTACCTCTTTGGGTCGTCACCCATATAAGTCTATAATGACATATCCTCTTTATACAAATAAACCTCAATCTTATCTTTGATGAACTGTTTGTTAATCACATTCTCATGTCTTAGAGTTATTCGAACACACAGTTCTTTGAATTATAATGTTACCATTAACACTCTCGTTTAACTAACCATAAGGTTATATTAAATGTTCATAACCCAATTCAAATTATCAAGAACATCTCAATCATACTTAAAAATATTAGTATAATTGGTTTAATATCATGGGGAATGATTGGGGAAGATATTAGAGAAGGATTGGAATCGAATGGAGTCACGAAAGTACGTTTTCACTTCCAGGGACGGAATCTTTTGCACGGTCCTTGCCTTAGGGGCGCACGGTCCGTGCGTGTCTCATAATTTCGTGCAGGTGACCTAGCATATGACGCACGGTCCGAGCAATAGGGGCACACAGTCCGTGTGCCTGCACCAGATTTTGAAACTCGCATCGTTTCTTCGTTTTCGCGATTCCGATCGTGTCCAATTCGTACCTAATCAGTTCTCAACCTTGAAAGAGATATTTATACTCAACCACCAGTCCAATCAACATAATTAAACCACAACACATCAACCAATTTATTTGTTTCGAGAAAGACATAATATGTAGTTTTCAAATAAAGATTTTTCGATGCCAAAATTTTAGAAACGAGTAAAAGTAAAGCAAACCAGTGACATTTGTAACCAAATTCAGAAACACATAAATTCCTAAACGTGAGTAAAACTCACCAATCGTGATGAAAATCACAAACCACCGAGAATCCACGAATTGCACAAAACAATGTAACCACTCGAACTATTCCCGAAACGCTCCCACGAATCGTGAAATCCCTCCAACTTCGAACTCCAAAGCCTCTAGTTACTGAACCTCCCTCAAATGTGCTTCAATTCGCAATGTAACTTCTGAAATCGGCTAGAATCTACTCACAAGATTCCCTCTATAACATGCAAGGCAAGAAATTCATGTTTTGTCCAAAGTTGAGCTTCAAACTCGAAAATGGTAGAAGGTGAAAGAGGAAGATTGAGCTAACGAAATTGGTATCATTGGAAAGAGCACGAAAATGGAGAAGAATCGATTAGGAAACACTTACATGCATTGGAGAAATGAAGAACTCTCCTCTCTTCTTCGTCCTCCCTCTTCTCGCGCTCTCTCTTCTCTCTCCACCACTAGTGGAAAAAAGGGATTTAAAGTCGGATATTTCGGCCTTTTAAAGTCGGATGCGAATCCGACCTATATACGAAGGACTTAGAAAGTTGTGAGTTTTAAAGTCGGATATGCATCCGACTTAAAATGACCGTTTTTAAGTCGGATAATTAGAATTCGACTTTAATTACCACCATCTGGCCTCGTTGGAGAACTTTTAACGTTGGATAACTGGAATATCCGACTTGAAAATCGTTATTTAATGTCGGATTATATGAATATCCGACTTTAATAGTGTGTATTTTTTTTTTTCACTCTGCAAAAACAAAACTGCACATTTCGAAACATTTTTAACTGCACATTTCAAAACATAGGTACTACAATTTCAGCTAGCCAAGAGGAACACGTACCCATACGGTTAATCGAAGTAATACACTTAAATATATAGAGTTAAACTCTTACATTTCATACCAAAATGTACGTTAATGTATTACACTTTAATCGATTCAAAAAAACGCGTACACAAATTCATGATATTCAAATAATATTCCAAAATGCATGTTAATGTACTACACTTTCACTTAAACTTTTTTCTTCTTTCCTCCTTTCCAATTGGCTTACGCTCCTCATACAACCTTAGAAAGAACTCCGCCCAAACTTGTCTAATGTGCTTCAATTCTTCAGATGTGAATGGACCACTTATATTGAATACCTAAAAGAATAAAAGGTAAATAAAAACCATGATATAATATCTACTAAACAATAATTATCTAGTAATCATCTTAAAAGTTGAAAAATTCAGTTACCTTTTTCCAATTGTTAGTGATAGTTGCGGAGACAATAGTCATCATATTTATCATTACATAATAGCCACAAGAATTGCCATCATTTTGTTTGGCTACCTATAAGTGAACATCAAACATCAAAACCAAAATTGAATACAATTCAGTGAACTATTATGAAGGTATTGTAATAATAAAAAAACTAGGACCAACCTTTACTCCAGCTTCTTATACCCTTCTTTTAGCGACTGCTTCCGCTGCTGCTTATTGCTTATGCTGCCTTCTTTGAACTGCTGTCGTTTGCACCGCTTCTGGATTTTTCTGGTGTCTCGCGATTAGGGTTTCGACTTGAAATCCTAATTTTATTTTCGTGTGAATTTGCTGTGTCTCAGTATCCTGTGTGTTTTGAAATTGTTGTCTTTTTATACTAAAAAATAGAATCAGGGCATTGATGTTGTAATATTTTCTTTCCATTTTCAGGGAGAACCAGCTGTGAACAAACTTGCTGAGCAAGAATTAGGGTTAACAAAAAAACCTCAGCAGCAGCCAGGGACGTTGGTTGTCAACCTTGGGCTTTGTTACTATTTTTTGAAGATTCTGGTGTAATTTTTATTTGAGCCCATTTCACGTCTTTTTGTAACTTTGGCATTTTTTGGGCCAATTGTAAATGGACATTAGGATTTATTATTTCTTGCACCTCCCTTTTCATTATTATTATTTTTCGTTTTTATATTAAATAAAAAGATGTAACAAAATTAGACAATTAATTAAATCTACCTTTGTTTTTGTATTTTTTGAATTATCATATTTTTCTAATTTTTGTTTAATCACCAAAAAAGTAATAATAAGGCAAAAATTAGTAAATTAGCGTAAAACGACCTTTTTGAGGGATTAAGAAGCGAATAAACGCAAAAAACATATTTTTGTGATTTTTCTCATGAAAAAGTGAAAAAATACCGGTTAAAATTGGGTGTTCACAGATACCCCTCCCTACTTACTTTCTTACGAGATAATACATAAAACTATGTTTTGTTGTATTATCAAAGTAAGGAATAAGTACAGATATGAACCTCAATTTTGATCGGTGAGATATGCACAATTAGGTAGTACAAAATTAAAGACAATGTCAGGGCGAGACCGATAGCATGAAATTAAAACAGTGCCAGAGCTGAATCGATAGCACGAAATTTAAAAGACAATGCCAGAGCTGAATCGATAGCATGAAAATAAAACAGTGCCAGAGCTGAATCGATAGCACGAAATTTAAAAGACAATGCTAGAGCTGAATCGATAGCATGAAAATAAACAGTGCCAGAGCTGAATCGATAGCACGAAAATAAAACTGTGTCAGAGCTGAATCGATAGCACGAAATTTAAAAGACAATGCCAGAGCTGATTCAATAGCATGAAAATAAAACAGTGCCAGAGCTGAATCGATAGCACGAAATTTAAAAGACAATGCCAAAGCTGAATCGATAGCATGAAAATAAACAGTGCCAGAGCTAAATCGATAGCACGAAAATAAAATAGTGCCAGAGCTGAATCGATAGCACGAAACTTAAAAGACAATGCCAAAGCTGAATCGATAGCAGGAAAATAAACAGTGCCAGAGCTGAATCGATAGCACGAAAATAAAACAGTGCCAAAGCTGAATCGATAGCACGAAATTTAAAAGACAATGCCAGAGCTGAATCGATAGCATGAAAATAAACAGTGCCAGAGATGAATCGATAGCACGAAAATTAAACAGTGCCAGAGCGGAATCGATAGCACGAAATTTAAAAGACAATGCCAGAGCTGAATCGATAGCATGAAAAAAAAATAGTGCCAGAGCTGAATCGATAGAACGAAACTTAAAAGACAAAGACAATGCCAGGGCGTCACCGGCAGCATGAAAATAAAGGTGCAATGCCAGGGCGAAACCGGCAGCATGCAGTGCCAGGGCGTCATCGGTAGCACAAAACTAAAAGACAATGCCAGGGCGTCACCGGTAGCATGAAAATAAAGGTACAATGCCAGGGGGGAACCGGTAGCATGCAGTGCCAGGGCATCACCGGTAGCATGCAGTGCCAGGGCATCACCGGTAGCACAAAACTAAAAGACAATGCCAGGGCGTCACCGGTAGCATGAAAACAAAGGTGCAATGCCAGGGCGGAACCGGTAGCATGCAGTGCCAGGGCGTCACCGGTAGCACAAAACTAAAAGACAATGCTAGGGCGTCACCGGTAGCATATAAATAAAGGTGCAATGCCAGGGCGGAACCGGTAGCATGCAGTGCCAGGGCGTCACCGGTAGCACAAAACAATAAGACAATGCCAGGGCGAGACCGATAGTATGAAATAAAATGCAATGGATGCATTGTTTTGGACGATTCCTTTTCTTTTTTGATTATTTTCGCATGCTTCTATTCATGAAGTAGAATGCATACTTTGACATGAAATGCATGTATGCTATGACATGAGATGTATGGGTTATGCATGAGCCTTGAGTTGAAATTGAGATGGACGTGTCATAGTGCTATGACATGAGATGTATGAGTTATGCATGAGCCTTCAGTCATAGAAGTTAGGTTCACTGAAAACATTTGTTTTTGTGCGTGCTTCATTTGAAATCAATCAAGCTCGTCCTCAGATGGAAGGTTGTCTTCATCCTTCCTAGCTTTCTAAGATCTCCTTTCTTTTATGATCACTTCTCATCCTTCAAAGCAAAACACCTTCAAGCTTGACCTTCTTCTTCTTTTTTTTTTCATAGATTGTCATTAACTCTCTAAATCATATCATTGATTCCAAGTTGACTATTGTTGAAGAAATAGTTAATGAGCATGCATGGACTCATATGTATTTAAGAGCTGGACTTTTCTGTGTTTTTTGGTTTTCTTGTTTTTGGATTTTGAAGGTCGGGGAGTGGGGGGTATTTTTTTTTTAAGGTGAAAGCATTAGGGATGACAAATGTGACACAAGATGAAAGGGAAAAAGGTATATGATAACCTCCGATTGGACTTTTCTTGAGGTAGGTGACTTGCTGAAAATAGGTTGGGAATTGATGAAAGGTTTTACCACGGAGAGAATACTACTATGTGTAGCAAGCAAAATCTGACTCATCAAGGGTCACGAAAATATTTCTGCCCCAGTATTGGTAAATAGGAATTTCCCCAAGAGTAGGATGCACTGGTGGACTATACAAGTTTGACTCATGATGGATCTTGCAATTTTAAGCCTCTGTGTAGCAGCAAAAACTCTTCAAGATAAAATGACACTGGTGTAGAAAGAAGTTTTGACTCATGAAGGGTCTTGCAAAGTTTTGCCCTTAGTTCGGAATTTCTTGAGACTCAAGCTTATTTTTCACAAAATTTGCCCCAATGTGTACTCATGTTTGGCATAGGAGAAATCCAGTGAACTACTCAAATGATTATTGTAAGTCTCATTTCCCTTTTGTACCCTAATTTTTG
Organism: Astragalus glycyphyllos; assembly: GCA_963573325.1. Taxonomy (NCBI): domain Eukaryota; kingdom Viridiplantae; phylum Streptophyta; class Magnoliopsida; order Fabales; family Fabaceae; genus Astragalus; species Astragalus glycyphyllos. The sequence continues at coordinate 28,139,797 of OY754309.1, read as the reverse complement.
CCTAGACTGCCTTTGCAGGTTTTTAGTCTAGCGGGCTTTGTATTTTTTTATTTTTATTTTTTTTATTTTATTATATATTTTTTTAAAACCCTAACTTTTTCCTAGACTGCCTTTACAGGTTTTCAGTCTAGCGGGCCTCATTTTTTTTCTCTTTTTTTTTTCAATTGTCAAAGTGTTACTGACACGCTCGTCTTGAAGTTTGCCAGGCTTTAGCCATTTTACTTGAGACATAGATTAAACGAAACAATCATGAATGCAAGAACAAAGAAAGCACGCTAGATGAATAGGTCATGGATGCATGGATAATGGTAAATGCATGAACAAAGTGATAACAAGATTTATTTGGTATCGACTAGAAAGAATGAGTACAAAAAGGAAAGAAGTTACAAGCAGAAAACTTCACATGAACTTTGCCCCATTTGTGATTGGGCCAATCCCCTATTTGTCAACCCTCTTGAAAACCTTCGATGTGACTAGGAGTGTGGAATCTGATTCTAAATCCTTTCTACACAGCTATTTGGAGCCACGTTGTCACGCTCGTGAGTCCTTCTGCCATATCATGCCTTTCCTTTTTTTCTTTCTTGCCTTAATTTTTGCCTAGACCGCCCTTTTTGGGTTTTCAATCTAGCAGGCTTTTGTTGACCCTAACTTTTGCCTAGACCGCCCTTTTAGGTTTTCAATCTACCAGGCCCTTCTTATCCCTAATTTTTACCTAGACTGCCCTTTCAGGTTTTCAATCTAGGGGGACTTTCTTTTATTATCCCTAATTTTTGCCTAGACCGCCCTTTTGGGTTTTTGATCTAGCGGGATTTTTCTATTTTCCTTTTCTTTCTCTCTCTTTTTTTTTTCTAGGCATAAAACTTTTTGACAGCATCTGAGTTTATTGGCTTTGGAAGTTCGTGTCCTTCCTTGTCAAGTAGGACTAGGGCTCCACCCGGAAATGTGTGCTTGACCACATAAGGGCCATAATAGTTGGGTGCCCACTTACCACAAGCGTCTTCTTGGTGTGGCAACAATCTCTTCAGAACCAGGTCTCCAGGTTGAAACTCTCTTGGGCGAACTTTCTTGTTGAAGGCTCTGGCCATCCGACTTTGGTATAACTGCCCGTGACAGATAGCTGCCAACCTCTTTTCCTCAATCATATTCAATTGTTCAAACCGGGTTTTTACCCATTCAGACTCTTCTAGGTCTGCCTCCATTAGAACTCTCAAGGATGGTAATTCAACTTCAATGGGGGACACAGCTTCCATTCCATACACCAAAGAAAATGGCGTCACCCCAATGCTAGACCGTATGTTAGTGCGGTAAGCATGTAGAGCATAAGGTAACATTTCATGCCAATCTTTGTAATTAACCACCATTTTAGCGATGATTTTCTTGACGTTCTTATTCGCTGCTTCTACTGCACCATTCATTTGAGGTCTATATGGAGTTGAATTGTGGTGTTTGATCTTGAAGTTTTCGCATAATCTTTGTATCTCAGTGCCGTTTAGATTAGGAGCATTGTCCGTGATTATCCTCTCAGGGATCCCATATCGGCAGATGATGTCTCTTTTCATGAATCTGGCAAATACCTTTTGGGAGATACTAGCATATGAGGATGCTTCCACCCACTTGGTGAAATAGTCAATAGCCACTAATATGAACCGATGCCCGTTGGATGCTTTCGGGTTAATTGGTCCAATCACATCAATTCCCCACATGGAAAACGGCCAAGGACTTGTAAGGTTGTGCAGAGGAAATGGAGGTGCATTGATTCTGTCAGCGTACAACTGACACTTGAGGCATTTTCTTACATGCACTATGCAATCTGTTTCCATGGTGGTCCAATAAAAACCACTTCTCATGATTTTGCGGGCCATCATATGCCCGTTTGCGTGTGTTCCACAGATCCCTTCATGTACCTCAATCATGATTTTTCGAGCCTCCTGAGTATCTACGCATTTCAACAAAGTACCGTCTTGGCTCCGCTTGTATAGTATTTCACCGCTCAAAAAGAAATTCATCGCCAGCCTTCTGATTGTTTTCTTGTTCACCTCGCTTGCCTCTGATGGGTATTCTCCCTGTTGAATGTACCGCTTTATATCACAGAACCATGGTTCACTATCAAGCTCCTCTTCCTCCACATTGGCACAATAAGCCGGTTCACCTTTGACTCCTATACAGATGGGTTGGACCTCGGCATTGACATTCAATTTAAACATGGCCGCCAAGGTAGCTAAAGCATCAGCGAATTGGTTCTTATCTCGCGCCAAATGAATGAATGTTATATCTTCGAATTGTTCCACCAATTCAGTTAAGTGCTTTTGATAAGGCACTAACTTTGAATCCTTGGTTTGCCATTCTCCTTTCACCTGATAAATGATGAGTGCAGAATCTCCGAACACGTCTAATCTTTTTACACCAAGGTCGATTGCAACCTGTAGCTCGTTTGCACATGCCTCATACTCGGCGATGTTGTTAGTGCATTCAAAATTCAATTTGATAGCCACCGGGTATTGCTTGCCTTCCAGTGATACCACCACTGCTCCAACACCGTTTCCATACATATTGACTGCCCCGTCAAAGTACATCCTCCATGCATCTTCTGTTTCTTCATTTTCCTCAATTGCCATTACTCCTCTTTCTACATCGTTCTGACTAGAAGATTGCCCTTCTCCGAGAGGGTTTTCGGCTAGATAGTCGGCGATAGTACTTCCCTTAATAGACTTTTGTGATACATACTTGATGTCGTACTCTGATAAGATCACTTGCCATTTTGAAACCCTTAAAGAGACGTGGGGGCTTTCGAAAATGTATTTTAGTGGATCAAACCGCGAAATCAAACAAGTAGTGTAGTACAACATATATTGGCGGAGTCTTGTAGAGGTCCAAACCAGGGCACAACAAGTCTTTTCAATTGCTATATAACGGGTTTCGCAATCGTTGAACTTTTTACTCAGATAGTAGACAGCTTGCTCTTTCCCCGATGCGTCATGTTGCCCCAGCATTGCCCCCATGGATGATGGCAACACAGTCAAGTACAGGATCAATGGTTTCCCTGGCGTTGGTGGTGCCAAAACAGGAGGATTTGACAAGTAATCCTTTATCTTATCAAAAGCTTCTTGACATTTTTCATCCCATTCCCCTGGTTGGTTCTTTCTCAGTAACTTGAATATGGGTTCGCATGTACTAGTCAGATTGGCAATGAACCTTGCAATGTAATTAAGCCTCCCCAAAAAGCTTCTGACTTCACGTTCACTTTTTGGTGCGGGCATTTCCTGAATAGACTTTATCTTGTCAGGGTCCACCCTTATTCCATCCCTACTCACAATGAAACCGAGTAACTTCCCTGAAGACGCCCCAAAAACACATTTATTGGGGTTCAATCGCACCCTATATTTCCTGAGCCTTTCAAACAACTTTTGAAGCACTGCCACATGACTTTCCTTTTCTTGGGATTTTGCCACCATGTCATCTACATACACCTCGATCTCTTTATGCATCATATCATGGAAAAGTGCGACCATGGCACGCTGGTAGGTTGCCCCAGCATTTTTCAAACCAAATGGCATCACCTTATAACAGAAAGTCCCCCACGGGGTTATGAAAGTCGTCTTTTCTTTGTCCTCAGCATTCATGGGAATTTGGTTATACCCAGAGTAACCATCCATGAAGGAGAACCTGTGATTCTTGGCAGTATTGTCGACAATCAAGTCTATATGTGGGAGAGGAAAGTCATCCTTCGGACTGGCTTGGTTCAGGTCTCGATAATCCACACACATCCTGACTTTCCCATCTTTCTTGGGTTCTGGGACGACATTGGCCACCCATTCTGGATGTACTGAGACCTCTAGGAATCCTGCTTCCCATTGTTTAGTCACTTCTTCTTTGATTTTTAAAGACATATCTGGGTGCATCTTCCTCAACTTCTGTTTCTTTGGCTTTGCATCCGGAAAGAGAGGAATGTTGTGGGCTGCTATCTTTGGATCAATCCCAGGCATATCTTTGTAATACCATACGAAAACATCAAGATACTCCTTAAACAAGGTGATCATTTCTTCCCGTTCTGGGTTGTCTACCATCCTCAGCTCTCTCTTATCTTCTTCAGTCCCCATATTGAGGATTTCCACTGTCTCATCGTTCAACCCAAACTCCTTTTCAGTGTCCCCCAGAAGCTTAGAGAGCCTGTGAGTTGCTTCGTCATCTTCCTCCGACTCAACGTCGTCTTCACCCAAGGTCATAAGAGGATCTGATGATAAGTTCTCGACATTCTCACAACGAGGCAAAATTTTAGTGAATTCGGAATCCCTGGACAGTGGTCGGAGGGGGATCACAATAATAAATGACGATAGGAAAAAAACGAGACACAAAAACAAAGATAAAAAAGGGAAAGGGAAAGGCGAGAGAAATGCAACAACACAAATGAATGGAAATGCATGCGAAATTCATTTAATTCTTGTCTCAAGCAAAATAACATAAGTCTTATAGCCTTAAGCGGCTAACACAACAAAACAAAAAAAAAGACGATTACATGAAAGTAATAACATCAACAACTGGTTCAGCTTCCCAATTGCTCAGTGACTCTTGATTGCTGTAAGGGAGAATGACGCCATGGGTTCCTGAACCATCTTTGTCCGCCATGTTGATCACCAAACGGTGCATAGTGTTGACCGTATCTTCAGGTGCGAGCACTCCCGCTGGTGCTTGGAAAGTGTCGCTCAAATCTGGAATCAGCTAAATTCCCTCTATTCTCTCTGCCAGCTTCCTTGACTTCATCTCGAGGTTCCCTTCATAACCAATCCCCATAGTGTCTGACTTTTGCTTCACGGGGATGGGAGTGCAGGTTCCTTGCAGGCGACGACCCAAACCTTTTCCTTCTTCATAGCCATTCTTTGCCATTATTCGACTCACTACTTGGTTCACATTGCGCTGTGCCGAGACTTCTTCGGTAACACCGGGTCTATCCACCTCGAAACTGTGGCACATATTTATTACTTCTATCTCGGTGTTGTCCACATAAGGTACTGACATGGGTTTTGAGACCAACATCTCCTCTTCTCCACGGATGGTAATGATGCTCCTATTCTCGACAAACTTGACCCTCTGGTTGAGAGTAGAGGGTACTACCCCAGCTTCGTGGATCCATGGTCGTCCCAAGAGCATGGTGTATGCGGAGTCAACGACCATGACTTGGAATAACACTCGGAAGACACTTGGGCCAATCTCCAACGGGAGTACTACTTCACTCAGGACACTTCTTTTAGAACCGTCGAATGCCCGGACCATCAAGGTTTGAGGGGTCAAATCTCGCTCCCCCAATCCCAATGCGGTCAATGTAGTCAGAGGCAGGACATTTAGGGCCGATCCGCCATCAATCAGTACTTTGGCTACCACAAACTCCCGACATCTCAAAGTGATGTGCAGAGCTTGATGTTCTCCCCTTGCTTGAGGATGGACCTCACTTTCAAAAAATGTAATCAGATTGACCCGTTGCATTGGATCTACCATGTTAACCACAGTTTGGGGGGTTACATCAGGCTTCACGAAAGCTTCTTCCAGGGTTCTCAACAAGGCCTTTCTATGCACCTCTGAAGAGAGGATGAGGGACAGCAAAGAGATTCGTGCTAGAGTCTTTCTTAACTGCTCAGTCACATCATATTCGCTTTGTTTCATGATTTTTAGGAACTCCTCTTCTGATGGTTCTTCCCTCTCTGCTTCCTTCTCCTTTCTTCTCTTTTCAGCCTCTTCAGGACCAAAGTACCGACCGCTCCTGGTTATCCCACTTACAATTTTGCCAACAGACCCCCCAACTTCTTTGCTCTTGCCTATTTCTCCTCCTACAACTTCAACTTGAGTCTCATAGTTCCAGGGAATTGCATGAGTATCTTTGCAAGCAAACGGTGTGGGCTTCTTCACAGTTACCACCACCTTTTCTGATGCTGGAGGAGGGTTGAGTGGTGGAACTTTGAGCACAAAACGTTCCAAGACATTAATTTCCTCTTGAACCATAGACCCTCTAGCTTGCACCACTCCTAGTGACATTAGACTCTGCACTCGAGCTTTGAAGTCCCAACAACTTTCGATGTCATGACCCACACAACCATGGTGGTATAAGCACATCCTCCCTTCATCATGCAGGGCATATCTTACAACTTCCTTTGTAGGTGCCAATACTCCATAGCCAGCTCTGTGTAACCCTTCCCATATCTCTATCATAGGGGTTCGCAGTTTCAAAACCTTCTTGATAGGCATTTGGTCTTGTTCCACCATACTCACACCTCTGTTCCCCTCATGATTGTGGAGAGGGTTCTTATTGATATTTGGTCCCGCCTCTTCCTGGATGTCAAGCTTTCCATGAGCGATCAATCTCCTTACAGCCGTTTTGAAAGCCTCACAATCTTCGATCGAGTGTCCTGCGGCCCCCATGTGGTACTTACAAGTCAAATTCGGGTTGTACCACGCCGGAAACGGAGGCTCCCAATCTTTCACGGGAAGTCCTGCAATCAAGTGGGCGTCGACCAATCGTTGGAATAGTTCGGTGTTGGTGATGGAGAGTTTAGGAAATGGTGGGAAGTTGTTGGTATGTGTTTGGCGATAGTTTGGGCGATTTTGTTGGTAGCTTGGGCGTGGTTGTGGGTGTGTGTTCGGGATATTGTTTATGGGAAATGATTGTGGGGGGTTTGTGTTTTGGTTCATCGTGTATGGAGTGTTTGGACGCGGTGGGTTATATTGTGGTTGTTGGGGAGTGATGTTGGGTGAAGCTCGGATGAAACTAACTTCAGGGTCCTTCTTTTTCTGTGGGAAGGTCTTTTTAAACTGCCCACTTTCTGATTGCTCTGCCGGGAGTTTTCCAGCTCTTGTCAGCATTTCTATTCTTTCTCCAGCAGCTATTAGGTCTGCAAAGTCTCTATAAGCCGCCCCAGCCATTGCTGCCACATAGGGGGATCCCAAAGTTCCCAAGAAATAGGAACACGTTTCTGATATAGTGAGGGGTGGTTGAACTTGTGCAGCAAGAATCCTCCATCTCTGGGCATACTGTTTGAACGTTTCGTTATTCCTCTTTTGCAGTAACCCAAGTTGCTCACGCGTCGGAGCCATATCCATATTGAACCTATACTGATTCATGATGGCATCAGCGAGATCCTTCCAGCAGTCATCCTTGGAATGGTCCATCTAGATATACCATTCCAGAGCTGGCCCAGTCAAACTCTCATGGAAGAAATTGATGAGGAATCTTTCATTCTTCGACCATACCGACATCTTGGTGCAATAAGTCCTCAGATGTAGGAGGGGGTTAGTGCTTCCATCATACTTTGTGATGTCTGGTACTTTGATGTCCCAGGGGAGGACCATGGCTGCAGTAGGGCAGAGCTCGTCAACACCCAAAGGCCCAAAAGTACCAGTTCCCTGAATTGCCTTAATCTTTTCTTCCATCTTGTCCATCCACTGCTGTTGGGCCTGGTCCCTTTGTATCGACGCATGCCCCTCATTTGACCCATTTCCAGCGTAGAATGCCACTCCACCTCTAGTAGGATGATTTTCAGTATCAGTGTGACCTATAGGTTCATATCCCATCCCGATTGGGATGACGAGCGGCCCGTTGTCTGGAATCTCACCATTGGTAGGGATTTCTCCCATATTTACCGCTGGTGCTGTTACCCTTGTGGACAACAAGGTGATAGTATCCCTTATGGCCTGTAAAGTTTCTTCCATCCTTGCTTGGGTCGTGGCCATTTCTCCCATCCTTTCCTTGACCTGATCTATTTCCTGACTCAAATTCCTTCCAGACATTTCTTCTGCCATTCTTACTCTGGCTCTGGTGAGATATACTCGAGCTTCTGAACAACCTACTGTTTGCTCTACTTGCTAATGCTGCTCTTCTGCGTCTGCTTCTATTTCTGAACTCCCCTTCTTTGAACCAAACTTTGGAAACAGGGTTTCAGCGTGAAACCTTGTTTCTGATTTTTTTTGCGTAATTTTTGTATGAATTCTGTGTGTCCTTTGCTGTCTGAATTAGCCTCCTTTTATAGGCGAAAATTAGGTTGTACGTAATTAATTTCTTATTCTAACCTGATTTTGTTTCTATTTTCAGGTTATCGGGCCTTTTGAGGAGTCTTGGGGAGCAAGTAGAGTAACCATGAAGCCCGGCTCAGCTGCTGGCTGCTGATTTCGCCTCTAGTCTTCCTATTTTCGTTTTTTGATTTTTTTTTTGTATTTTTTGGCTATTAATTTTTTGTATTTTTGGACTTTTGTTGGACTATTTTTGACTATTTTGTAATTATTTTTAATTCTGATTCCTATTTACTATTTTTTTTTTTTAGTTAGTTTTTTTTTGGATTTTTGGGTTAAATGGCTAAAAGCCCACAAAGGCAATACTGAGCCCCATCAACTAGGCCCAACCACTAAAAGACTAAAATGGGTCCAATCGCTAATGGACTAGGAAACACCAACTAGGCCCAATTAATTACTGCACTAAACTAGGCCCCAAACAATACCAGACTAAAATCAGGACCATTCTCAAATGGACTAAAACGAACCCAATTGCTAATGAACTAGAAACCACGAACAAAGCCCAATACTAATCTCAACCCCAACTGGACTTCGCGGCCCAACCAAATGCGGACTATGGACCCAATTAATTGAACGAGTAAAACCAAAGAGTTATACCGGTTTAAAATTGAGTGTTCATAGTTGCCCCTCTGTGCTTACTTTCTTACGAGACAATAAGTAAAACTGTGTTTTATATATTGCCAAAGTAAGAAATAAGTACAGATATGAACCTCAATTTTACCTAGTAGGGGAGGTTTGGTGCCAGGAAAACAAACAAGTGCCAGAGCCAAGTCGGTAGCACGAAATTCGAAAGACAATGCCAGAGCAGAATCGATAGCATGAAAATAAAACAGTGCCAGAGCTGAATCGATAGCACGAAATTTAAAAGACAATGCCCGAGCTGAATCGATAGCATGAAAATAAACAGTGCCAGAGCTGAATCGATAGCACAAAAATAAAACAGTGCCAGAGCTGAATCGATAGCACGAAATTTAAAAGACAATGCCAGAGCTGAATCGATAGCATGAAAATAAAACAGACAATGCCAGAGCTGAATCGATAGCATGAAAATAAAACAGTGCCAGAGCTGAATCGATAGCACGAAATTTAAAAGACAATGCCAGAGCTGAATCGATAGCATGAAAATAAAACAGTGCCAGAGCTGAATCGATAGCACGAAATTTAAAAGACAATGCCAGAGCTGAATCGATAGCATGAAAATAAAACAGTGCCAAAGCTGAATCGATAGCACGAAATTTAAAAGACAATGCTAGAGCTGAATCGATAGCATGAAAATAAATAGTGCCAGAGTTGAATCGATAGCACGAGATTTAAAAGAGAATGCCAGAGCTGAATCGATAGCATGAAAATAAACAGTGCCAGAGCTGAATCGATAGCACGAAATTTAAAAGAGAATGCCAGAGCTGAATCGATAGCATGAAAATAAACAGTGCCAGAGGTGAATCGATAGCACGAAATTTAAGGGAGTCGCCATCTGTCGTGACCGGAGCCCCGACGTGGACGGCTCAAAAATCGTTTATTTAAGGGAGTCGCCACCCAATTTATTTATTAAGGGAAATTGAGAAAAACCTGCCTTTAGATTATTGGTCTACGAAAACTAGGTTGGATTCGGGAGTCGATTATGCAAAGGTAAGGGTGAAAACCTAATTTCACTACACCCCTAGTACATCCGTCCTATGACGGTTACCCTAATTTGATTGTGCAAATAAATTATCTAATTATTATTTGTTTACCCCAAGAATAGATTTAATAGTAGAAGACAATAAGGACTAATTTAGAAAAATTAATTTTTGACTTGACGGGGAAGCCCCGCTCCTACGTATCCTCTGGTGTAATGAGGAACTCAAAAGTCACGTAGTTCTTCCCGAAAATGTTGTTGGTTGGTTGATTTTATTTCTGAAGGGGTTTAAGATCAAAGCTGTACAGCTAATGTCTCTTAAACCGGAATTTGCAAAGGTGTACACCTCAATCAAAAACCATTTTTTCGATTTTTTTTGTGAAAAGAAACTATTTTTTTTTGAGAAAATAAATAAAAAACGAAAAGGGGGGTGAACTAGTAAAATAGGGTGTAATTAATACATGGGGGCTGTACTAGAAATCAGGGGGTGCAGGAAACAGCCCAGTAATAACTTCATATTTACTAAGCCCACGAAATCTGGGCTTTAAAAGGAGGAGGTGCGTGAATTAAAACGTGGGTGCAAGTAGTAAACAGTTTTATAAAATAAAACAAAGTAGGCCCAACAGACTATATATACTAACTTAACACATGAAACCTAATTTTCTTCACCCTTCTTTCTACTAGCGCCGTTTCCAGCATTTCCAAAGGAGAGAGAGGGCTTCTTTTTCGGAAATGGAGAGAGAAAAGAGGAATTTTGCGAAAATGGTGGAGATTGGAGAGAGAGAACGAAGTGATGAGAGAGAGGGGACGAAATGAAAACGAAGTGAAGGCAGGGTTCATCAGAACTGCCAGGTACGTAGAATGGCTGTCTAATATAGTCCCTGTGATCAAAAAGAATGGCCAGGTCATAGTTTGTATTGATTATAGAGATCTGAACTTGGCCACTCCAAAGGACGAGTATGGCATGCTCGTGGCCGATATTCTTGTCGATGTCGCGGCTAATAATGCCTTCCTAACTTTTATGGACGGCTATTCTGGTGATAACCAGATATACGTGGCCAAGGCTGACACCCATAAGACTGCCTTTAGGTGCCCGGCACCTTAGGTATCTATTGTGGATATCTTGTGTTGCAGGTTAAGGTTTGATGATGAAGTAATCTAAGACAAAGTGACAAACGAAATTCCAAGGCACAACCAACTCAAGAAGTAAGTCCGTGTCAAGGGTAGTCGCTAGGAAATCGGGTTGTGTCTTAGGAATGAACTGTAAACCACTTTTGAGGATCGGCTCAAATCACTCAACACACTAGCACTCACAAACCTAACATATGTATTCAATTGATAAAAGCATTTTAAAGAAATAGATTCATGGCTTAGTGTTTTAAAAGAAATTGTTTTTGAAGTAATGAATCGATTCTTGATTTGGTACTTTAAAGCTAGAAATCGATTTCCTTCTTATTTTTAAAGCTAGAAATCGATTTCCTTTTTATTCTTAAAGCTAGAAATTGATTTCCTTCTTATTGTTGCTACAAATCGATTTGTGTCTTAACTGGTTTTAAAAAGGAACTTGTTTTGGAAAGAAAACAATCGATTGATAGCTTGTTGTTTTTAAAGTGTAAAATCGATTTCTCTCTTGTTTCTAGAGTTAGAAATCGATTTCATTATTGCTTTTTAAAGCTATAAATCGATTTCACACTTGAATGTTTTTAAAAGAACTTGTTTTGGAAAGAAAACAATCGATTGATGACTTTGTACATTTGAAGCTAGAAATCGATTTTGCTCTCCTTCTTAGAGAGAAGAAAATCGATTTTGACCTTTCTTTTAAAGAGGAAAATCGATTCCTCACCTATCTTCATGAACTTGTTTTTATAAAGCTAACAATTGATCAGTTACTTATTCCTCACTTATTCCTTAAAGCACAAAATCGATTCCTCACTTATTTCTTCAAACAAGAAATCGATTTGGTTCCTATTAATTTAGAAGCACTAAATCGATTTCTATTTTATGTTTTTCAAGCCACTAATTAATTTGTCACTTATCACATTAGTGTTAAGAATTGTTTCAACAGTCATATTTTTACAAACTCTATAAATAGGACTTAGGGTTTCACGATTAAATCACAACCTACAATTCTCAAAAGTAGAACGCGAACTCTATTCACCGTCACACTCACTCTTCACGTTCTTCATCACTTTGAGCTGATCTCTTTCAAGGGTTAGGTTGGGAATCTTAAAGTTGTTGTATTCACCTTCTTAGAGGTATTTGTTATTTCATTGTAATTTCTTTTAATACTGTTATTGGCTTATACTAGAGAGTGGGGTAACTCTCTAGGGTTTTGATTGTAACAAGGGTGGGGTATCTCTTGTTGTAATTGTTGTTAAGGGCTCTTGCACAAGGTGGGGTATCCTAGGTGAAGAGCGCCTGAGTCTGTAAGGGTTTTAAAGCACCCGATTGAAAGCTTTGATTTGAGAGTGCAAAATCTCACAAAGGGTTGTGAGGACTGGACGTAGGTCACTGGGAGGTGACCGAACCAGTATAAATCTCGTGTGTTCTTTATCGTTTTACGTTCTAATTCGTTCATGTCATAGGTTGTTTGTGGGGTGACTTTTGAGGGTTCTTAGCACATGTTAGGCTCAATGTACATTATTCTTAGCCGAGTAGCAACTTTCTTATCATGGTTAGCTGTAAGCTAGTGATCGTGGCCAATAGAGACCAATGTATATAAGTACATAGTTTGTAAATATGTTTGACACATGAAAACCAATCAAACTCTTCTTTTCAAGCATTTGACTTCTCTTTTTCTATTATGCATCGCCATAGAATAGTCCTAGTTTAATCAAACCTTCTCCCAAGGCTAATCCTAACACTCTTTGGAGTAGTTAATTAGGGAATCCAATGCCGAGGAATATATCCTCCCTCTCATAGATATTCGTCAATAATAATGGTTAGTAATAATTAACAAGAATTTATATTAATAATAATTCTTATATTATTGAATATGTCAATCCAAAATAGGTTAATTAAATAATTAATCTATCATTCATCTACTTGGATGACAATAGTCAATTACTAAAGAATAAGAATTTTAAGACTAGAAGTTATGGTCAAAGCAGTTGCCATTCAAAAACAAAGCAAGTTTCAACACTGCAGAAATTATATCCGACGGGGAAGACACAAATCATACATGTCAAAGACTTACACTTTAAGAAAAATGATGAATTTACATATTAAGAGAGTTATGTTGTTAAAATTGGCCCAAGCATCTAAGATGCTATAATGAACCCCCATTAACTCAAAACACTAAAAGACTTAATCACAAAATGAGATACAATACTCATACATATAAGTCTATGGTTAGTGGTTTTGCCATTGAGTTCTAATACTATAAAAGGTCTTAGAATACCCATATTGGTCAAAGAATAGTAATTACATATAGGCATAGCCTATTAATACAAGTAATTAAGTTTAGTTAAAATCAATAATTGCTCTACAATACTTGACATTCAATTAATCCAAGTTTTAGTTACTGAGTGTTGTCGTCAAACTCTTAGGTCCTCGCCGTGGGATCGACCAGAGGTTTGGACAGTCTTTGATTCCTCTTTTCATCAAGCAATTGCGTCGAGGAGGGAACTTTGCTCCTCAACTATGGGTATCCTGAGTCCTCTAGAAAGGGTCAGGTTGGGTGAATGGGACGCGAGGGTTGGATTATTCTATTGACCTAATGCATAAAGTAAAGATAAAGTGCAGTAAAGAAGATAAACTGAAATAAAATGTAGAGTTTTAATTGATTGATGTGTGTCCTTTTTACATTTACTCTGTGCTATATATATACATAGGCCCTCGTCAGCCACTATCCGAGCCAACACTTGCCTACCATTGGATCAATCAAAGATCAACGCCTATCATCGCTCTTGAGCCCTAAAGAAATGGAGCATTTACCCACGATCCCACTAGCACGGTTAGTGGAGTAAATTCCTCTCGCTCCGATTTTCACGGCCTCGCTCCTTTGCTTGATCTTCAACTGCTCCCACGTTTTATCTTCGTGGCTTCTCTATCTCGCCTTCCATGCAAGCCCGCCTTACCTTGACCACTTGGTCACTCGGTTCTGGGACAGTAATTTAGGCAACCGGGTTGCCCTGACCGTGGCACTCTATAGGCCGAGGCTTTACTCTCCCTCGGCCTAGCTTGTGGACCCTCGAGCTTACCCCTTCCTCGGGGAGTTTGTCGTGTAGCGTGCCCCGAGAGCCTCTCTTGAGTTCACTTCTATCAGCAATTACTTCTTGGGTTTTTAGGTGTTAACAATTGCCTCCCCTTTTTGTGTTGTCGTATGGTCGCGAGGACGTGACTGATGGTACAAAAACCCCTTGATATCACTTGATATGACGGTTGGAAGGGACATAACTGCCGCTATGTGACACTTGGCGGTTCGCTTCACGCGAAACGATAGGGCGGTGCAATTGTTCCGAATGTCACGCGAGCGTCTCCCCCACGTGTCATCTTGGATGTCACTCCATTTGGCCTTAACGACTATTTTTCCCATCAAATCAACCTCCACTATCCCATAACCACCTCACCGCATTTAAACCGCCCCATTACCCAAAATTGTTACCGTTACCTCTCATTTCATCTCGCAAACAGCAACCAATTCTCTCAAAAATTCCCAAAACTCTTTCTCTCTCAAAAACTTCATCTTCAACCTCTCGCAAATTTCCCCAAATTCTCTGCAATTTTAATCCAACAATGGCACGCAAACAATCAGCAACTAAAGCATCTGGAAAAACTGCACCCAGTGTAGGTGCATCAAGCAAACAGTTATCAACGAAGAATTCAACTACTCCTGCAGTTGTGCCCAAGGAAAACGCTCACTTCTGGAAGAAGTTGTCACTTTCTTTCCTTCCTTCGAACTTTGTTGAGTACATCAAACTCTAAAATCAAAATAAAATTATCTAGTGAACATGAGAGATGGAGGATTATGAGATGATTTCAAATGAAGAAGAGGGGATGTATTTATAGGCTCCATGGAGTGAGATTGCCTTGGTCACCAAGCTGATTTCTAGGGCTTCTTCTTCCACTTGTCTTCAAAAAGTTTGATTAGAAGTCCCACCAACTATGAAGAGGGGTCCAATGGTGTGAGGACAAGTGTACTTGAAAAGTTCCCACTTGTTCTCTAGAGAGCATGAACTTGGCGCCGCATCCATCCACTTGTGCAACTTGACATGCTGACATCATCATTAGAGGGCAGGGGCATTCTGTGTTGTGACCATTGCTGGTGCAATGATTGCAGGTGCAATGCTTCTGTCTTCTGCTGGAATCTCTATTGCTGGGGCAATCACTTCTAAACTTATTGCAGGTGCAATGGTTGCTGGCTCTATTGCTGGGGCAATGATTGCTGCAGCAATTGAAGAAACACATAAAAATACCATAAATCATGTAAATTAATGATGATGAGCTCCATATTTAAATATGCTGGTTTTCTCTTGTTTTTCTTTATTTGACACCTCAATATTACTGAGTTTCTCAAAATAATGTAGGTTTGAAAGCATAAATAAGTCTATGTAAAATAGAGTTATCACCTTCCCAACACACAAAACTGAGACAGTCTTTCAAATTTAGCAGCATATTCACCAACTGTCATTTCACCCTGCTCGAGATTCACAAACTCAACTTGCTTACTCAATTTCTTCACCAGAGGGAAATATTGTCCAATGAACAACTCCTTGAAGTCAACCCAAGTGAGAGGAGTTCCTTGAATTTTCATCATCTCACGTGCATTGCTTCACCATGTGTGAGCATCCTCATCAAGGGCATTAGCTGCACAAATCACCTTCTCTTCTTCATCACACTACAATGTTCGGAAGATTCTCTCCATGGCATCGATCCAGTAATGAGAATTCATTGGATCTGATCCACCCTTGAAGATCGGGGGATTCATCTTCTAAAAACATAAGTATGTCCGAATAAGATCTTCCTGGGGTTGTTGAGCATGGGGCTGTGGCTGAGTCATTTGCTGTTGTTGCATGTGCATCATATCCTGCATCATTTTCTACTGCGTCTCTATTATGTTTTGCATCGACTCGTAATGTGCATCAACAGGCGCATTCCCCTACATCTTCCTGCCATGATTTTGCGAAATATGCACAAAGTATTAAGTTAATCAAGCTTAATGTCTAATAGCATACTAAGAAGAATCATAACTAAAAGAAGTAAAAGACTCATAATAACTAGGTCCGACTAGGCCGAACCGCTCTGATACCAAAATGTAACACCCTAGTATCTCTAACGAATAGAAATACAAAGATATAAACTTTAGCATACATCAGAGAATTATTTCCTGTTTCAGATATTGAATAATAGTAAAACTCTTGAAGAAACCATATCAAAGAGTCACACACATCTCAAGTACTTCAAAATATAACAACATCTCAATTACATAAACTTGACATCGCCTAATGTTCAATATCCAAAAACATAGAAAAAGCGGAAACGATTTTACAACTTTACATAAGTTCAAGTCATAAAACTGAGGTACAAAGACAACAAGGGAAACAAAGTAACATAAACAAAGGAACTAATTTTTCATCTTCTTCTCGAGCACATCACGTACTCGAGCCTCTTCGCCTTTCTTTTTCACTGTTTCTCTATAAAAACAACAACATATAAACAGTGAGATACATATCTCAGTGAGTTCTACCGAGACCCCAAACTACACACGCGGTTCAATTATGAAACCTTTTACATTCGTAGTTTAATTTATAAACTACATGTCGTTTGCCTTAGCACAACACCGACCGCGGCTTTGCTAATCCCGATGAACCCCAATCCACTAGTCCATACCATAGTGCTTGACTTAGGGGCTAGGTTAAGGGCTCATGACCTTCCCCGCCTAGTATGCTACCTCTTTGGGTCGTCACCCATATAAGTCTATAATGACATATCCTCTTTATACAAATAAGCCTCAATCTTATCTTTGATGAACTGTTTGTTAATCACATTCTCATGTCTTAGAGTTATTCGAACACACAGTTCTTTGAATTATAATGTTACCATTAACACTCTCGTTTAACTAACCATAAGGTTATATTAAATGTTCATAACCCAATACAAATTATCAAGAACATCTCAATCATACTTAAAAATATTAGTATAATTGGTCTAATATCATGGGGAATGATTGGGGAAGATATTAGAGAAGGATTGGAATCGAATGGAGTCACGAAAGTACGTTTTCACTTCCAGGGACGGAATCTTTTGCACGGTCCTTGCCTTAGGGACGCACAGGCCGTGCGTGTCTCATAATTTCGTGCAGGTGACCTAGCATATGGCGCACGGTCCGAGCAATAGGGGCACACAGTCCGTGTGCCTGCACCAGATTTTGAAACTCGTATCGTTTCTTCATTTTCGCGATTCCGATCGTCTCCAATTCGTACCTAATCAGTTGTCAACCTTGAAACAGATATTTATACTCAACCACCAGTCCAATCAACATAATTAAACCACAACACATCAACCAATTTATTTGTTTCGAGAAACACATAATATGTAGTTTTCAAATAACGATTTTTCAACGCCAAAATTTTAGAAACGAGTAAAAGTAAAGCAAACCAGTGACATTTGTAACCAAATTCAGAAACACATAAATTCCTAAACGTGAGTAAAACTCACCAATCGTGATGAAAATCACAAACCACCGAGAATCCACGAATTGCACAAAACAATGTAACCACTCGAACTATTCCCGAAACGCTCCCACGAATCGTGAAATCCCTCCAACTTCGAACTCCAAAGCCTCTAGTTACTGAACCTCCCTCAAATGTGCTTCAATTCGCAATGTAACTTCTGAAATAGGCTAGAATCTACTCACAAGATTCCCTCTATAACATGCAAGGCAAGAAATTTATGTTTTGTCCAAAGTTGAGCTTCAAACTCGAAAATGGTAGAAGGTGAAAGAGGAAGATTGAGCTAACGAAATTGGTATCATTGGAAAGAGCACGAAAATGGAGAAGAATCGATTAGGAAACACTTACATGCATTGGAGAAATGAAGAACTCTCCTCTCTTCTTCGTCCTCCGTCTTCTCGCGTCTCTCTCTTCTCTCTCCACCACTAGTGGAAAAAAGGGATTTAAAGTCGGATATTTCGGCCTTTTAAAGTCGGATGCGAATCCGACCTATATACGAGGGACTTAGAAAGTTGTGAGTTTTAAAGTCGGATATGCATCCGACTTAAAATGACCGTTTTTAAGTCGGATAATTAGAATTTGATTTTAATTACCACCATCTGGCCTCGTTGGAGAACTTTTAACGTTGGATAACTGGAATATCCGACTTGAAAATCGTTATTTAATGTCGGATTATATGAATATCCGACTTTAATAGTGTGTATTTTTTTTTTCACTCTGCAAAAACAAAACTGCACATTTCGAAACATTTTTAACTGCACATTTCAAAACATAGGTACTACAATTTCAGCTAGCCAAGAGGAACACGTACCCATACGGTTAATTGAAGTAATACACTTAAATATATAGAGTTAAACTCTTACATTTCATACCAAAATGTACGTTAATGTATTACACTTTAATCGATTCAAAAAAACGCGTACACAAATTCATGATATTCAAATAATATTCCAAAATGCATGTTAATGTACTACACTTTCACTTAAACTTTTTTCTTCTTTCCTCCTTTCCAATTGGCTTACGCTCCTCATACAACCTTAGAAAGAACTCCGCCCAAACTTGTCTAATGTGCTTCAATTCTTCAGATGTGAATGGACCACTTATATTGAATACCTAAAAGAATAAAAGGTAAATAAAAACCATGATATAATATCTACTAAACAATAATTATCTAGTAATCATCTTAAAAGTTGAAAAATTCAGTTACCTTTTTCCAATTGTTAGTGATAGTTGCGGAGACAATAGTCATCATATTTATCATTACATAATAGCCACAAGAATTGCCATCATTTTGTTTGGCTACCTATAAGTGAACATCAAACATCAAAACCAAAATTGAATACAATTCAGTGAACTAAAATGAAGGTATTGTACGATATTTGAGTCACAAGGTCATTCTATCCATATTTGAGTCAAAAGAGAGCAATTAGGAATTCTCACCCACATCCATGAAATCATGCAGAATTGGCAATTGGTTCCTCTTGCAATTTAACAGTCTATAACTCATAATCAGAGGAATTGAATACAATTAGGAATTGTAAAAAATAAATACTTACTTTAGGTATCACCCATTGAGGCTTTGGTTTCCTAAGACCTTTCATCCTGTTGTATCCAATCATAGCTCTGTGATACCATTATAAATAGTAAGCTATAAGTCTAAAGTATTTTAAATCACAGAATTATCACCATTAATAAAAGACAACATACTTGTGTCAAAAAAAAAAAGACAACATACTTCTCAACTATTTCAACCAAGTCCTTGTGTGGAGGATTGTGAAGCGAACACATCCAAACAACTGTATTAACAGTAGGGCAAATGACAAACAATTGCCAATGTTTACTGCAGAATTAAAGAACAATAATTAAATCATAATCAGACACAGAATTGATACACTATACATTTAGACAATTGATACTTTACCCGATCTAATATGGCGCCAAAAAGCATGTTTTGTTCTGGTCAATTAGCTTATTTTGGATGTATGTTTGGATGGTCTCTACTTTGTGGCCATCACTATAAACTTTGTATGGATCTAAAAATCCATACACATCACTAATCTCCCTTGCTATACATTCACGATGCAAATACCTAAAATATTGAAAACAAATTGTTCAATAATTATAACTAGAATATATTGAGGAATAAGTTTTACAAATAACTAATATGTACTTACGTGCACCATATTCCCAAATTGCTCATCTCAAGATCCTGCCCTTTAACCATATTTACAATTTCCTTGCATCCAATGTAGAAATGTTCTTGGGGCTCATGGTCCAAGTCGAACTTGATCTGTCCTGCCATGTCATAAGATGCAATATACAACTCCCTCAGCCAGTCATTCTTGAGTGGCGCCTCCACATGGGATGGTGAACAACTAGCTTTGGAACCAATTGTATTCTTCAAAGAAATATGATCATTGGGAGGGGCAGCAAACGATCCCAACTCCTCCCTCAACTCTTGCTTCATGGCAGTCAATTTCTCACTATTTGAGGTGGAGCTAGTATGTGAAGTACGTCCAAAGTATGTTGCTAGACCCACCCCTCTACCAGCTCCTTTCACACGACCAAAATGATCAGGTTTTCCAATGGCTACCGCCAAGATATCTTGACGTCCTTGTGGAAGAAAACTTCCCTGTGTAGCCTGATCAGCTAGCTCATCCTATAACAAAACCATGTGCACTTTAGGCAATATTCTAAAATGTATTTCGTAAGGCGTTTTTGTTTGAATAGAAGTTTTTAATTACAATTTTCGAAGCAACAGAAGCAGACTGATCTGTTGTAAAAGATCCTATTTTCCTTTGATGGGCCAACTTAAATAACTCATGACGTGGAGGAGATGGAGCCTCTATTACTTAGTCTGGATCACCCAACTCCTCACGCCTTGCTTCCGCATAGTTGTTCTTCCACTTCTCCTTAATCAAATGATAGCCACCACGAGAGGCTGTGTGGTAGAAGTTATTTTTGGATTGAATTTCTTTGGCCCTTTCTCTTTTACTCTGTCACAAATAAAAAACCAATTGGCATTCTTGTTAAAAACATCTTAACAAACTATGCTTAAATACATAATAATAGCTTTGATGTACCTGTACGTAACTAATGTTAATTAAACAAAGACAATGAAGGGAAATAATTGCAAACTAGAGAGTCTCCAACTTGTAAATAGTAGTAATCCCAGGTTACCTGAAACTTTTCTTGCATGCGACTCTCTACAAACAACGGCCAGGTTTCAATTGATATGCAAGGGTATTTCTCAGATGGAGTTGTGTTGCCCTGTGTGTCTCCAGGGCCAAAGACATAAACCCTAGTGAGTGATGCCTTAAATTGCGTCCAACGTTCACCGGCATACGATATCCAATAGTTCTTCAACTTCTCGTCATTAGGAATGTCAAATGTTTGCTTACGTACATAAAAAAGGCACTATTAGTAATTAATAACCTTCAAAGTAATGTATATATTAAGGCGATATATATATATACATACATATATATGGTGATAAAATTTAATACCAAGATATCCTGCCAGATTAACCTCTTGACTTCGCCATCCACCTTTTCCCAAGTTTCTGCTAATATACTAGCCTTGTTTCGTGCTAGCATAGCCACAAAACTCTTAAATTTGGTAGCGAATTCACCAACAGGCTGTTTGGTTACTCGATCAAATTCAAGCGGGAACCTATAACCTGTCGGCCGTCTAGACGTAAACTCATGTAATGTCGTGGCACGTCTAGTCCTCTTCTTTGTTGGGGGACGGGTAGATGAATCAGCCATGATTCCTGTATAAACAAAAATGACAAATATTTATAAAAAATGAATAAACACTTATAAACAATAGATAAAAAAACTTGTAAAAATCGTCAATAGATGAAAAGAATATTAAGAATGGATAAATGACAAACACTTATTAAAATGAATAAATAACTTACATGTGCCTAGAATTTATTTCAAGGGGTCAAATTAAAACATCTTCCCATATCCCTTCATTATGATCATCACGAGTCGCATGTACACCATCCACATCATTGTCCTCAACGAATTTAGGCATTTGTGTAGTGAAAGTAGCAGTCTCAGAAATTTCAAGGGATAAATCTCCATCTTCATCATTACTATTTATGATTCTTCCTTGTAGGACTATTGACCATTTTTTGTTAGAAGGATCATTGACAAAAAAAAACTTGTTTTGCTTGGTCGGCCATGATGAAAGGCTCATCCTTGTGACCTACCTTGTCAAGGTCCACCAATGTAAATCCTAACTCATCGGTTTGTACACCACTGTTACTGTTAACCCACTTACATTTAAAAATAGGCACTTTAAATTTACTGTAATCGAGCTCCCAAATCTCTTCAATAACCCCAAAGTAAGCAATTGACGCCAGGATAGGGTTTTTATCTTTTGAACTAGAGAAATGCATTGAAGAAGCCATGACCATAACCCCACTATTTTGCCCAATGCTCTTTTCATCTTGTGACTCTGTACAAAATGAAAAGTTATTTATATCGTACCCAGACCAACACAAGACATTAAATCTAGGTTCATATGCTAGCCACTTTAATGCATCAGAAGAACTATTATCCTTCATAATATTCTCTTTAAACCAATTTTGGAATGTTTTGTTGTGCTCTTTCAATAGTGCTATTTCATTCATGTGAGGGTTTTGGGCCTTGACAATGTTTTTATGAGTAGATAAATAAGGTAATACCTCATTAGTGTTAATCAATACGTACATATGTGCTTGTAACACCTCTGCTCGATCCATAATCTTGGACCTTGAGCCTCGTGTACCCTGACCTTGACACCTCCCTATATGACGAGACTTGGGAAGCCCTACAGGTTTTGGTTCTGCCAAATAATCTGAACAAAACTCAATAGCTTCTTCTGTGACATACCTTTCAACAATAGATGCCTCAGGACGATATTGATTCTTCACATAACCTTTCAAAATCTTCATGTATCGTTCAACTGGGTACATCCACCTTAAATAAATAGGGCCACACATTCTAATCTCTCTCACTAGGTGAACAATTAAATGAACCATAATGTCAAAAAATGAGGGGGGAAAATACATCTCCAATTGACACAAGATAATAGCAGCCTCATTTTCCAACTCGTCCAACTTTTGAGGGTCAATGACTTTGACACATATAGCATTAAATAATAAGCACAACCTAGTTATGGCATGTCGAACACATTTTGGCAAGATGCCACGAATAGCCACTGGTAGTAGTTGTTGCATCAACACGTGACAATCATGAGACTTTAAGCCAACTAGTTTGAGGTCTTTCATTGATACAAGCCTCTTAAAATTTGAAGAGTAACCTTGGGGAACTTTGATTCCTTGTAGACACTCGCACAAGCTTATTTTCTCTTTTTTTGACAATGTATAACATGCTGGGGGCAAATATGTACGTTTACCTTTTGGCTCTGGATGTAATTGCTCTCTAATGCCCATTTCACGCAAATCTAAACGAGAATTTATACCATCCTTTGTTTGGCCTTTAATGTTGAGAAGCGTCCCGATAACACTATCACAAACGTTTTTCTCGACATGCATGAAATCAAGGCAGTGCCTCACATAAAGACAAGACCAATACGGAAGATCAAAGAACACTGACCTCTTCTTCCACTTGCTTTTTTCATTGAGCTGCTTCTGCTTTTTGCCAAATACAACTTTGATGTCCTTAACCACTTGGTAAACTTCTTCTCCACTCAAGACATTTCGAGCAGATTCATTCTCTTGGCACCCATTAAAAGCTTTTTTGAACCTACGATACGAGTGATTACGTTTGAGAAATCTCTGGTGCCCAAGGTATACAGTCTTCTTACCATGTTCAGCTGATGGTTGTCATACCCTAATTTTGTCCGCCTAGGTCAAAACCCTAATTTTCCGCAAAAAAATAAATAAATTGAGAAGTGTGGTTTTATTTTGAAGAGTGAAGAGCATTGTGCTTGCATTTTTGGGTTTTAAAAGTCATTCTAGGGCTTTTAAATTCATTGTTGGAGTGGAAATGCATTTGTTGTTAAAAAACAAGGTTTTTAGGGCAAAAGGGTATTTTGGTCATTGTCAAAAATAAGATAATTTCTCATCAGGAATCAT
This sequence comes from Astragalus glycyphyllos, assembly GCA_963573325.1. Lineage (NCBI taxonomy): Eukaryota > Viridiplantae > Streptophyta > Magnoliopsida > Fabales > Fabaceae > Astragalus > Astragalus glycyphyllos. The sequence continues at coordinate 28,116,363 of OY754309.1, read as the reverse complement.
TATGCAATTTTAGAGAAATTTATTTGAAGCAAGACACCCTTGGTCATATATTTTTTGCGCATACATGCACGCATTGGCATAAAAATTCAAATTCAAAAAAGGCATCAAAAAGGAATATTCTACAAAAATTTCAAGATGAGGTTTTTATGATATTTTTGGTCATGGTGATCTCATAAAATGGCATATTCCTAAGATTCCTAGTATGTGGCCTAAATTGGGTGTATTTTTGTACAATTATCCTAAGAAGAATAATCAAAAATGAAGGGATAATAGAATGGTCATATGATAGTACAATAGTACAAGATGACAACTTGCAAAACTTGGTCACCAAGGACCCCTCCCAATGTTTATGCGCCACCCCCTCTCTATTCTCTCATTTTGTGTTTTCTCAATGTCCTCAATCCATGTGAGCCTCAATCCTAGCCTTTGATTCAAAATTAAAATCAAATCCTAGAGCACAACTAGTACATATTGACCTAAATACCCTCAAACCTAGATGCATTCTATAAATACCCTATTAACCTCACCTCTCACAACTTTTGGCCTCATTTTCACTCACACAACCCTAGCACACAAACCTCTCCTCTCCTCTCCTCCTTTGGCCGAAATCACAACCACCTTCTTCCTCCATCAATTCTTCACTTCTCCTTCACCAAATCACCATTTTCTCACCTCATTTCCATTCCTACTTCATATATCTTCCTTCTCTCCTAATTTAATTCAAGCTTGCATCATCAAAGGGCATTTTTAAGCAAGCATTTCGTGGGTTTCATTGAAGTTTGGTGAAGATTCAAGTTGATTTGTGGTCTTGTTCTTCATATTAGTCATTCCTTAGCTTGGATTTGAGGTAAACTTCTTAAAACCTAGCATCATCTTCAACTTTTTTGCATCAAAATGTAGATATCATGTTTCTAATTTTGCATCCTACCATATTCATGCATTTTAGTGTTGTTATATTGTTGATTTGTTGATTGTTGTTGGTGAGAGGTGTCTCAAGCATTTTGACAAGCACTTAGGGAGGCTTGGGTGCTTGAGATGCTTCTCACCCTTGAATAAATTGTGATTTATGTTGTTTTCACTATGATCTTGCATTTTTGTTGAATAAAATGATGTGATGCTTCGCAAATCATGATTAGAATTAGGGTTTGTTAATTTTCTTGTGAAATGGGTTTGCAATTGTGATCAAAAACGTTTTCTCAAGTTATTTTGATGTTTTGATTGCAAAATATTGTTGCTAATTGATTGTATCTTGCTTGCAAATTGTTATATGTTGATGATTGGCAAGAGGACTCACACTTGTGTCTTTGTGCACTTCACTTTAAGTGTTGAGGATTGCCTAAGATGATTCAACACAACCTTGTGCTTTGATTGAAAACTTTGGTTTGCTTGTTAGTAACTTGTTTGCAAAGTTATTCTATGTTGAGGATTGGCAAGAGGACTCTCACTTGTGCCTAGTGCACTTCACTTAAAGTGATGAGGATTGCCTAAGATGATTCAATTTTCTTTGTGCAATTCTTGCTTGAAAATGCAAATGCTAGTTTTCTAACTTGATTAATCAATTTTGGTTACAAAAATGACTTGTTAATGCCCTCTTTTGGTCACTTTTGGTTATGCAAATGCGATGTTCGTTCTAGGTGAATAATTTGTTTTGTGTTGATGATTTGGTAAAAGGACTAGACACTTATGCACTTGTGCATTGTCTCAAGCGTCAAGGATTACCAAAAGGGATTCAACCTTGTGTTTTTATCTTGTGTTGATGCCTAATTGAATTAAACTTTTGCATTATCTATTTGTGTGCCTATTCTTGTAACCTATTTGGTTAATGTTGATCTTACATATGCATGCCATTAGATGTTGATGACTAAGTGTCATTCTTGTGCTCAAATGTCGTAATTGGTAATGTTTATGCTTATGCTTACATTGTTGATTGCTTTGCTTGCAATTTGTTAAATGTTGCACTTTGGTTCTTGACTTGGAAATTGATTGAATGTTCTACTTTCTTTTCCTTTTGGATGCCACGCCATCCCAACAAACCTTTTGTGACCAATGTCACCCTCAAACTCCCTTCTCCTTTCTTCAAATCAATCATTTTCTAAAGCTTTTTCCAAACTCAATCTTTTCTCAAATTGTTTTCATAAGACAATCAAATTCTTTCTAAGATCAACAATAAACCTTTTTGAAAACTCATAAGGAGGCAAGTCGGACGTACGGTCGGTGTTGTCTAGCGTCCTAAGATCGGAGCTGTACAGCTCAAACATCTTGGGATACTTATGAGAATTAAAACAAGTAATTAACAACTTGAACCCTATTTCAAAAATGAGCAAGGAATCGAGTCAGATGTACATCCGGTATCGGTTAGCGTCTTAGGGTTAGCGAGCAGTACAGTTCGTGCGAGCCTAAGATACTTGCTAAATAAAAGCAACCAACCTCACAACAAATCTTTATCTTCCTTAATCAAAAAAACATTTTCAATAAGTAGGGGCCACGTCGTCTGTACAGGCGGGGTTGTCTTTGTTCTAGGTCTAGTGGACTGTACAGTCTAGGACCGAAAACCCCTACAATAAAAAACACCAACACAAAGTTTCTCAACCAGGAGAACTACGTAAGCTTTGAATTCTCCATCGCACCGGGAGATACGTAGGAGCGGGTCACATCCCGTCAAGCACACTTTTAAAAAATAATAAAAAGATTCTTCTTTTCTCCCGTTTTCAAAAACATTTTCTCAAATAAAAAAGAAGTAGAACGAATAGTTTCAAATCAACTCTGTCAAAATCGCACATCAAGTTAAAGGTTCCCTTTCGGTAGAAAGGAGGTGTGGGGTGCTAATACCTTCCCCACACCTAACCGACCCCCGAACCTACATCTCTAGTTCTTAAAGGACCACCCGCCTTAAAAAAAAAAGGACCCTTTTTCAATGTTTTGGTCCCTAAATAAAAAATGTTGATGGCGGCTTCACAAATTTTCACGTTGTACGATGAAAGGTCCAATCCGGATTTTTCGGGGTGCAACAATGGTAGCACGTGTTTTCTGCACAAATAGGACAAGCTTTATGTCCCTTAACACTATATCCAGACAAGTTCCCGTATGCTGGAAAGTCATTGATCGTGCAAAATAACATTGCCCGCAGCTTGAAAGTTTCATTGGAATACCCGTCAAACACATCCACGCCCTCATCACACATTTTTCTCAAGTCTTCAACCAATGGACTAAAGGTAAACATCTATGTCATTTCCTGGCTGTTTTGGGCCAGAAATCATCATGGATAACATAACATACTTACGCTTCATGCACAACCAAGGAGATAGGTTGTAAATTATAAGGAGAACGGGCCAGGAGCTATGATTCGTACTTAAATTACCATATGGGTTCATCCCATCCGAAGCAAGTGCGAGCCTAAGATTTCTTGGTTCAGCACCAAAATCCGGAAACAAACTATCAACCTTCTTCCATTGTAGAGAATCAGCTGGATGACGAAGCTGTCCGTCACGTTTCCTCTCATCTGCATGCCATCTAATGTTCTTTGCGTCCTTTTCATTAACAAACAAGCGTTTGAACCTGGGGATTATTGGAAGATACCATAACACCTTCGCTGGAGAACCCTTTGCGTCGTCATCATCACAACTAGATTGGCCAAACTTTACTTTGTAGCGCGACCTATTACACACAGGGCACTTACTCAGATTCTGAAAATCATTTCGATACAATATGCAATCATTGGGACATGCATGTATTTTTCTATACTCCACACCCATCGGACACAAAATCTTCTTCGCTTCATACGTACGACACGGTAATGTGTTGCTTTCTGGAAGCATTGCTTTCAACAATTTAAGTAACTCAGTGAAACTCTTATCAGTCCACCCATTTATTGCCTTTAGATTGAACAACTTTATCACCGCAGACAATCGCGTGTGTTGTGTACATCCCAAATACAAAGGCTTTTCTTTATCTTTGCACAAAGTATCATAGGCATGTGCTTGCTTAAAAGATTCCGGACCAATATCACGTATCATGTCTTCCATTCGGTCATCCATATTTGCATCTACGAAATTCTTTCTTTCCGACACAATTGGGATATCTAACTTCTCACCATGCCATGTCCACGTTGTATAACCACGACAAATCTCATCAACAAGAAGATGATCTTTCATTGTTTCAATGGGTTGTGGTGTTAGGTTCACACAATTAACACAAGGACAAACTAAAATTCCACCACTAAGTTCAATATTTGTTTGAGCAAACTTTAAAAACTCTTCCACCCCATTCGCATACTCATCACTCAACTTATTACTTTGCATCCAACTACGATCCATAGCTACATTAAAAAAATAGTAAAAAGAATCTACTTTATACACAGCTTATAGAGAGAAAGAGTTTCACATTTAAAAAAAGAAAGGATTCCAATTGGATTGCAACAAACAAACAAAGCATATTATTTTCGAATTTAACAAACAAATAGAAAGAGTTGCACTAAGCAAACTAGGCAAAGGGTTTCAGCACAAAACAATGATAGATACCTGAAACGGTTTCAGCACAATAGGGTGATGGTGACACAGGGAAAGGGTGAGGCCGATGGAAGCAACAAGATATGACAGCCTGGCCGAAAGAACAACAAAAAAAGACAAAATTAATATTAATGGCAAACAATGTCAAAGAAACTGCACTAACTTTGGAAATTTTGCTTACAAGTTTAGTGCTTAATTATTGTTTTTAAAAACCAACTCAGCAGCCTATAACAAGTTAATCAGGATTTCTATATTAAACACATATGATATAACAACAAAGTAATCAAGGTAAAAGAAAGTTGTTTCATAATCAACGTGGTGTTTTTGTAACTACCCAATTCACAAGATTGCCTTGTTATTCAGAGTGAGGCAATTTCAAGTTGTTATACAACAGAAGAGAACTATGTATGACTCATGGCTGATGCTTTAAGTGTCATTGATTATGAACGACTTGAATAAAAAAACTTTAAAGGACGGGTCCAGAATTTTAAATAAACTTAAAGAACTCCAAGCGCAATTTTGCCTTTATATTATGTATAGGATAGCTTACAGGTCCATTCAATGCCTAAATTGGAGCACTACTTAGTTGGACAGTGAATATACATTCAACTTCAAGATGGAGGATATATAGCACAATAACTTCTTGCAGTAAATTTTATGAGAATATAAAACAAATTTAGAAGGTCCATTACCTGCTGACTAATGAGTATCAAGCTCAACATCGACCTGCTTAGACTCCATTGATTGCCACAGTCTTCAAATAATATGATCTCGAATAGGGTCTTCAAAATCTAGCCATGCAAAAGAAAGACACTGAAGTCACAACCTCATAAAAATTGTGGAGGCATTTTCGAATACGCTAAGCACACAAACTTTTAAATCAGTTATATAACTTCTATTCTATGACTTGAAGGTTTACACTGAATTAAGGTATAAATTGGAGTACAAAGAAGATATGTTAAGATTATCTACAACAGATTTTTTCCAGAGTACAAACAATTAACTTTGTAAAAGCTATTTGAAGAAAATTATGAATGAATGTATAACAATGAACTAATTAACAATGAACATGAATCATTCTGGTAGTATAAACTCATACCCATTTCAACGAAACAGGGACAAAAACGCAGGTGCCTCAACATTTAAGTGTCAAATCAAATAAACAAGAAAGATTGCAACTGAACATGATTCTTGCAAAATTAGAAACGTAAAACTATCAATTCTTAAAACCCTAACAAATTTCACAAAACAATAAGCCATATAACAAAACCCTAAGAATGTCAAACATAGAAACAGGTCTCATCTTAATGAAGATTATCAACTCATAAAATGAAATCGAATACGAGTTTTTGTTTTCAAAAAAATCAGGAGAAAGGCAACGAACGAAGTTGACGGTGAGAAAAAGAGAGACAATGACGGCGAGACAGTGACGGTGGAGAAGAGAGAGCGATGTAGGAAGACGGCAGTTGACAGAGGTGAAACGACGGCGGAGAAGAGAGACCTTTGGTGGAGAGAGCAATGGAACGACGGCGGAGAAGAGAGAGCTTCTCAGCGTGAGACTTTTTTTTTTTTGATGAGACTCAGCGTGAGACTTTCTGGCTTCTCAGAGTTTTCTAGACTTTTAGTGTAAGATTTTTTTTTTTTTTGAGATTAGTAGTGTTTGTTTTTGGGCAAGGGAAGGCAAGTAAAAAAAAAAGCTAGGAATAATAATGCCCGCGTGAGACTTTGTGTTCTGTTTCCAAAAAGTAGAATACGCATTTAAAGTCGGATCTACGATTTATCCGACTTAAAAGGGGGAGCGCCAGAAAATTTTTCACGTGTTTATTACAAAATTGCCACCGCGTCCATATGTTAAGTCGGATATTTGGGCATCCGACTTAAAAACCCAATTCTTTTCCTATTTTTCCACTAGTGCACTCTCTCTTTCTAAATTTATGAGTTTTGTTAAATGAGGGCGGGTGATGTTTTTGTGTTTGTGAGCAGAGGGTTTAATGAAGTGTAAAATGCCCAAAATGCCCCCGGTTTTCTAATTCTCACTTAAAACCCATTTCTAATCAATCAAGCACACATTAATTTATATAATCGCATATTTAGAAAACTAAATATCATTTTCATAATTCTAACAGGTCTACGACTCGATATATTACTTAATCAAATAAACAATCGCTATATGTTACAGATTTCAAATTCTAGGCAATTCAAATGCATCAATTGAAATCCTTTAATTTTCAAAATTATTTGTTTGGATGAGATAATTAAAATTCTTCATTCTTAAAATCACTTGTTTTGATAGAGTAATTAATATTTTTCATTTTTTTATATTTTTAAAAATTCTTAACTTTACCCAAGCGTCGAATGATATGCGAGTTCAACGGACAGATGGGACCGACCCATCGGATGCCGAGCCATATGCGCTGGGAGTGGGTCGTTCTCGACCTCGAGTTAGAGGTGATAAAGCAGACTACACACCCGTCTTGGGCTCGAGCCTTTTCGGGCTGAGCTATGAAGCCTAATTTAAAATTGGGACTGAGACTTTATAGCCCAAACGCTGCCCTATGCAAGTCTTGGGCTTTTTGGGCTAGTTCGAATTTTAATATTGCTAATTAAAGAGGATAATTTTTAAAAAAAATATAACATACTCAACGTTATGTAGAATTGAATATGTAAAAAAATAAAACCCGTATAATTCCGTAACTATGGATATATACTCTTGTTTTTTAATTAATGAAGAATATGTTGAATGGTACAGGGATAGATGAGCAACTCACACTCAACAATCAAAATTGTAAACAAGAGAATTCGACTACAGTAATGTCACCAACAGTGGGCACAAATATGGTGGCTTGGATAGCTCAAATATTTTTATAATATTTTTTAGCAAAAGAAAGGGATATGGAGCCTAATTAAAATCTTCTGGTGCAAAACCCTCCTTAGGGAAAAAAACTTGCAGAAGGAAAGAGTACTCCCGTACAATTTATTGATAAAAAATGGAAAATATACAATAGACATGGGGGACTAGGCCAAAACCCATGAAAGAAGCAAAAATACAACCAAAAGAAAAGATATAAGTCCTATTAAAAGGAATCTAGTCGAAAGTTAATTAAAATTGGTATGGATCAGAGCAAAGTCATTAACAGTTATTTGCAATTAAGTTGATACCAAAGTCATTAACAATTATTTGCAACACACCAAGAACAAAAGGCCAGAAGGAGACTGAAACCATCGAAAAAAAGATTAGCAGAATCCATCTGAACATATGGGCACAAATATGGTGGTTTGGATGGAGCTTATTGTATTCTATTTATTGTTTTTTCATGATGGCATTACGATGAATATTTGGTTTTGAAGATCTGAAATTGTGGTGTACTTGAGTTAATTGGTCTGATGTAGCCAACAGTGGGGTGGATCTAAGACGATATAATTGTAATATGTAACACACAAACACAGAGAGAGAGAGAGAGGGAGGGAGGGAGGAAGAGAGGGATATTTTGGTCTTTTTTGAAGAAAATAATTGTGAAAAAGCAACTTTTTTAAAGATAGGAAAAAAAGGCCCATGGCCACATCAAAGTAACTAAAGACCTTAACCTATTCTATTGTAAAAAAGTCTCAAATCAAAAGAACATTACACTAGAAAGGATATCCTACATTTATGGAAAACAATTACAAGGAAATAGAAAACCCTTGATATTTGTGATTTCCATCCAAGCTCTCATGAGTAGGCTAACCATGCATGTGGGCTCACAACATACTCCCCCTCTTGAATTTCACTTGTCCTCAAGTTAATTCCCCCTCTTGGAAACTCACATCAAAGATGGACAAAAATCACTTATTTTGAAAAGAAAAAACAACAACTACACTAATGCTAGAAATGCTTACGCTCCACCAGGAACAAAAGGAAAATGAGTGACCCCAAATAATAGCCTAGTCATACAAATTCCAAAAACATGTTTAAGCAAAATCCAAAGCATGCCAAGATTCCAAGGAATTGAAAAATACCTAGAAGAAGGAATGAGGAGTATAGGGAGAATATAATACCTTTGCAATTTTTCAACATTAATAAGTGCCTCCATTACCTTTACCTTTCCCTTTAGGGGCCAACTCTTCGAAGTGCCTTGAAGTTCCTTACTTTGTCCACACAAGAGTGGTTTTGGCAACAAATTCAGAGGTGTCGTAAACAAGAAATTACCAAAACTATGTGCAAGGAAATAGTTAGAGGTGAAAACCCTAGGTTCATATGATACATCATGGAAAGGTTTCCTAAGGCACTACAATTAAGCTCTTTGTTTTCTTTGGGTCATTTTCCTCAACCCTTTTGCCTTGTAATTCATTGTGAGTGTCATATGAACCTACGAAATACAAAACCCTAGAGTTTGGGATGTTTGGGAATTTCCCAATGTAAGTCTTGATATTTGTGACTTCCACCCAAGATCTCATGAGTAGGCTAGCCATGCATGTGGGGTCACATCAACTCCATGGGTAGCCAACAATGGTCCGAACCAAACAAATATAACCAATAAATCTCTAAAGTTATTACATGAATTTTGTGTGCTTAGAAAGTCAAATTTAGGGTAAAATATTCATGCAAGTGACATACCATACCCTTCTTCTAGACCCAATTTTCGTTGGTATTTCATTTCATAGTTTCTTACTCTCTCGGGTCCAAATTATAAGAATAAAATAGAAAAATTATTACTACTAAGCAGTTCATTTAATTAATGTCTTTTTTAAGTTAAATCTCCAAAGTACTCTCCGCTCAACTCCACATGTGAAATAACTTCTCTCATGTCAGATTTATGTGCACTACTCTCACTCACCTTGAAAACTGAAAAGACACAGTATTCAATGAGGGTAGAATTGATATACACTAAAAACTGGAATACTTTCCAAAAATCTTCTTATAATAGGGACCGAAGGGAATATCATCTTAATAAAAATATACCCACTTCAATACTATTTTTTATAGTTAAAGATTATGGTCAAATATTGTTTAATGCTTCATCAGTTTTCACTAGTCATATTTGAAACATATAATTTTTTGGTTTAAATTTAATTTTTATCTGTACAAATATAGAGGTTTTAGTTTCTTATCCCTGCAAAAATAATTTTTTTTGTTTTTCGTTCCTACAAAATCGACTTTTTTTATTTTAAACATTTTTCTTTTATTTTAGTCCTTGTATCAACGACATGTTTGGTTTTAGTCACTCAAATTTAAGACATTTGATTTTAGACCCTTAAGTTTGGATCTGTCGTGACCGGAGCCCCGACGTGGACGGCTCAAAAATCGTTTATTTAAGGGACTCGCCACCCAATTTATTTATTAAGGGAAATTGAGAAAAACCTGCCTTTAGATTATTGGTCTACGAAAACTAGGTTGGATTCGGGAGTCGATTATGCAAAGGGAAGGGTGAAAACCTAATTTCACTACACCCCTAGTACATCCGTCCTATGACGGTTACCTTAATTTGATTGTGGAAATAAATTATCTAATTATTATTTGTTTACCCCAAGAATAGATTTAATAGTAGAAGACAATAAGGACTAATTTAGAAAAATTAATTTTTGACTTGACGGGGAAGCCCCGCTCCTACATATCCTCTGGTGCAATAAGGAACTCAAAAGTCACGTAGTTCTTCCAGAAAATGTTGTTGGTTGGTTGATTTTATTTCTGAAGGGGTTTAAGATCAAAGCTGTACAGCCAAAGTCTCTTAAACCGGAATTGACAAGGTGTACACCTTGATCAAAACCATTTTTATTATTTTTTCCATAGAAAATAGGTGTTAAAGAAAAAAAGGTTCATTATTTATTAGAAAAGATTAATTTCGCTTGACGGGGAGGACCCGCTCCTACGTATCTCCGCGTGGCAGAGAATCAAATGCTACGTAGTTCTTATGGAGAATATTTGTGTGTTGATTAATTTTAATTTTAAAGGGGTTTAAGATCAAAGCTGTGCAGCTAAAGTCTCTTAAACCGGAATTTGACAAGGTGTACACCTCAATCAAAAACCATTTTTTCGATTTTTTTTGTGAAAAGAAACTATTTTTTTTGAGAAAATAAATAAAAAACGAAAAGGGGGGTGAACTAGTAAAATAGGGTGTAATTAATACATGGGGGCTGTACTAGAAATCAGGGGGTGCAGGAAACAGCCCAGTAATAACTTCAGATTTACTAAGCCCACGAAATCTGGGCTTTAAAAGGAGGAGGTGCGTGAATTAAAACGTGGGTGCAAGTAGTAAACTGTTTTATAAAATAAAACAAAGTAGGCCCAACAGACTATATATACTAACTTAACACATGAAACCTAATTTTCTTCACCCTTCTTTCTACTAGCGCCGTTTCCAGCATTTCCAAAGGAGAGAGAGAGCTTCTTTTTCGGAAATGGAGAGAGAAAAGAGGAATTTTGCGAAAATGGTGGAGATTGGAGAGAGAGAACGAAGTGATGAGAGAGAAGGGACGAAATGAAAACGAAGGGGAAGGGACAATGCTAGAGCTGAATCGATAGCATGAAAATTTAAAAGACAATGCTAGAGCTGAATCGATAGCATGAAAATAAACAGTGCCAGAGCTGAATCGATAGCACGAAAATAAAACGGTGTCAGAGCTGAATCGATAGCACGAAATTTAAAAGACAATGCCAGAGCTGAATCGATAGCATGAAAATAAAACAGTGCCAAAGCTGAATCGATAGCACGAAATTTAAAAGACAATGCCAAAGCTGAATCGATAGCATGAAAATAAACAGTGCCAGAGCTGAATCGATAGCACGAAAATAAAACAGTGCCAGAGCTGAATCGATAGCACGAAACTTAAAAGACAATGCCAAAGCTGAATCGATAGCATGAAAATAAACAGTGCCAGAGCTGAATCGATAGCACGAAAATAAAACAATGCCAGAGCTGAATCGATAGCACGAAATTTAAAAGACAATGCCAGAGCTGAATCGATAGCATGAAAATAAACAGTGCCAGAGATGAATCGATAGCACGAAAATTAAACAGTGCCAGAGCTGAATCGATAGCACGAAATTTAAAAGACAATGCCAGAGCTGAATCGATAGCATGAAAAAAAAATAGTGCCAGAGCTGAATCGATAGCACGAAACTTAAAAGACAATGCCAGGGCGTCACCGGTAGCATGAAAATAAAGGTGCAATGCCAGGGCGGAACCAGCAGCATGCAGTGCCAGGGCGTCACCGGTAGCACAAAACTAAAAGACAATGCCAGGGCGTTACCGGTAGCATGAAAATAAAGGTACAATGCCAGGGGGAACCGGTAGCATGCAGTGCTAGGGCGTCACCGGTAGCACAAAACTAAAAGACAATGCCAGGGCGTCACCGGTAGCATGAAAACAAAGGTGCAATGCCAGGGCGGAACCGGTAGCATGCAGTGCCAGGGCGTCACCGGTAGCACAAAACTAAAAGACAATGCTAGGGCGTCACCGGTAGCATATAAATAAAAGTGCAATGCCAGGGCGGAACCGGTAGCATGCAGTGCCAGGGCGTCACCGGTAGCACAAAACTAAAAGACAATGCTAGGGCGTCACCGGTAGCATATAAATAAAAGTGCAATGCCAGGGCGGAACCGGTAGCATGCAGTGCCAGGGCGTCACCCGTAGCACAAAACAATAAGACAATGCCAGGGCGAGATCGATAGCATGAAATAAAATGCAATGGATGCATTGTTTTGGACGATTCCTTTTCTTTTTTGATTATTTTCGCATGCTTCTATTCATGAAGTAGAATGCATACTTTGACATGAAATGCATGTATGCTATGGCATGAGATGTATGGGTTATGCATGAGCCTTGAGTTGAAATTGAGATGGACGTGTCATAGTGCTATGACATGAGATGTATGAGTTATGCATGAGCCTTGAGTCATAGAAGTTAGGTTTACTGAAAACATTTGTTTTTGTGCGTGCTTCATTTGAAATCAATCAAGCTCGTCCTCAGATGGAAGGTTGTCTTCATCCTTCCTAGCTTTCTAAGATCTCCTTTCTTTTATGATCACTTCTCATCCTTCAAAGCAAAACACCTTCAAGCTTGACCTTCTTCTTCTTTTTTTTTTTCTTCATAGATTGTCATTAACTCTCTAAATCATATCATTGATTCCAAGTTGACTATTGTTGAAGAAATATTTAATGAGCATGCATGGACTCATAGGTATTTAAGAGCTGGACTTTTGTGTTTTTTGGTTTTCTTGTTTTTGGATTTTGAAGGTCAGGGAGTGGGGGGTATTTTTTTTTTTAAGGTGAAAGCATTAGGGATGACAAATGTGACACAAGATGAAAGGGAAAAAGGTATATGATAACCTCCGATTGGACTTTTCTTGAGGTAGGTGACTTGCTGAAAACAGGTTGGGAATTGATGAAAGGTTTTACCACGGAGAGAATACTACTATGTGTAGCAAGCAAAATCTGACTCATCAAGGGTCACGAAAATATTTCTGCCCCAGTATTGGTAAATAGGAATTGCCCCAGGAGTAGGATGCACTGGTGGACTATACAAGTTTGACTCATGATGGATCTTGCAATTTTAAGCCTCTGTGTAGCAGCAAAAACTCTTCAAGATAAAATGACACTGGTGTAGAAAGAAGTTTTGACTCATGAAGGGTCTTGCAAAGTTTTGCCCTCAGTTCGTAATTTCTTGAGACTCAAGCTTATTTTTCACAAAATTTGCCCCAATGTGTACTCATGTTTGGCATAGGAGAAATCCAGTGAACTACTCAAATGATTATTGTAAGTCTCATTTCCCTTTTGTACCCTAATTTTTGCCTAGACTGCCTTTCAGGTTTTCAGTCTAGCGGGCTTTGTATTTTTTTATTTTTATTTTTTTTATTTTATTATATTTTTTTTTAAAACCCTAACTTTTGCCTAGACTGCCTTTACAGGTTTTCAGTCTAGCGGGCCTCATTTTTTTCTCTTTTTCTTTTTTTTTTCAATTGTCAAAGTGTTACTGACACGCTCGTCTTGAAGTTTGCCAGACTTTAGCCATTTTACTTGAGACATAGATTAAACGAAACAATCATGAATGCAAGAACAAAGAAAGCACGCTAGATGAATAGGTCATGGATGCATGGATAATGGTAAATGCATGAACAAAGTGATAACAAGATTTATTTGGTATCGACTAGAAAGAATGAGTACAAAAAGGAAAGAAGTTACAAGCAGAAAACTTCACATGAACTTTGCCCCATTTGTGATTGGGCCAATCCCCTATCTGTCAACCCTCTTGAAAACCTTCGATGTGACTAGGAGAGTGGAATCTGATTCTAAATCCTTTCTACACAGCTATTTGGAGCCACGTTGTCACGCTCGTGAGTCCTTCTGCCAAATCATGCCTTTCCTTTTTTTTTTCTTGCCTTAATTTTTGCCTAGACCGCCCTTTTTGGGTTTTCAATCTAGCAAGCTTTTGTTGACCCTAACTTTTTCCTAGACCGCCCTTTTAGGTTTTCAATCTACCGGGCCCTTCTTATCCCTAATTTTTACCTAGACTGCCCTTTCAGGTTTTCAATCTAGGGGGACTTTCTTTTATTATTCCTAATTTTTGCCTAGACCGCCCTTTTGGGTTTTCGATCTAGCGGGATTTTTCTATTTTCCTTTTCTTTCTCTCTCTTTTTTTTTCTAGGCATAAAACTTTTTGACAGCATCTGAGTTTATTGGCTTTGGAAGTTCGTGTCCTTCCATGTCAAGTAGGACTAGGGCTCCACCCGGAAATGCGTGCTTGACCACATAAGGGCCATCATAGTTGGGTGCCCACTTACCACGAGTGTCTTCTTGGTGTGGCAACAATCTCTTCAGAACCAGGTCTCCAAGTTGAAACTCTCTTGGGCGAACTTTCTTGTTGAAGGCTCTGGCCATCCGACTTTGGTATAACTCCCCGTGACAGATAGCTGCCAACCTCTTTTCCTCAATCATATTCAATTGTTCAAATCGGGTTTTTACCCATTCAAACTCTTCTAGGTCTGCCTCCATTAGAACTCTCAAGGATGGTATTTCAACTTCAATGGGGGACACAGCTTCCATTCCATACACCAAAGAAAATGGCGTCACCCCAATGCTAGACCGTATGTTGGTGCGGTAAGCATGTAGAGCATAAGGTAACATTTCATGCCAATCTTTGTAATTAACCACCATTTTAGCGATGATTTTCTTGACGTTCTTATTCGCTGCTTCTACTGCACCATTCATTTGAGGTCTATATGGAGTTGAATTGTGGTGTTTGATCTTGAAGTTTTCGCATAGTCTTTGTATCTCAGTGCCGTTTAGATTAGGAGCATTGTCCGTGATTATCCTCTCAGGGATCCCATGTCGGCAGATGATGTCTCTTTTCATGAATCTGGCAAATACCTTTTGGGAGATACTAGCATATGAGGATGCTTCCACCCACTTGGTGAAATAGTCAATAGCCACTAATATGAACCGATGCCCGTTGGATGCTTTCGGGTTAATTGGTCCAATCACATCAATTCCCCACATGGAAAACGGCCAAGGACTTGTAAGGTTGTGCAGAGGAAATGGAGGTGCATTGATTCTGTCAGCGTACAACTGACACTTGAGGCATTTTCTTACATGCACTATGCAATCTGTTTCCATGGTGGTCCAATAAAAACCACTTCTCATGATTTTGCGGGCCATCATATGCCCGTTTGCGTGTGTTCCACAGATCCCTTCATGTACCTCAATCATGATTTTCCGAGCCTCCTGAGTATCTACGCATTTCAACAAAGTACCGTCTTGGCTCCGCTTGTATAGTATTTCACCGCTCAAAAAGAAATTCATCGCCAGCCTTCTGATTGTTTTCTTGTTCACCTCGCTTGCCTCTGATGGGTATTCTCCCTGTTGAATGTACCGCTTTATATCACAGAACCATGGTTCACTATCAAGCTCCTCATCCTCCACATTGGCACAATAAGCCGGTTCACCTTTGACTCCTATACAGATGGGTTGGACCTCGGCATTGACATTCAATTTAAACATGGCCGCCAAGGTAGCTAAAGCATCAGCGAATTGGTTCTTATCTCGCGCCAAATGAATGAATGTTATCTCTTCGAATTGTTCCACCAATTCAGTTAAGTGCTTTTGATAAGGCACTAACTTTGAATCCTTGGTTTGCCATTCTCCTTTCACCTGATAAATGATGAGTGCAGAATCTCCGAACACGTCTAATCTTTTTACACCAAGGTCGATTGCAACCTGTAGCCCGTTTGCACATGCCTCATACTCGGCGATGTTGTTAGTGCATTCAAAATTCAATTTGATAGCCACCGGGTATTGCTTGCCTTCCGGTGATACCACCATTGCTCCAACACCGTTTCCATACATATTGACTGCCCCGTCAAAGTACATCCTCCATGCATCTTCTGTTTCTTCATTTTCCTCAATTGCCATTACTCCTCTTTCTACATCGTTCTGACTAGAAGATTGCCCTTCTCCGAGAGGGTTTTCAGCTAGATAGTCGGCGATAGTACTTCCCTTAATAGACTTTTGTGATACATACTTGATGTCGTACTCTGATAAGATCACTTGCCATTTTGAAACCCTTAAAGAGACGTGGGGGCTTTCAAAAATGTATTTTAGTGGATCAAACCGCGAAATCAAACAAGTAGTGTAGTACAACATATATTGGCGGAGTTTTGTAGAGGTCCAAACCAGGGCACAACAAGTCTTTTCAATTGCCATATAACGGGTTTCGCAGTCGTTGAACTTTTTACTCAGATAGTAGACAGCTTGCTCTTTCCCCGATGCGTCATGTTGCCCCAACATTGCCCCCATGGATGATGGCAACACAGTCAAGTACAGGATCAATGGTTTCCCTGGCGTTGGTGGTGCCAAAACAGGAGGATTTGACAAGTAATCCTTTATCTTATCAAAAGCTTCTTGACATTTTTCATCCCATTCCCCTGGTTGGTTCTTTCTCAGTAACTTGAATATGGGTTCGCATGTACTAGTCAGATTGGCAATGAACCTTGCAATGTAATTAAGCCTCCCCAAAAAGCTTCTGACTTCACGTTCACTTTTTGGTGCGGGCATTTCCTGAATAGACTTTATCTTGTCAGGGTCCACCCTTATTCCATCCCTACTCACAATGAAACCGAGTAACTTCCCTGAAGACGCCCCAAAAACACATTTATTGGGGTTCAATCGCACCCTATATTTCCTGAGCCTTTCAAACAACTTTTGAAGCACTGCCACATGACTTTCCTTTTCTTGGGATTTTGCCACCATGTCATCTACATACACCTCGATCTCTTTATGCATCATATCATGGAAAAGTGCGACCATGGCACGCTGGTAGGTTGCCCCAGCATTTTTCAAACCAAATGGCATCACCTTATAACAGAAAGTCCCCCATGGGGTTATGAAAGTCGTCTTTTCTTTTTCCTCAGCATTCATGGGAATTTGGTTATACCCAGAGTAACCATCCATGAAGGAGAACCTGTGATTCTTGGCAGTATTGTTGACAAGCAAGTCTATATGTGGGAGAGGAAAGTCATCCTTCGGACTGGCTTGGTTCAGGTCTCGATAATCCACACACATCCTGACTTTCCCATCTTTCTTGGGTACTGGGACGACATTGGCCACCCATTCTGGATGTACTGAGACCTCTAGGAATCTTGCTTCCCATTGTTTAGTCACTTCTTCTTTGATTTTTAAAGACATATCTGGGTGCATCTTCCTCAACTTCTGTTTCTTTGGCTTTGCATCCGGAAAGAGAGGAATGTTGTGGGCTGCTATCTTTGGATCAATCCCAGGCATATCTTTGTAATACCATGCGAAAACATCAAGATACTCCTTAAACAAGGTGATCATTTCTTCCCGTTCTGGGTTGTCTACCATCCTCAGCTCTCTCTTATCTTCTTCAGTCCCCATATTGAGGATTTCCACTGTCTCATCGTTCAACCCAAACTCCTTTTCAGCGTCCCCCAGAAGCTTAGAGAGCCTGTCAGTTGCTTCGTCATCTTCCTCCGACTCAACGTCGTCTTCACCCAAGGTCACAAGAGGATCTGATGATAAGTTCTCGACATTCTCACAACGAGGCAAAATTTTAGTGAATTCGGAGTCCCTGGAGAGTGGTCGGAGGGGGATCACAATAATAAATGA